>LD688971.1:1921954-1986853 GCA_003118335.3 Papilio memnon | reverse complement strand
TTTTTTATTATAAATGCGTTTGTTTGTATGTTGCCCTTATGAAATATGATGGGATTCCAATCACGCTATCCTAAAAAAGTTAAAAAAAGCTTAATTTAAAATACTTTATTCACTAATAGAGCTTGTGCATACAGAGAATTGCTTATCTAGTCAACCATATATCCGTTTTTTACGTAAGTTTTCACTAGCGAAAATGCGTACAAAATCATTGC
The DNA here is from genome assembly GCA_003118335.3 of Papilio memnon. Taxonomy (NCBI): domain Eukaryota; kingdom Metazoa; phylum Arthropoda; class Insecta; order Lepidoptera; family Papilionidae; genus Papilio; species Papilio memnon. The sequence continues at coordinate 1,986,641 of LD688971.1, read as the reverse complement.
CATTCCTCTCATTTTCATGGAAAAGAGAGATAGCAATATGTTTTTGAGTGTTTTAGCAGTGGAAACTGACGGTTACACACGTTTTGATTTCACAATACTGCGCTCACTTCTCTAGAAATGTTATTAATTTATTAATCTTAACTTTAATGGAAATAAATTATTTATGTTTAAATTGGTTTATTTTTTATTCCTATGATTTTATATATAATAAAAATATGTACATGTCTAAATTAATATTTGACATATCTGCTGTGTTACTTCTAGACTAGATAGTCAGAAAAATGTAAATTAAATGTATAAACTACTGAGAAAAACTAAAATGCCTTCAATTCGATTAGGCCCATGTAGATAGATAATACAAAAACATGTTAAATGCATTTTCTTTAGAAAATTTTTTTTTGACTACTAGAATGATCATCGGCTGGCGACGCATATGGATAAAAATATAGCGCTAACAGAAGAAATAACAAATTCAATTTCCTTAGATTGTAACTTTGAAATGCGAATGACCGCTCATATGTATTGTTGGGGGGCAGTGACTTGTAGCTTGTAGCGAATGATTCTCAAAGCGTCAAGCCTATCATTTTGTCACACGGACATAGTAATGTTAAAATGCATTGTTTTATTTGTGTAAATTACTTAGATTAGTTTGCGAAAGTTCTTCATAATGCACCTTTGTTTTGAATGGTAAATGGAAATTCTAATCATTTACGTTTAATATTTGCGAATAATTTAGCAAGTTTTAATAATTTAGCACGGAGGCTCAACTATAGCCCCTTACCCGTTCTACCGTTTTCTTCTAAGGAATGGATTGGATGGGAAAGTGGATTTGACGGAGGAGGAGACGCATAGGGGAAATATCCTCTTTATGTGCGTCTCCTCCTGCGTCGATTTAGGGTAGGCAACGCATCTGCAATTGCGGATGTCTATGGGCAGCGGTCGCTTCGCCATTTCGGCGGATTTAGGTGGCCGCTTGCTCGTTTGCCACTTTATTGTATAAAAAAAAGTTTAAATGTAGTCGAATTGTTTGTACTTGAAGTAATAAAGACGAGATCTATATTGTAATAGAAGGCAGATTGAGATGCTTTGAACGTAACGTAAGTAAACATATTATTATATCTGTTCTTTCAAAGAGCATGAAAGGGATGCCAATGTTTTTGTTCACCATTCGGCAGTGGAAATTTACGGTTACCGATTTTGCATGAGTGTTCACTTGAGGCGAAGTTACTAGGGCATATCCAGTAGTTGTTACAAAGATAATGTTATTATTTCGTAGCAGACAGTGTTTAAAAACCCAAACGTCATTAAAATAACAAAAAATACACCTGTCACATGTCATAATTATAATCCTTCAAGTTAAATTATTTCAATAATATAGTTTTAGGATTATTTCACGAATATTTATCTAGAGAACGCTAGATATATTTGTGAATAAATATGCCAGAAATGAAAGGAGAGGACAGGGGAGAAGATGAGGATACTATTGGCGTAATGACCTTTCTGTACTTACATTTTAAATATAAGCCCATACTATATGTTAAAAGCCTTATGATAAAAATTCTTCAATTGACGCCTGATAAAAATAAATAGCAAACATAATAGCAGAAAACGTTAAACTGACGTTGCTGAAGTTCTTTTTAAAAGTTTTGTTTGCATTTTATAGATTTACGTGGGTGGTAGGAATATCGAAGGCGAGAGACACGGCGAGGGCTGGGCCGTACTGCCTAACGGAGACTTTTACCAGGGCTGTTACTGTCGCGGACTCAGAAACGGGAAGGGCTTGTATGTCTTCAAAAACGGCGCGCGCTACGAAGGTGAATATTTAACGACAGGATTCCCTACGTGTGTATTGTGTGCGATAGTTAGTTTTACTGTTACTCATTTAAGGTGAATGGCGTCGAGCAATGAAATACGGCGTCGGTCAAATGACGTACCCTGACGGGTCCCGTTACGAAGGTGATTGGAGATATGACCTGAAGCAAGGCTTCGGTGCATATTACTACCCCAACGGCGACATTTACGAAGGAGCGTGGTTCAAAGGCAAGCGTCACGGACTGGGGACATATTTTTACGCTGAATACCAAGTTAAATTCATGGGAACGTGGGTGGACGGTGTTATTGAAGGTCCTGGTCAGATTATGTACCCGCGGGTTCGGTTCCACGGCTCATGGTTTAAAGGTATGCCTAAAGGACCTGGCTGTTTCGTGTTCGATACAAATTGCATGCAGCACGGGTTCTACGAGCTGATCAAAGACCCGAAAATTGAAGAGTACGGGGAACACGAGGAAGAGAAAGAGGAAAAAGAAGAGAAGGAAGGAAAATACGAAGGCGAAGAAGAGATTGAAGTGGACGAGACAGCTGGTAAAGAAAATCAACTTCTTTTTATAATAGTTATTTTAGTCTTACATTGTTTTAAAATATTCTGGACCGCATTTCTATTCTAGATCCTACTACAAATATAGATAAATCAATTCCCTCGTGTAATTTTTGCAGGTAAGATAGCAGTGTGGCGCGCACGCAACGTGACAGCTTACCTGGCGGAGTTCCTCCCGCCGGAGCCTGTCCCGCTGCCTGTACACGACTCTGTGCCGTCACTAACACACGAGAGCGTCAGCACCGAGTTGATGCAGTTCGAGCAGCCCACCCTCGCCTCCGAGCACGAAGGCGACGACAACGACTCCTGGCTGCTGCATCGCCAGCAGTTCATTGAAGAGGCGGAGCAGAAGGATTAATATGAGAGACATATGAACATCAAGACATGACGGGCAAATAAAAAATAGTACCTAATTTTTTCACAGTGCCTCACCTGATGTGGCTGTTATCCGTTATTTTATGTAATAAAATTTTATGCTAATAAATAAGCTTTCTTTATGATTGTCATTGAACTTGCTTTCACAAATGACAAGGGAGTGTAAATGTCCTGGTTTTATAAGTACAGTTAAGGCACATTTAATGTTTCCATCACTTTTTGTTGTCCTTTTAATGTCTGCATACATTCTTGACCACGCCAACATTATGAATAAAAATATGAAATAGAACTTAAATATTTATTACAATTGGTATTACTGCCTATATTAGACACAGTGTATATTAACAGTCATAGTTCAGAAAAACATCTGTAGAAACATCATTCAAGTATAACAAAAGTATACTATTAAACTGGCACAACCTTCTTTTTAGCCGTATATAAGTTCATTAAAGAGTTTAAAATAATAGAGCTTCTTGGAGTAAAGTAAAATATTCTAGTCATTTAAAACTCACAAGTAATTAACATGTTAGGAAGTAGATACAAAATATAAATAGAGATTATTGCAAATGATTTCGGATTTTGTATATTCAATGACATTAGTTATTAAATAATTTAGACTTTTGTGAGATATTATTAAAAACGAGTAGAGCCGGTTTAACTTATATATGATCTATCATTGGGACCCCCAACAGGTCCAAAACTAATTGGTACCGTCACCGGAAGATCATATGTGAGTTAAGCTGTCTGCAATATTTTTCAATTTGATACATATTCATTATATATATTCAGGCTGCATATTATATTTTGAAATAGTAGAGTGTCAGGCTTCAGACAGGCATAACAATTAAGCCAAGTCTCTCAGGTTTATAAAACCTTGTGCGCTATCTCCACTTGAGTTGGATAAATCTAAGGAGGCGATAATATTAAGGTATGCAATAACTAGGGATGTACAAAAATTACTACACTATCCTAATCTTATGGTGACTCAAATAATGCAGGACCCAGAATAGTATTTAACATTTAAGTGTCACTGGGACTTAAAGGTGTGTGGCGGTAGGGCTCTCATACTGATTTTTCCGGACCCCACATTAGGTTGAGAACCTGCATTTGTTGGAGGTTGACATGCAATTGTGACCCCTTTGCAGACCACAAACTGCTATTTTTTAATCTTACAATACAAAATACAATATTGTGTAAACCATCACATTAAATGGTAATTGTGATGGTTACAATTAAAGTTATTGGCTAAAGTAAGGTTACACAATTGTCTGTGACACATAAATTGATATAAGACAAATATTCTTATAATATTGGCAATAAGTTTCTCTATTTGTTGCTAAAAACAAAATGAAACAAGTTACAACACTTATGAGATCAACATTTATTATAAAGACATGGTGTGTGTCTTATTATCAATGCAACTGAGAAATATATTATATTTCATATGTGTATACTGTGTATTTGGTCAATTAGATAAAATTTATTGCCAATTTATAATTATGAAACTAAAAGTTTTAACGATCACCTTGAGGGCATATTATGCTAAATTAAATTAAAATTGATCTATGTTTGCGAATTTGGTGTTGCATTATTGTTAGATCCAGCATTATTATTTTCAAATGTATTTTTATTCTTAAGTAGATAAGCGGCCAAATAACTGATGGGATCTGGCGGTCTCTCTTTGGCCAACGCTGATAGCCCTTGTAATAATATAGGAACAACTGTTTGGTCTAGGTACTGGCGTGTAGGCAGTGCGTTGAGATCAATTCTTGATTTTCGATTAGCATTCGTTTCATTCTCTTTTTCCATAGCTATAATTCTCTGTAAATTGCAAAGAAATCACAGCTAAAATTTCAATAAGTTTTTGATTTATTGGATTAGATTATGCATAGGAGCATTTAAAAACACTTATTACCTTTATAGAATCAGGTATTTTCGTTGATGGCTGTTCGTCCTTAGCGGCTTGACTCACTGTTGTGGAGTTTTCTGACATCGGTTGCAGTTATTTAGCGACGCAGAACCGGCTTTACAAATAAATTGCTCTCTTTAAAAATTAAAATAAACCCCTGATTGCACTTGACCAGCAAAATTTAAAAGAAAATGGCTCAATTCAACTCAAACTTCAAAGATATTTTAAACAGGATGACAGTCCAGTGTTGCCAATGAAAATTTTTACCCGGCCGTGTACATCGTGTAAAAAAAAAGCCGTGTTGTATGGGAAAAGATTATTGGTAGGTCAAAGTACCAGAAAAAAAAGGAAAACGTTTCAACATTAGCTAAATCGCCGTTATTTTAACGGTTAACACCAATGAACTATGTTAAAATTGTCCCTCCTTCATTTTTTCCGGTACAAATAATTGTTAATCAACGACTTTTTTTTTCAAAAGCAATTTAAAAATGAGTTTATTAAAGAAAAACAATGAATTATTCTAAATCTTTAAAAAGCTGTAGAATTTGCTACGGACTTAGAGTTGCAGCCGTAGGCCGTATTGTGATTCAATGGCACGAAAGCCGTAGAACACGGCAATTTCTGTAGCATTGGCAGCACTGCGACAGTCATAGACTATAGAGTTCATTGAAGTGACAGTTTAAGTTTAAGAAAAGATAAGTAACAGATAAAAAAATAGGCAATGTCAATATAGTAATTAAATATTTTTGACAGTCATGGTACCCCGATGTTTGAATCCGAATTCGTATACTAGATTTTCATATTTCAAGGATTTTAAAAACAATTGAACTCAGTTGAAATAAAAAAATCGTTAGCATCTTAAAATTACTTTTGATACTCTGAAAACGAATCAAAACACTTTGTTTTTTTACCAGCCCAGAGAAGACCCATTATTAAGAGTAAGCTAAGAACACGCCAAAATATCGCTATTTCCTTCTTAAGGTGTACGCTCTTGAATATGAACAAATTATATGTATGATTCAAATAGCTTGTTCAGTAGTGTTAGGTAAATTATTGATAATTTTAAAATTTGCGGTGTACGTGTTTACAGCATTTTCATTGTACGTTCTTAAATTACATTCTAAATCATTATTTTTAATTTGTATATTGGATATATTTGAATAGTCGTTTGAACTTTTGTACCCAAAAATCCGGTCACTTTCAGGTTAACACAAGATGTATAAGGAATAAAAAATTGAAAACATTTATCTTATCATTTATTAAAAAAAACTTAATAATTAACAATAAAACTTAATTTACAATTCACACCATATACATAACACACTTTTCCACACTCTATTATTTAAGTAGGTTATTGTATAATTTCTACATTATAATTATTTGTATCCGATATCATAAGGACTCTGCGGATAGCAAGCAAAGTTGTCTATCTGATTAGTCAGGTACCTAAATTGCTAGTTTCCTATTAAACATTTTGCAAAATATTTTACAATCACTCAAACGGATTTTAAAAACAGGAAGTAACTTTTCTTACTGTTGTCTATGGATTCAAAAACAATGGACCATAAAGCATTGTTTGGTTTTTGTTTTTATTTAAAAGTGCGTCGGTTATTTTGCCCTTGACTTTGAAAATGTTTTGGTAATAAATAAGTTGACAAAACAATCTCAAGCAATTGCCGGGTTTAAAAAGTAAATGACCCAACTCATCTTTCACTTAAAAGGTGAAGAGTCGATACATTTATGAGGTCAAAAAGGAATAAATTTTAGCGATCACTATTAATGATGTATTTTTAATGGATAATTTTTTTGTTAACATTGATAATTTTCTAATCAAAATGAAACAGTTTTAGGACTACAATTTAATTTCAATTGGCGTATTTCTTGAATACTTGTACATCTTATGTGTAAAATTAAAACAATAAATAAAAAGGCTCAATTTCTCTTAATATTGTACTTGATAAAACATCGGTGGAAGGATGTGGGTAAAGCGAGGGTAATTTAATAATTATTTGTTAGTTAGGTGCGCAGGTAGTGCGGGGGCGGCGGCGGCGGCGCGGGGCGGAGACGGGGCGCGCGCTCCAGCTGTCTCCGCCAGGCCGCCATCGCTTCGCTCAGAGACCACAGCTCTGATAGGAGGCAGAGGTCCAGCTGACGAAGACTAGCCTGGAAAAAAAACAAAAACTTATTTGAAAATTTGTACACTTCTGTCAGGTCAGGTCAGAGCGTCGGTGGCCAGGGGTTTGAGCACTTGACTTGTAATCTACAGGTCTTGGGTTCGAATCCCGCCATGTACCAATGTGATTTTCGATATTAGAATTTCATATGTACATAATTTCTTACGGTGAAGGAAAACATCGTGATGAAACCTGCACATATCGGCAAAGAGATTCAAAGATATGTGTGAAGTCAACCAACCCGCACTTGGCCAGCGTGGTCGACTGTGGCCTAGACACCCCTTACTTTAGGGTAGGCTCCGAGCCCCTCATTGGGGACATATAGTAAGCTGGTGTTGTCACTTCTGTCTCAATTAAAAAAAAACCTTATAATTTTCTTAGAAGGCTATTGAGTTTCAGCTGCAATTGTTTAGTAACTTATTCTTATGCCATTAATAAGACGATCTATGGCTTCATGTCGTATAGTTTAGAAATACTCCGTAAGGAAGGTTAAAACAAAATAGCTAACATGTGCAAGGTCAGTCAACTTTGTTGCAACGTGGAATTCATAGGTAATGAATAGGGTAAATTATACCTTACCTAATTATTATCTTTTTAACCCTATGACTGCTACACCTTTATTGGATTAAATGAACTTTTCTTAATGCAAGTGAAGGTAAGAAGACATTAATAGGTAGTCAGGGTTAACATTATATTTGTTATAAGTTTAACCTTTATAACAAATAATACTCATTTCATTTTATATCTTCTCCAAGCTTATGTTTAGTTTTCTCAAGGGAATCAGGTTGTTTATGTTGATATTGGTATAATAGAGTTAACATTTGAAGGATAGGTGTTTTTATAAGTTATTCATGAGTAGTTTTGTCGGGCTGATATTGGGTCAAGGAGCGGTACACAGGCCTTGTCCATCTAGCGTGAAGTGTCGTGAATAAGTACTAATCGGAGGTGCTTTTTAACATTTAACGGCAATTCCACTGACGATTCATCTTTAACTAAACATACCTCTGTTTTTATAAAGAAAATGCGGATGGCCATGTATTTCTAACCATACAAGTTCTCTAACTACTAATGCTTGATATTGGAAAAACTATCATATTGTTATTTATTTACATTGCACTTTGCAGTGATTGTAAACAACGAACTGTTCAGATTGTAATTGCAATGGACTTTTGAATTGCTCAATATCTAAGGTAGGTATACAATGTAAATAGAGGTCTAGATTAGGTACAGTGGTAGTGTACGATTTGCACTGGGCGACAAGTGGTCGGCCTTAGCGTTCACCGATTACGTTAGGAATGCGGGACGTCCTTTGACTATAGAGAAACGGACTAGACAAAGAGCCGCTGGTACACAATTTATTTTTAATTTTCGTGTAGGAATTTAGGAAGATGAAGATGACAATCCCAAATGCATAAATCACTTACGTAAAATTTAAACGACTTCGTTTAGTACCTATTGTTCGTTTTATTTGGCATCCTGTCTCTTAAAAGGCTAAAATCGCGGCCGATGTGGATCGCCGCTCGGGGAGATATGCGCACCGTTTGTGCTCCGTACACCTGTCACGTCCGGCACCAGCTGACAGTACATATAATGGCACTACACTATGTTAATTCACACAAGTATTGGGTACAAGTAGAATTGCTACACTTAATTACAACGTGGGCCTTCTTTCCAAAACCATGATAGGGGAACGAGAGGGCGGCAAAGAGCCGCCCATAAAAATAAAAAAAGTGGGCCTTCAAGAGAAGGGTGAATGGTTACTGATTAAATTAGCTCGTACCATCCTTCGACCACGTTACCACTTAAATATGGGTGTGATCGTGGTCAAGCGCTGATTTTAACAATAAAAAAAAACTAAGTGGTCTAGGGGTACACTTGAAGAACGAAACATTCTGGACCAAGACCAAGTAGAGGAAAGTTTAGATTTACTACTTATGAAAACTATAGACTACTAACTACTACCAGACATTCTACTAATCAGCCTAATAAAAACCACAAATCAGGTGTACATCAGCGTCTGTAGCGACTAATATGTTACGCTCTAATAACTAACACATGCATACACTTATGGATTAATAACGCGTTGCCACAAGATAAAAGATAAATAACCGTTGATCCCTCAATAATTCAAATAAAAAATAAGTCCAAATTTAAGTATTACCTAGTCTGGATATAAGACTGAAAATGTTTTATCACTTCGCGTGCGAACAAGTATTATTTATAGCGTAACTTTTCTTATTGCGACAATACGTAGACTAAGTTGATATTTGAGCTATAAAATGTTATACGCCAAAGAAAGCTGATTTATATCGGGTTTTCTTTCCGAAATATGTCGTTTAGAAATCGAACTCGTAATCTTAATGTATTAATGATTTTAATTTAGATTCTAATAGTCGTTTTCAATAGCAATTATCATATCGTGTTTCGCGTGTTTTAATGAATATTACGCCTACTCTTTGAATAAATTGTTACAAATTATTACGAATCTGTGCTTCATCTTTGCCTTCTGATTGATGATTTATTAGTTAAAAAACATCCGTTTCTCAGACCTCAACAAACAAAACAAACGCATCTACAAATGCGGATGTCTATGGGCAGTGGTCATTTTGCTTTTTTGACGAATTCATGGGGCCATTTACTCGATGTCACCTTATACTATTAAAAAAACAGTCGACCTTCATTATCATTCACGAATCATCAGTAAATTTGGTCTATCGGCAAACTCTGGAACATCTGCTATGGATTCTTCCACTGTTTCTTTTACGTTTTTTTAGTTTCTAGTTTTCATGGTAATAATATTCTTTGCCTATGAAAGGTAAATGGCCTAATCGGTAGAGTGGGCATGCGGGCCGAGAGAGCGGGACATTTTCACAACAAACTATACTTACTATAAATAGATCCAACAACAAAAGTCAATTAGCGTGTCGCTTTGGACATTTTTCAAAATACCATAAACTGCGAGTGTTTAGTCTGTATTTCGAGATTCGGACAAAAGAAACTGTAAGTCGGCTATCTGGAAATATATTTCATTTTATGAATACAGTGAACAAATTGCAAAGATCTCGCAAGGATCGTGTCTTAGAATAGCAATCTCGCGTGACATCACCAGTCAAGCGTGACGGCAAACTTTTTCCTCGCATTCCCGACGAGATTGATCAGGAAAGGGGGAAAGTGGATATTAGAGTCCGCACGATCCGCCGGACATGAGGTATGCGCATAAACGTATCTCGTTAGCATAGCAACATAATGTCTTTTGTAATTGTATTTGAATTCAGATTTACTAAATAATTTTTCGAAATTGGAGATTCCCAATGCACTTTCTTGGGACAACATTTATTTTTTAATACAATTGTTAAGCCAGTGGAATGTACCGTATATGATGAGTAGCCAAATATTTGAAATTACAACAATGTTTTTTGTACACGTTCTTTTTTATCCCGGAGTAGAAGGCAGTCAGTACATAAGTTACACATTTACTATAAATGCTATTCACTTTACGAGAGCGTTTCAAGAGCTCTCGTAAAGGTTTTCAGGTTTATAGCCTACATATCTGAGAGATATTCCAGCGTTTGACGTCACACTTCAAGAGACTCTATTTCTGGTATCGCGATTATGAATATGGAACATACTATAACATGAATCGATTAAAACATGATGAGTTTAAAACTAAAAAGTGAAAGACTTCAACTGAACTGAAGCCTTCATTTATGCGTTAAAAATGGAAGTCAAAAGTATGCTAGGATATTGAGGATAAATTAGAAACTAATACATCATACTAACCATAATTCATACTATTATTATAAACTAGCTTTCGCCCGCGACTCCGTGCGCGTGGAATTAAAAAAACAAAAGTGAGTAGCCTATGTGTTCTTCCAGACTATCCTCCACGTCTATACCAAATTTCATCGAAATCCGTTTACCCGTTTAAGCTACAAACTCTAAGTAACATCTATCCATCCATCGCTGTTGAACGGAATATATAGTATCCTATGTCCGTCTCCTGGCTCTAAGCTACCTCCTCACCAATTTTCAGCCATATCTGTAAAGCCGTTCTTGAGTTATAAATAGAGTAACTAACACGACTTTCTTTTATATATATAAATGCGAAAGTTTAGATGGATGGATGTTTGTTAGAGTTTGTAGCATAAACGGCCGAACGGATGGGATGAAATTTAGTATAGATGTAAAGGATAGTGTGGAAGAACACATATGATACTCACTTTTTTTTAATTTCCCGCTGACTGAGTCGTGGGCGAAAGCTAGTAAAGAATAAATCTAATTAATTGTCTAAATAGCCATAATAAACAATAGCTTTGTACAATTTAAATTGCAATTGTAATCGTGTTATCGACATACACAGCGTTGACGGGGAGGAAGAGGAACGCGGATTTATTCATATTGATGATAAATCCCTTGTTTTATTTTGACGTAGTGGCAATAAAATTTATCTATACTAATATTATAAAGAGGAATGATTTGTATTTTTGTATATATTGAAATAACTCAAAAACAACTGGGACGATTTAAAAAAAATCTTTACCATTACAAAGCTACGTTATCAGTGAGAACATAGGTTTTTTATTGTTTTTTAATTTCACGCGGACAAAGTCGCTAGCAATAGCTAGTTGTTTAATAAAAAAGTAATGTATATTGTCACTTCCATACATTTTTGACTGATCAGCGATTGTGATAATGTAATGAAGGCTGAGCCGTGATATATTAATTTAGTTGTTGAGCTGCAATTCAATGGTTCATATCTCCCACGTCCCAACTGGTCAACAAGCTACCCAGTGCTAAATTTACACGTAGCAAATATTTATTGAATTCGTTCACAGTGATGACGTACGGACGTAACGGTGATTAGCGTTTGTAAGTAAACAAGCGAGAATCGGCAAACGCCGGCCGCGTTATTACCGAACCAAATAAACGTTCTGCTCGTAATCCCAGAAATGTGTCAAGGAGAAGTTTAACTACGAAATAAATTTACGAATCTATATTTGTATAAAAGAAACAAAGAATGAAGCAACATGAAAAACTCTGAAACTGGAATAACTTGTATTTTATATGGTCGACGAAGGATAAATAATTTGTAAGTGCAATGTTTGACACAACTGAACTACTTTTAACCTATCCGTATAATTAAACGACACTCACAAACGGTAATTGGTCTCTAAGGGAGATGTTTCTCATACTAAATCTACACTTATGACTGCCGACTCTGAGTAAACGTTCAAAAATTAATATGTCATTCAGTATCATTTAATTACAGGCTTTAGATTTCTTAACATTAATTCATACCAGTCACATATACTTCACAATCAGTATAGGTTACTTTTTACTATTTCCACGCATTTGTAAGGTATCACTTATTTGCATGCGTGAACACGTAAATGCCTATAAATGGTATCATAGACTAATTACGAGGAAGCTATTCATAAAACACAATGCAGTATGCAACACTGGTGTTTCCAACCCCGCCCTGAACTATGTACAATGTAAAACATCCATAAATCTTTACCGCACCCTTGTTTTAATGGTTTTAATGGATTATGTGCATACACTACAATAGATTAGGTGAAACAGCAGAAAACATTGTAGGATTTATTTTCTTGTTAACTATGAAAATGTTTTAATTATTTTAAGAGGTTAGGAAATGACCAATTAAGATTACTTATATAAAATTGGTTATAACTAATGAGAAAATGAAGTGAGTAACATAGTTTTACCTTATACTAAAACTACCACAAAATTAGGTTAAAAAGAAGTGAATATCGGCGTATTACTGAAACGACTTTTAAATATGTAACAGCAAATTCCAATTAAGTTTTGACGTTTGTCAGATTATAAGCGGCGCTTACGAAGCAAGGTGTCTAAGATTCAATTCAGTATTCAGCCGTATATGTCCTAAAAGTTAGTAATAGCCTAGCCTGCCTCGTCTAACGCTTTGTTTGATCAAACTCTTGGACTACCAACTGTATACTAGAATGCTTTGATTATGAAAACGCTTCATTGAAAGGGCTTCACGAGTTAACAGGAACTGCTACTCTGCTAACACGCTACGTGTCTGATAGTATAATTATCTACAGAAGACATTTAATTAATTAATTAAAAGTGTTAATCACCTAACGGTAAATGCTTTCACGTTATTTTACAAAGCATGTAATATGACACGATTATCGACTTATGAAACCACGGTTACATTGTCATCAATCTTAATGATTCCACGAATACCTAGTATTGAATTCTCAGTAAACTACAGTGTAAACCGTGCGCGTTGCATATTTGGTTGCAAGTTTTGACTTGGCTGCGTTTAGTATGGAGCGCAAGGAACTGTTACGTCAACAATCGATCGTGTTATAACTTCAAAGGAAACCCTTATTAGTGCTGGTGCCGCACCGGCGTGTACTGATACTATAAAAAAAAACTAGCGTGGCTTCACCCGTTTGATATTTTACAATTTCTCGTAAGTTATTCTATAAGAAATTGTTTGAAGAAACACTTTTGATGTCTGGTTATACCTTTTACTGCTCTTTTAAGCTTCTTTACTAATATAGAAGCAATAGGATTCTCAGTATTACTTATTTTACATTAGTTTCATCAATCTTAATTCTCCACTAGCGTAACACACATATTGCCGTCCTTGTCATTCTCTTTGAAAAGAACAGAGTTAACAATATTATTCTATACTTTTTTTATCACTTGAAATATTTTTTTTAATTCAATATTTGGTTGCGTAATTGTCCAACATGCCACATTTGGCTCAATTAGAGCACTCACAGGAAACCATTATGCGCTAAAACGTAAAACACAACCCATTCACGAACATTTACCAAAGATCAAATTTAATATTGAATGAATTATTAATAACTGGTAAGTAAAGTGTTTCTAGAACTCGTTATCAAAACCTGATATGGTTGCTCGAAAATACATTTGGTTGTCAGTTTTTTTTAATAATTTCTAAAGTTCTAATCAAAAGTGTAAAAGATAATGAGGTAAATTAACGGCAAACTGAAGACCTGGTTTAAAAAAAACCTGCTTAAAATACGTGTATTTAGCTTCATTAGATACACTTAAGCCATCATAGCAGAACCTAAACCTTTTGTATAGAAAATGACCATAATAAAAAGCTCACCTTCGGAATCGCGTTCTGAAAAAATGAATTACGTGTTCTTTATATTCTGTGAATACAAAGAAAAATATTATCTAAACTAACCCGTACGTTTCGACTGCATCAACACTTTCGAACGACTTAACGACCATAAAAAATAACACCCAGATTTATTAGTATAGCGTTACAATTACTAAATCTAGAAATCTAGCGACGATATTTCCTTAAGGCAAAATCAGAACAATCGTATCCGTTGCAACCGAGAGGCATTCTGTCTGACAGCTTTCCTTCCTGCATGATATTTGATCGGACCAACAGCCGCGGAAGTATCGCCAGGTCACCTACATTAACTAGCGTCATTAAATTATATTGGGATGCCGCAGCAAAAAATGTAATGTCGTTATAAAACTCATGTTATGATACTAGTATAATGAATAAACCTACTTTCGATTTGAAACATGTAGAGTATAAAAAATCATAATTTGTATGTGTACGAAATATTGTTTTGTACTAAAAGACAATTCTCGCCATATCATGGCGGTAAAAAGTTTGCCATTTACCAAATGTTTTATTTTCACATAGGCTGTAAATTTAGATGGTATTTACTACAAATGTTGTAACTATTGAAAAGGTCGAAAATAAGCGGCAATTATCATCAAAACTTAGAAGGAATTTATTTTCTAATGTTTAGATTTGTTGAAAGCAATGGCGCCGGCGCTTCTAGCAGACGATGCACCAGCCCACGTGTACCCACTACTTTGCATTCAATTCAAGGCCTGGTGTTCCGGAGGCGGGGATGTTTATTGCCGGCTGGAAGTCGGTGCACTATTCCGGTTATTAATGTATCTTATAAATTATTTTTTTAGTTATCAGACTGTATACTAAAGGCGTATTTAAACGAAAAGTTTTAACCATGACTCTCACACGGGTGGAACACAAAATTCAATATCTTTAGCATTTATGTAGGTATGACTGACGCTTATTTAATAACCAGTACTTACCGGTATATAACAACAAGCGCTCCTTTAAAAAAATAATCACTACATAACATTAAGTACAGGTTTCTGTTTAAGTTCACAAGATATCAAAACCACTCCACCATATAAAGTTTGATAAACGTCCAAAAAGAGGTAAAAAAAAGTGCATAATTAAATGATTTCGTAACAGTAATTGACACTTATAAGGTAAAGCCCTATACCCTTATATACGGTGTACTGGTATTTGGTACAGTTAGTTACGGGGGCGTTAGAAAAAGGCAACATGGGACAAGTCCGCCCACGGCCGGGGCAGGGGCCCATCGATCCGGTATCATACGGTTAACCAAGTGTGTACACTATCGATCTTTTACAGTCGACGTGTTAGTGTCCACTCGGATATTAAAACTGTGCAGGTGTTTTGTATATTGTTTTGCAGCCTGCTAAGGTTTAAATTGCTTGTCTATAAAATGAGGTTACTTAGAACTGTAATAGTAGTTGTTATCATAGTTTAATAAATTCAAATATTCTGATCGAGACCATTGATGTTGTAAAATTTAAAAATATTTACTTCTTAAATCAAATCTATTGAATTGCTTTTTTTATTTTAATACAATGTTTTAATCGACTTGTAATTCTGCACAACAAATTCATATGATGAGTGCAAACCTGACAGTTACTGTATATTGCATTGGGCAAGATAATGTTAAATATACCATACATGTGGACACGGCGTGGCGCAGCGAAATTATAATTGGCGAAACTTTCGATACGTATATGACACCAATATGCAATGCCTGAATATGAAGGCAATGACAATATTTATCTCGATTATTGAGAAAGCGTCAATTATCTGAAAACCTTAAAAAGATCAATTTATACATATTCATTTGTCGCCTACAGCTTTCATAAAAAACACATAATTAGATACTAAATGTGTTTTTTAATTAGTAATTACTACTACAAACAAATCTAACATGTTGTATTCCTATACGGTATGGTTCATATTGACATATTGAATGACGAATTTCTTATCAACACAAATCATGATAACGGATTAAAACTAGATAACAGCCTGTTAAGAGATTTCCAATGACTTAAAAAGTAATTTAAATATCTCACTTTCCTAGACAATCCAATCAAAATTCAGCATTTGAACCCCAGCGATTTATGAACGGGGAAAGCCATCTTACTAATATTATAAATGCGAAAGTTTAGATGGATGGATGGATGGATGGATGGATGGATGTTTGTTAGAGTTTGTAGCCTAAACGGCTGGACCGATTTCGATGAAATTTGGTATAGATGTAGAGGATAGTCTGGAAGAACACATAGGCTACTCACTTTTGTTTTTTTTTAATCCCACGCAGACGGAGTCGCGGGCGAAAGCTATCTTATAATAATTGTTTAACGTGTCTAATGTTAAAAAGTGAGTACGACATCAACGCGGCAACTTTCTCTTCTAACAGATAACCGTATAATTGCTAACATTCTATCTTAATTGAACTGTTATCCATAATAACAGAATAATCGTTTGTGTGATAACAAAATTGTTATATTTATGCACGGTTAAAGTTTTATCGATATTAAAAAAATTATATGTTAACTTTTACCGAAAATAATGTTCCTTTAGATAAGCTTATCCCATAAATGAAAGGGCAGGTCCAAAACGACAATGTTTGCTTTATTTTTATGTTTGCAAATCTCTACACGTGTGAGGAGAAAATATGTAGAACGTACTCTCAATGATTTTATCATGTGTTAGGCGACTGAAAATACTGAAATCACTACCAAGATAAAAATAAAAGGAAGGTTTACAACAAAAGAAATATATACAAACAAGCAGCTGGTATAATTGGATACAAGTAATTTAACAAAAGTATTTAAAAAACGCCAAAAAATTAACGATTAGATAACAACGATTACGCTGAAACAAGAAGTGGCAACAGCACTGATGCATACACTCGTAGGAAACGAAAGTACTGTATTGAAATTCATTTCAATGTTTCTTTCAATAGCCAGTGAAAGTTCTGTACTATCGTTATTCATTTATGCAAATACAAACGCGTGCAGAAAAAATGTTTTCTAAAGCTCTAAACTATTTGCTAATTATATTTTAAAAGCTGGCTATAGAAAGACCAATCGATATATCTAAACTGTTTCTATCGTTTTCGTCATATCCACCTGTACATCTATGAATCTGATATGAAATAATTTTTTGGACCAAAAAGAGACCTTAAAATATTCACATATCTACTTGGAAGATGAAACATGTATGTTTATAAAGTGGTTTTTGTTCTTAAGATTCGCTCTCACGATCTCACAATCCGGACACACGAGTGCAGACCGGTCGCGGAGTCCTTGCGGCTAGAAGGTCAGTCGGAGGCGAGCTGGTGACGTCACGCATTGTCAGGGCTTGCTGTGGCTAGACTATGACGCGGGCGCATTGCTGCGCTCAACTATTCTCTTAATAGGATAAGATTAGCTGTGACGTGCTTCACTAATTAGATCTCATGGTTTCCTGCATGTTAAAAATTTTATTAAAATCCTTCAGTATTTAGGAAAGGAAATTGATATTAGAAAGTATTGTGTCTCAACAATACAGAAGGTAGTTGAAAAGGATGAAATTAAAATAACTTATTGAAGATATTCATACTTCAACATTTCAGCAAACGCAATGGATCATGCTTTAGTAAAATATAAGACCGCACATATATCATGAAACTATCATACATTCACATTAATCTAGATATACAAAAACATTAAATCACAGTATGTAGGTTAAAGCGTTACATTTTTTTTTAAATATAGCAACAAGATTTACGAGCGCATTCCGCATCTGCAGACGGACAGGCGTCCCACACAAACATAATTATGACATCTGTAGCAGCTGCCTAGAGAAAAGGATCGGTTCTTTGCCTTTAAAAACATAACGCAGCAGGTGTCAAGACATCACAAGCCTTATTTTAAGGAAGTTTGTTAACGATAACTAATAATATTTTTGTTATGGGATTACCAAGACATGTATCTCACACATTGCATTGATATATCCAGTTTTTGGATAGTCTATTCTTAGTATAAGATGTCAAACTAAATAACCACAAATAGAGCTATTAATATAGTACTGCAGGCTGATTCATGCAGGTGCCACCAGGCTACACAAACATCTGCCCGTGTGAATCACCTGATTAAATCGACCGCGGCTGTTCCCTGTGATAGCCGTTACATTTTCAAATGTTTACACGTTATCTGGTGACCTAGCTTTAATAATACGTTACTGGCCATGTAATTAAATAAAAAATAGACTAGACTGTCCATCATTTCCTAATCTGAATGAATTACTGGGAAGAAAGCAAATATTGAATTTGACAAAAGAACAAATATATTGAAACAGTTCATTGAAACTTTTAAGTTAGGAATTATTTTTCGATGAAGTCATTTAGCAGTCAAAATAGCATAATAAATATTAACATCAAATCTCTGATTAAGATAACGTTTACAAATACTCAATTCTACTGAATTAAGATCATCTTTCGTGAAGTATGAGTAACGTCAAAACAAATCTCTTCTCATAAGAGGAAATATAAATAAACGGACAGACAGACATGTTATATCAAAAGATGTGAGTGATTCAACCGGCAGATGAGCTTCCAATGGATCAAAGAGTTCCGGAGTTGTGGCGAACTGACATTTGTAACTAAAATGAATAAGAACCACAGAAATAGGAAATATAGAAGAGTTGATTAGACTAGAAAATGAGATCTTCAGAGTGCGATGCAACAACTAACTTAGGAAAGTAAAATTCTACCTAAAAACGACCCGAGACAGATGCGCAGCACAAAAACAGCGGGGCACGTTCCAGAAATACGTGTTTATCTACAAACGCGTTATGGTTGCCACACATTCAAAAAAACTTTAAAATAATGATCAGTACTGAAATAAAAAAAAATATTTTTGTAGATATGAATCAACATTTAAAGTAACAATCACTTATCAATGTTTTTATTTCGTCTAATCCAAGACAAATGATAAGCTTTTCATGGTTTTATTATTAAATACATTGCTTTAACACACAGCCCTGTATACAAACATGTGTTCATAGCATACACCGCAAAGTAAGCCGTGGTCTTACATCCGTAGCATACAAAAACCTTCAGTCACTTTGTCACGCGGGGCACGCGTTCGTTTTCGGCAGGCCGTCCGGTGTAGCGACCTCTAGTGGCACACAAATGATCGAAAAAAAAGAAATCAAAAGCGTGCTGACCCTGACGCCGATTGCTGTTAGGCCTTTACGTATTGTTTCAAAATAGGATATTGCACTTATAGAACGCTTTGTTTGCAACACTCATGTTAACATACATATTTATAACCATTTAGCTTTGAAAATGTAAAAAACTATTACTTTCAAAACAACTATGACATGTTTAGGAAAATTGATACAAGATCTAACAATACAACGATGACAAAACAAAACAAGGAAATAGGACCCTTGGCGAAATATTGTCCTTCGTTTTCTTAGACGGTCCAGTACGGAATTTCTTGGAAAGAATATCTTCGTTTAATAGTTTAACAATTTAACTCTTACTTCTATACATAGACAGGACAACGCGATCGTGCGATCTTGTTTTTTAATTAATAATACGAACATGTTTATTTTATTGTTTTAAGTCCAAGGCAACGTATTCGGAACATGAAACAATGCAGGGTATTGTTCTCTATGCCACGGTCAGATAACTTAATGAGATTCTACAAATGTATTCTTACTTAAACATTGCAACTAAAACACGTATGCAAACAAATCTCAGCGCAAAACGGCGAAGCTTTAATATTATTATTTGCGCCTGGTCATCATCAACTTGCCCTTATCCCTTACGGAGAGTCGGCACAGTATGTGCTACTCTTCCATACATTTCTATCAGCCTTCATATCTGAATCCACTCCCTTCTTAAGCACTTTCTCTTTCACACAATCCATCCATACTTTCTTCGGTCTTCCTCTTACTTTGTAGCCATCCACATTTATTCTTAACACTTTCTGGTTTATGTCCCCATCGTCTCGTCGCTATATTATTTGCGCCTGGTAGGCGAACAAATTTCGATCAAACCTTTTTGATGTCAAAAGTATCCAATAAAGCCACATAATATGTACGTATTTTGTATGAAAAAAGATAGTTAATTACATCCAACACATTTGATCGTGTGCCATTAATCTTACGACCGTAAATTATCAATTTGACTATAGTGAAATAGCGTGACGGTTTCGTAGAAAGTTCTAATCTCACTGGGGCAATGCGAAGATGACAATCTCGATTTCAAGTTAAGTAATACCGATGATGAATACAGAGCGAGGTAATTTGGTGTTACATCAATTAACTATGAAGGATGATAAATCATTTAAGGGTAGTCAAAAGCGAATACGGTATTTTTAGAATTAGTCCACGGGAATAAGGATTTGTTCTTTATTGGCAACATTTAAGGGATGGACTACCTGTGAGGCTTTTGTTATAAGTGTAAATTAAAAATTTGGACAAACACAGTTGAATTAACTGCTATAAACTTTCTAATATTGTTGGTTTAGCTCATGAAGACACCTGCCAAATTAAAAAGCATTAAGCATTAAGGGTAACGTTTGTTCCCAAATCCCGTTTTCAAATTTAAACTATAGTTAAGGGATATCTATTCCCAAATGATTTTAATATTGATCCGCATAAAAATCTCATGTCAACGTACGTTATTATGCAACTTATGAGATAATCTCACGCCAGAGCTCGGCATTCAAGAGGTTTGTAATCAACCGGCTAATTTAATGACACGTCACTTATACGGCCCCGTGGTGGGAAGATAAGCCAGGCTAATGTAGTCATACTAACTTCATCTAATGGTGTATATGGAACTTTTGAATGCAATTATATCAATTTAATAGAAGTAAACATGCAAAATGAATAAATCGTGAATTTAGATGACTGAAAATTATATGCCCTAATTGCAACCGTGGGAACTTTACCTTATTAGGATCCTATAAACAAGTAAATGTTTAAAACAACGTAGATATTAAATGTCAATTATAAAGGACACAACATCGGGACAGGTCGTTCGCATCGCGAATTTAAATGCGGGAAAGGTCGGATATGAGTCACATCACAGTTTGGGCGCGAGCGGTATCTACGGATCCATTACATTTTAAACATGGGCGTGTTTAACAGACTGGCTGGCAATAACAGCGGTTAATTGTCTGATAGTCATGTTTTACTTGACTATCAATTTATCCGTGAAATTGCAATAGGCTTAAACTGGTAGGTAGGTAAGTATAAGACCATATTTTATCTGTTTTTTTATTTGATACAGTTGACAAAATTGTTTTGGCAGTGAAAACTTTTAGTATTTATTTTTACTTTTAAAATTCCATAACTTTATATGTCTTGACTGATTCTTTCGCGATTTTGCTTTATTTCACACCCTGTACAATTGTAAAATAATTAAGATAAAATAATTATTGTCTTTATTTTTACTCGATAAATAACCACAACAACAAACTTTGGTAGAGTCATTTAGAATGTAACGAACAGAGCAGCGTCGACGGCGATTCTGTTTTTCCTATTAGCTACTTTATGTAACGTTAATTAGATTTGATTGTGATAAATAAAACTACAAACGTTGTTACGTCATTTTAGATATAGATTATAATGATAGATAAGATGTTTGAGGTCCAAACATACATTCCCTAATGTTTTAGTGGCACACTTTCTATTAATGCAACTAAATAATTGCGATGAATAATTTTGAATAAAAATATTGGAAGCTCAGCAAATATTGAATGTAAATGTATAGGCAAAGAAGATGAATTTCCATTTGGCAGAATCCCGACAAAACTTCTTTGCGATATTTTGTGCTATTCACTACAGTTACATCTGGATATTTTCATATTTATATATCGATAAACAGATTTTTGGCACTGGTCTATGAAAATAATGGACACAGCTGTGCTGTAAATGATGTAATTGTTATTCTATACAAGAAATTGTTCGTTATTTCGTTAGAAAAATGTTGTTTGCCTTCCAAACATTTAATGTTGCTTGCTTAAAATAGCTATGAGATAAAATAATACACCTAGAGTCAGATTCTGTAGTAATAAACCAAATTCTAGTCCGATATCTTAAAAGTAAAAAACGGCAATTCAAATTAAACAAAGATTATACAACATTGGTATGATGTCGTGTACCAACTTTACAAGTATGTTAGTACAATGAAACAAAAAGCGTACAATAGCATAGTCATTCGTCTACTAGTCACAAAAACCATTACAGTGTAGACGAGCAGTCGGGCAGCCATGATTCATAGCCACCGCCTTTAGGAGATACGCTTCGAAGAGTTTTCATTAAACTAAACACTCATCCACACACCATTACACTTGAAAAAAAAATCTTTAAAACTCCGTCAAATAAATGCAATAAGAAAATAAGATTTTCATTTCATAACAATCCCCTTTTTATATTTTTTTATTACTTTAATTTATTTAACGTAAGATAGTAAAAATAAGTATATCTATATAGATATTCGTGAGTAATAAAACAGCAGTTCGGTTCAGTTTTTATAGCAATTTGCGAATTTAATTTCGCAAGCAAAACATCATTCGCTCTGATAATCGACAAGTATGTTACATAAATGATTCCACTTCGAAGTCGAAACGCATTTTATTGTAAAATGATCATAAAGATATATGCAGTATCCGTAGAAAGTTTTGGAACGGGACCAAAAAAGAACATAAACGATCAATATAACCTACATTGAAATTGCGATAAAAATAAAACAAAACGTATGTAATTGACTTCAGAAACAAAAGTAAACACAAATGTTGATTTCATTATGAATCTACCCTTATCACTAGAATACTTATTTTGCGCATATTTTTATTTCCAAACAACAAAATACAGACATAAAATGTTTTTCAAATTATTCGACTTTGTTTGGAAATCTTGATATTAGGCGCTTCAATTTTAGTTACACATTGTCCAGGAGCAATAAAAATGTCAAAATCTACGTGAACCAGTATGACACAAATGCAGTCATGAGAGGACGAATGGAGAATAATTTCCTAGCAGTTATCGTGTCTTGGCATCACTCCAACTCGCTTTGTAAGATACCAATTACCGATTTGCTGCCTGCAGGCAAAGCGAAACGATGTTTCCACCTTATTTGTGATTAGAATGAAATCTACTTTGTTAAGATTTCGTCGTACATTCTTAGGGCATGTTAGTGTATAAATCACACTGAACTTGGAAGTACTTACTGCTAAAATGCAATTATTTACTTTGTAAAAGGATAGGTCACTGTTACTGAGGCCGTACATATACTGTATTTAACAAAATTACCAACTACATTATCTGTACATGTAAGTTTAGTTTAGTAAGTTAGAACTTAGAACATTGTCATGCGAATATACAAAGTACAAAGTTTAGAGAGAGTAAAATCTCTAGAGCGCACTCATTCAGCACATTTTAGGTCGCATGCACGTCAAAGTGTTTTCACAATGTCGAATCGCATCTGGCGAATCTGTCCCGAGCGTCTCCGACACGGTTTAGTTCACGTACCATCGGATGGTACCGCGGATATACATTTACGTGCAAATGTTAGTGTTTTTGATGAAAATTTGTACCTTATTGAATAGCAACATGGTTGAAGTTTCGTCGATCGGATTTAATGCACGTGATTCTGCAAGATCTTATAGGTTCGTGAAAACTTGATTGTGACCTGCACTTGAAACTTTCTCGGTCTGAGCATCTTTAGATATTCGTGCATACGGCATACAAAATAATTTGAAATGTACAAGTACGATAACTTCGTTGGTGTTAAAGTGATCTCAATGGGAAATCGAAATGAATGAGTGTTTCTTCGCTGAGATTACACGCTGTGGTTGTGCGTGCGATAATTATTTTCGTCGCAAACATCTTGTCGCAATGAAACATGAGCCATAAGTATATTAAACTTATAGAACTTACGTTTCGTTCTACGTTAAATTTTTTTCTTTAGTTAATTCGAAATATTCACTCGATGAAGAAGTTTTCAGATTCAATGTTTGTAATTGGGGTGGAAGTAACAGGAATGCGGTAGATTTGGCCGACTTTCTTTTGGCAGACGCTCATAGGATGTACCTACTAATTGTTAGTAAAAAATCGAGACACAAAATCAGACCGGATATTTTGGATATCAATCTTTTAAAATATGGAAAACGATAATTTTCAATTATAAAATTTATTGAATATTTTATTGGTATTACATGTCACCCAATGTGGTCAAGCTCTACTTTAATAGTTTACTTTTTAATTAATTAAAAAAGTACACGTAGATACTAGTTTATTCTTTGTACTTGTCCAATAAATGAAAAATGTAGAAAAGTATATGTAATAAATAAAAACAAGTTTTCTTATATATTCTCATATTTACGATTCAAGGATGAAGGAGATCGTAAGTCAGCGTTAGCTCATTAGAATTGAACCTTGGCGCGGCTATACGTTTAAATGCGAATGCGTAATATCCACATACGCATACATTTTCCATCATAAACACTGACCATATCAACTCGTTCTACTAAGAATAAGAAAAAAGACTACAAATCTTTTTGAAACTGTATTGTGGGCAGGCTTAAAAACTGAAAAAAACTTGTGTTTTTTTTAGTAAAATACTTTCCTGGGCAATCAATAAACACGGTAAAAATAACTAGTTTTACAGGACCAAATGTAACAGAACAAAATCTTCTTTCTACTTAGATTCGAAGTCTTTCGCGACACGCTTTGCTTCGGTCTTTAACGTTTTTAAGATTACGTTAGTAAGTAATAATTCTAACAAACAAGACAATGGAATCGAGATGCGTTTGCGACTTGCCGTAAAGTGAAGCAAAACGATTGCTCTAATTACAGTTAGTGAAAGTGTTATGCGACCGGCGACTGCAACCAGCTGGGTTGGCGTTGCTAAATATTAGACAATGGGAAGATCCGTGATACGCGACCAATTGCACCATATTATGCAACTCGATTGTGGAGCACTGTACCCAACACACCTAATACATTTACATACCCAGTACTTAAAAGTTATATGGACTAACACTAGCGCTGTACACATATGGTATTTAAGTATCTTATTTCTCTCCTGTTTTGAGAACTATTTTAATTTCCATGTACTTTCAATGCTTTTATCCTATTACCCCTTTTAATCTAGCCAAGTTCTACAAGGTTGGTTGGAAGCAACATTGTACGAGTAAGTGGCTATTGTATTGAATAAACATGAGCCTTTTGATTGACGTCGCTTTTTTAATAGGATCTTATGAACAGCCACTTGCACGTGCATATTCCTCGATGGTATAAAATATTCTTTAATTGAAATCTATCAATCTTACATAGAGCTCAAGGCGAACCAGTAACGTCGCATAGTTATGATAAAAGACACGAATCTCTTGAACAATTTTTTATCGATAATTCTTTTAACAATTAAAAGGTATTTTGTTGTAATTATCCTCCGATTTGAATAATAGGAGCCATATTAAAACGCTAAATTAACTAGAAGTAGGTTATTATTATCGCAGACATGCGTAATTATTATCACTATTTTCCCGCTATTCGCTATTCATGCAGCACATTTTTTTTAATCACACAACACTTAAATACATCCAGCAAAATTACACATTGTTCGAAGAATTTACATTAAAAAAATAAATAACTAGCACTTTTTCTTAAACCACAAACGTAAAGATAGAAATTAAAACATGCGTCCAATGAAGCAAGCTATAAAATAATTACAACACACTGCTTCTAACGAGATTTTCACGCTCTGGAGATAATCAAAATATAACAGGTGCTAAAACACACGAAATATTGCAGAGGAAGCATGTAGGTGTGACTGATTTTGACATACAACCTACGTCTTACTTATTTTAAATACTAGGTATCTCTTAAGAGCCACCATAGAATACTTTGAAATTAGTAATTATACCATCATAGTTTTGAATTAGAACATGTCTCTCTTTCACTTAAAAACTAAGTTCGTTCTTGTCAATGGATCAATTTCAAGTCCTCCCTCTTTTGTGCCATCCTCTTCACCACGGTATTCGGTCTTCCAAATAACTCTATCATCCGCCATCTCAATCATCACTCCCTTCTTGATCATGTCACCTTTCACGCAATCTATCCATCTATTTCTAGGTCTACCTCTACCGGTACCCCTCTATACTCATAAAGTTCTCCTTGTAACATGTGATTCGTCCCTCCTAACATGCCCATATCAATGTACTGTACTGAACTGTATGTACCAAATAAAAATATTAATGGAATATTCGTATGCCATTTCAATTGATCGCGTGAATTGGACCATAAAGTCTAACCCAAGCTATTCGGATCTCATTACTGTTACAGTAATTATGTTACTTACGTATTATATTCGGTTTAATGACATTTAGAAGGATTCCGATACTGCTCTCAAAGGTACTGGGACGGATTAATCGCTCGGAATTGGGTCGGTGAATAAAGGCCGGAATCCAATTACAGACGGTACCAACTAATGTTTAGTAATTTTTATTGCCCTGGTTAAAACAATATATTCTGTATATTTCTTACAAGTAATGTACATTGTGTCAATCTTATAAGTTCAATCAGAATTTCGGGGGCTTATCACAAAGATATGTGTGAACGTTTTCGTAACGTTATCGACAAAATTTATATTGCATTTTGGCAGCTAACGTGCGTAAAGTACACTAACAAATCTCATACAATTATGTTTAAGTTACAAATAAGTTCTCGCAACTTCCATGCAATTATTCGCAATAGACCCTTTATTCATAATATATGTAGTTAATTATCAATTACGCCTAGTAATATTATAAACTGACAAAGTTTACAATCATTCGGTGACATAATACAGTGTATCCGTGGACAATTGTATAATGAACAATTGATATCTTGTTAAGCTCTCCCTGTATGAGACGCAAGCGCAACCGTGTCACTTGCCGCACAGGTCAATGACCCCAAATTTGGGCACCCATGACAAACAGTTAGATCATATGATAATGAAAACACAGTCCAAATCTTTTTTCTCTTTCACCGCAGACACCTGTACTAGAAGAAAAAATGTTAAGTGTGCTGTCTTAAATTATGTACTTATTCAAATAGGTAATTTATTTAGATAATCATAGCATTGCTTATTAGTATTTTCCACTGCTGTTCGAACTAGAGCAAAAACAACTAAATTTTAATTAGCCACTTAATCAAAAGCTCTACAAGTCAATATTCAAATACTACTATTGTAAAACAAATTCAACATAACTTCTTTACATCGAGACACACTTTGTTTTGGTTAATTCTCCGTTGACTTGAACAAAAATAGACACATCGTAAATACCAAAACTGGTGCTTTTAATCCAAAGGCGATGCATACAATAGATAAAACAGCACATTAAAGATTAATTCTATTGCGTGGTAAGCAAGTGTTGGAATTCAGGAAATAACAAATTTGAAACCCGAAACCTGTCCAGTCGCTAAGTGGTGGGCGTGTGCCTTTACAACTGTTTTTTCCTACGTAAATACGTTAAAAACGAAAACGAACGTTGAAAGTTATTGAGGTAGTGAACTATGTCTAGAATATTATTTCAGTTGGAGTTTTTAAGAGCGCTCGCTATCTTATTTGCTTAATATAGTATGACAAATCGCTCCTATAACTGCTTGCATCTTGAAACCATTACTAAGCCGTTTGCTTATCGTGTCATGACGAATTTTATGCTCTAAAATGCACGAAAAGTACATTCACGAGCATTCCAGAATACCATATTATTAATGACACAAATTATGGGACATCTTTAAAACCATGTTTTTTTAATACCATGGTTGACTTGACCGTGAGGGATCTTTCCTAGTTCCCCTTCAATCACAATTATTTGGGTCCAATTATAGATATTAATAGGGTGACTGTACGGATAGTTTAGATAGGACTCATACTACCAAAATCATAGTTTATTATGTCCACTAACGCTTACTGTGGTCTTCAAAATCTACACTAAGGGAAGAGTAATTATCTTTTAATAAAATAAAAGAATGTACAATACGTTAATTGTTAGCTCGTTGGATTAAACGATAATCAGGATTAGTTGCATGAATAACCATTTAATCTATTGCATAGAATAGCATTATGAAGGAAACAATTAGACTGACCCAAGCAAACGATCTATAAAAATCTAGAGAAATTGTCATGATGTCATGCAAATTAATACGTCATGTGTTCCTAGATATCTGTTTCCTTTATCGGCTCAAAAAATAACTCTATCAATCGTATAAAAATTAGCTGTTCTGTGTTTCTATATCCATGAAAACTGCGCACATTCAAATTATTATTATATTTGAGAGTGATAATTGTTGCATCTGGAAAAAAACAAGTGTGTTCAGGTCCCTTAGGATCCGACATATAACAGACAACGTGGTATTTTTAGTTCGTTTATGACGTAACCCGTGCCAGGGTGTCGCACGCGCTAAGAATACCCACGTGCTCCCCTTCCAGGATAGCGTCGTCACTTTGCCACACGCTACAAATTTTGTTTAATTTGACAGATTAGTGTTAGAAAATGAATTAATTAACGTTATAAGGTAAGAAGTGCATTGTTAAATGAAAGTAATTTACATTTCTTACTCAGAAGTCAGTAACGTTTAGTGTAGATTTAGTAATGTAAGCGCCTAACTAAATGATTATTAAAAGTACTCTGAGTGCAGTAATTACAGTGCACAATAATCACAATATAGGTAACCTGAATTACTTAAAGGTTAGTACTGGCGGACAGTGCCAAGTGCCTACCCGGACACGAGTATGTGACATTAGACACAATACGGGTCAACAGGCCGATTGTCTTGCTACGCGGTATGCGAGGCCCGTACTCGTTATGTCAGATAAGTCTTCTGACGTTGCTTTTAAACGCGGGTTTCCACTGCCGAAACATTCCAATGTTCCAGAACAGACCAAACTTTTCGTTAAAGTAACTTGATGAATAAAACTCTATCTCCGATGACATAAAAAGCGATATATTATCACAAAATACGAGGCATTCACAGTATTACATATCTTTGCATAATCTATACAGTTAGTTGAACAATCGCGTGGGAACTCGAACGAAAGAAGCGAAGTAGAAAGTCGTAGCTTACCCTTTTCGATGTTCATATATAACTTTCATAATGTCTTAGAAAATTGTCGCCATGGGCACTTTTAGACGCCATAGGAGACGTTGGAAAGTTATTTACGACTGAATGTTATTTCTAGTCACAACCAATCCCATTATATCACGAAGGTAGAACACGGTTTGGTTACGTAACCAAATTTGAATAAATAAAGAATTAAACTCCTCACATGGAAAATCGTTTTGTGAACTAAAATAGGTAAGAAATAAAAAAAAAATAAAAAAATCAGATAATATCAATAGTTAGATTTAAAAAGACGTATTGAACTTAAAAGTTATTTACGATTAAGTTTTCAGGATTAGGGATGTAGTACATATTTCAGAATGTCAACTTCTAGAAATTGAAGCTATCTTCAAAAATTTTACAGGAACAGTCCACGTGTAAAAATAACGATTTTTTTTATTTGTTGAAAGTATGTTTATGTTATACCATATCTTTATGTTACAAAATCGCCTTAATTTCAAAATATAAAAAATTTAACGCTCACAATTTGAATTTTAAACCTATTCAGAACAATAAAAAAGCCGCTTCGTAATGTCCAAATATCGTGGCATCAGTTATGTAATTTAATAGAAAATAATCAATACAACGACTCCTTATCACCGGGTTTATAAATGCTTTTATAAAGGGACATGATCCATGTACTATGAACTATATATTTTTGTTCTATTATGTTTTTACGTCGTAGTTTTTATGACGAGTCACGAAATGACACCAAAATTAATAAAAACCACAACGATCATTCCGCTTGTGTCACGCGAACGGCATTCAATAGAACAGGTTCTTGCTAATTGTGTTGTGTTACCTTGAACGTTTTAATGACTCGCATCCTACACTTGGCTCTGCTGTATTAATTGTGTAAATTACATGTCGATATTGCAGTTCCATTGTACGATAAAAGACCGATAAATCACAGCTTAAATAAATCGATTATAGGGTATTTATACAGAAATCTAATACACATTTGATTGACTTCCCGGTGGTATTGCTTATTATTCGAAAGACGTTGCAGCATCATTTCGTCCTAGAGGTATCGACATTGATATCGATCTCTCTTCCGTCATCTCAGTCGTCATTCCGTTCTTTACCATGTCACTTTTCACGAAATCCTATCATCGTTTAATGATGTTCAAATCTCAATGAGAATAAAATCGTAATTTTTTACATGTCTGTAACTGACGTAAATAAAAAAATATATGAAAGAATGCAATTATTACTTTATAACTACTAAGGTGAGCGCAGTAACTAATTACATAAAACATTGCCTACTTTTATGGACATAGAGCAGTTTAGAATTGCAAATATCTACGTCAACTTTTTGTCGTGTGTGTAAGTGTTATGGAGTTTTGACCTAAAACAATATTCTTTATCTATACCGCCATTACTAGCTTTGCTTTGCAAAATGTTTTTTCCTTCACTATTTTCCTATTGTACAATTTTTAGTGAACATTTTGCTATTAAATTTAATAATTGGTAAATACATTTAGATTAAAAGTAACAAATAGTTTGCTTGCTACAGAGAAAGAGGTTATATACAAAATTATATGGCTATCAACATAAATGCAGATTACTCGGGTATGCAGGACACGCGCGATTTGCGTCACATAAAACTGCGCAGTATTTACTCCATTGATAATACTCCTGTGGATAGAGAGTTAGTCATCAACTGTGCACAAAACAGATATAACTTTTTATGAGAAACTAGCTTTAGCCCGTGACTCCCTCTGTGTGGAATTAAAAAAAAAGTGAGTAGCACATGTATTCTTCCTGACGATCCTCAACGTCTATGCCAAATTTCATCGAGATCCGTTCAGCAGATTAGGCTACACTAACAAACATCCATCCATTTAAATTTTCGCATTTATAATATTAGTAAGATGTAAGTCTATGTCTCTATTGGTCAAAAAAGCTCAATAGAAAAGTACTTCTACGTATTCAAGAACATAATCAACATAGGTATATTAGATTCGTTTGTATCAATATGAAAAATAACAGGTTTTTATTAATCGTAAGAAATACTCCTACATCTGATAGTGCGTTGACCGATGGCCATGTGGGACGTATGTTCTTCGAAGAAATCCTGTAGGTAGAACGACAATAACAACAACAATATACCGAAAGTTTCCTGTCATAATCAATATAATCTACGAAAGCACCCAAATTGAAAACTATAGATACTAAATTCTTCCTTATCTATTCCACAAAAACATTCCTCAATAAATGTTTAAGAGCGTGCGCACACACGAAACTAAAATATCGCACAACTGTTTAGTCTCGATTTGATTCCTATGAGCTTATATGGAGGTGCACACACTACTCGATTTTAGTTGTGCAACTAACAGTTGAATTGGCTGCGAAACAATTGGCAATCGCACAACAATTGTGCGATAGTTTGGTCAAAGGTGTGCGCCCGCTCTAACTGCGCATTTCATTTAATCGTATTAACAGAGCAAACACGTGGTAGAAACCAAGACAGTACTATTACAAGTAAAGT
Organism: Papilio memnon; assembly: GCA_003118335.3. NCBI lineage: Eukaryota > Metazoa > Arthropoda > Insecta > Lepidoptera > Papilionidae > Papilio > Papilio memnon. The sequence goes on along the minus strand of LD688971.1, from coordinate 1,955,033 downwards.
AAACAAATATAAGCGTAGAAACAGACGCGGTTGCAGTTTTAAAAACCGTGAAAGTTTATCTCAATGGAATAAGACTTGGATAGCTTCACCCGGTTTGGCAACGGGAGAGTTCTAAAAGGAAGCGACCAATTGATTTATAGTCAATTCCAACATTAGCAAACACGAGATTGAACAGATGGAGCGGGTTAAGCGAAGGTTACACGAAGTTTTATTTGCTATTACATCACTACGTTGTTATGAGCTGAAATCAACCTGCTCTTTGATACTATGTTTTGATTTTTCCTACAGTTTCTGTTTATTCGAATTAAAAAGGATTGTGAGGTCATCTGGAGTTATCGTGACATGTTCTAACGATAAGTGGTTAACCTTATAAAAGCTGCTTTCAATTCAATTATTACCTAGAAAAATCCAATAGATATAAAAACATAAAGATAATGTTGGTTTAGAATTGTTTGCAATGGAATAACTTGACACATTTTAATTAAGATTTTTAATATATTTTCTTTGACAATCACGTTCTTATTAAAAAGATAACAATCAAGATATATGAATCAGGAAAACGTAATCGAATAATATACCCTTATATAGCTATCTTCGCAGTTTTAGCGTTTCGTAAAGTAAAAGCGGTTTGCAGCCGACGTTATGATATCGGGACGCATTGACGAAACATTTTATACGACCCATCAAAAATTTACTGCCCTGTGTAAACATTTTTACGATCGTTTTATTCCATTTAACACACCTCGAATTGTAAAGCAATACCGTGGTAGCACACCAATATTGAGAATGAAATTATTAACACGCTGCACATTTTGCTCTTACGATACTTATCGGTACAGAATAGATGAAGAAGAAAAAGCTTATTTCATTGCCAAACAGTTAGTTTAGACATCATTGACGCTAATAAAAATGTAAAACACACCATATCCCACTATCAATATGTAGCTAAGATGTGAAAACCTTGAAGGTCTAGAAGAGAGATAACAAATTCACAAGACTTAGTATTGATGAAACTATAAGTAGGGAGAGCAGTTATTAAAATAAAGGTTTTAAGTAAAATAAGACGTACTCACCATTTCCTTTTTAAGATAGGTGAGCTGCGAGTCAAGGTCCTGTGGTGGCGGGTCCTCAGCGTGTGTTGGGGACTCGCACATATCCGGCTCGACGTCCGCGAACCCGCTCAGACTTTTGGGCAGCGGCGGCAGCCCTGATAGCGACATCGTACTGATCGCGCGAAACTGCTTTCGGAGCCTGATGACAAACGAACAAAGTTAAAACGTACTAAGTTTAACCCTACTCGGGGGTGGAATATAGAATCCATCCTAGGTTGCAACCTACTCTACAAAATCGGTCAATCCGTTTAGACTAGTCGTAATTGAATGTATCCATAGGCAAGGCGATAACTTTATTATCAGTGAGAGAGTTACCAACTTAAGTTGATTATGTTCAAGCTGGTCAACACAGCGAGGAAGACTTTGTTTACTAAGTATAGCTATGCTCATATAGCAACTTTGGTCCGTGATGTAAGAGTTAGTATGGATAATCTGTCAAGTATTGGAGATTATTTCGTAATCGATAATCGGATTTTATGACGTATGGTGAATTAAAATCATCCAGACTCTTTTGTACAATGTGATAAAATACGGTTACAGAAGTCATTTAGTTTTTTATATGCTTAGGATTACCATGGTGTTTATAAGTGCAATTTGGTTTAACATAAAAATTCCTACCACATTTTCTATTTGGTAACAGTTAAAACAACAAATTTAATAATAATTATTGTCACGAATGGATAATTAGATGCAATTATTTTAAAGTTATAAATACACTACACCGTTAGTTAAAGTCCATCAACAATTAACCTATTACGTATTTACTAAAACAATTCTAATTATACGAAAACGACCATTTATATATAAGTGCTATATGCTACAATAGGTTGGTCATACGACATGAAAAGAATCAAGTTCAATGATGCCAGTAATTCTTTCTTTAAAGAATACCTTTGTTATAAAGCCATTAAATATATCAATATAATTTTGATTAGAACTAATCAGGAAATTTTTACTGACGTATCCACAGGATAGAAACCAATAGTCCATATCAGTTTCCTATCAAAAGAATTGATAAATACATTTTTACGTAAAATTAACAAACTTTAATCAAGATAAAGCTATCATTCATTAGATCGATTTACAATGGATACCATTTTACTTTGTCCTAGTAACATTATAGCTGTTTAATTCGCGTTGTAAACGAACCAGTACATTGTTAGCACGTTTCTATCAAGTGACCTTTCAACACATAACCAAAGCCTTTGGCAACAAATAACTTTGCATAAAAGAAGTTGTCTGAACTTCCTAATGACCGTGTTGTTTAACATTATTTCTGGTCCTCAAAATCTCCTGAATTCCTGGTATCTTACCTGGATTTGAGATCGTCATCCGCAATATAAGCATAAGCCTGTTCGTACATATCGTCCGTCTGTTCACTGGTCACCGAACCCACGGCGTAGTTAGGTTCTGAATCAGATTCAAACTGCTCGCTCGGGTCCGCGTCCAGAGCATCAGGCACATTGGACTGCGACCGCATCGTCTGCAGCTCGTATATCAACATCTCATGGTTGTTCATATCCTTTGTGATCTCAGGTGAGTCGTTCCCATTACACAGTATAGCCGAATCTTTACCTTTGTCTATTACCGTGTTCGCTTCGTCGGTATTATTGTTTCTGCTTGCGAGGATTTCCGATATAAGCATTTCGGTAACACGAGACGTTTTACGTTCGAGAGAATTGTTATTTTTATTCGGATCCTCGACCGAGGAAGTGTTACAAACATGTTGTGTATCAAACGAATTATTTTGTCTCGACGGGCTATTTCTTAATCTGTCGTCGAATTCTTGAACTTCATCGACTGTGGCGTATGGCGCTTCCGGAACTATATTCGATTCGGCTTTGGCGTCTATCGGTAAGGAATACGGACTAACTTCTGTCAATTCTCTCTTTTGTTTATTTTGGTTTGGTGCAACTTTATTTACAGGTAAAGGTTTCATTGGTTTTAACTTAGGTTTAGGTGACAGTGGCGGTGGTGGAGCTTTCCTCAAAGGCAACGTTTTCTCTGCAAAACTTGAAGACTTTGAAACTTTGCACTTAGAATCTTGATCTAACTTGTTCGAAGTTGAAAGAGATCGTACTAAAATTTGTCTGCAAGTTTTCACTGCTTTAGAATTCAACGATTCATTCGACCTTTTCACGGATGTCGGTCCCTGAATACAATTGCTGTCACTGGAACTTCGTCTAGAGTTCTGGCCGCTAGATTTCTTTTCATCGGAGGACGAGCTCCGATCACTGATCACATCTCTGATGAAGGATTTGACTCTGGCGAGACCATTTTGCTTAGGCGACACGATCTGTTGGCTCGCTGCGTACGTTCTATCTAATGTTTTGGCCTTTTTAGCATTGTTCAGGTCCTGCTTCGATGACGCTCGGGATTTGGAGAGGCTTGATTTAGACTCAGTAACGGCCTTTCTCGTCTTAGCCAGAGCTTCGGCCACCAAGCTCTGGCTGGGCCGGGGCGGGACGGGAGGTGGCCCTTTGATTTTGTTAGTCTTCATGGGCTGCGCGTTGGTCTGTACCATAAGCATGCTTAAACGAGGCTTCACTCGTACAATACTATAACACGGGCACTATAGTATAATGAGCGCGAGCACGGCACTACGCGTCTGTCACGGCACTGGCGAGCGCTAGCGTGGCGCGTCCGTTCCGACCGCGGCGCGCGACTGACTGATGCGAAGCCGACGACTTAACTAAACGTCCGCGAGGCCGTAACTACTTAGTGAGCCTTATTAAACTTTAGTCCGTCTACTTAGAATACACTTTTGTGTGCGCATTTTATAGATTGCAATTTTTAGCAGTTTACATAGTTGGTAACACACGGATACAATGACTTGACCCATACTTAAATTGTTGTAAAAGTGATTGTTTACTATGAGAATGAACGCAATACCGGCGACCGCCGCGCCGGGTGGCGCACGCCATGTTGCATGGTGGCCTATTGTCTGAGTGTACTCGCACTACCACTCAGTGGCTCTTTGTTTCCGACCATTGGAACGTTTCAGATAGTAGATGGTTGCGAAAACGAAATGCAAATAAAATTGAAATAATGATTGAAAGTTAGATAGCTCAGTGGTTAGATATCCAACTTGGTAAAAGATTCACTAAATTTTGTTTCTGGCAATGATGTTGTTTATAATAAAACCATGTATGTATTAACATTAAAAAGATGTAAATATGTTCCCTTTCTTTTAATATGCACCAGCCTACTAACTAATATGGATTCTTAAGGGTATTCTGTAAAACAAATCCAGTTTAGATAAATGTGTTAATAAGAGGATTGAGGCAACTAGGCTTTGAGTGCTTCGTTGCAATAGCTATAACTTAGAAGGCTTGCACATTAACTTTCAGCATATTTCATATCATTCTACTGTACCAAAACTTTAAATATTCTTAACATTAGTAATGTTAAATGGATTAAAGAGATCTTGAGATCAGCGGTTTTTATAAAAATACTGAATACAATAATTAACCAATTTCGATAAGATTAAAAAAATATATATTGAAATTGAAAAAAGTTAATAGACGATACATTATTTATTTTAGTCAAAATTAAGTCTTATTTTACGTTATTTGGTACAATACATTATTTTCAGCTGGGATTCCTATTCTTATAAAAATGTTTTGAGAATACCACTTGCTTCTAAGAATGAGACAATTGTTTATTATTATAAAGAAACAGTGTAATCTAATTATCTAAATTCCATAGTTAATAATTAATGTCATGGTTATTATACATTTTATAGTGAAAGCATGTTCTTGGCACCATTAATCATTACAAACATAAGGTTGAAAGTAGTTATTTAGACTGATGTATAACAGTTCTCAATATTCCCATATTAAGGATCTATTATCAAATGATCACAATTTAGTATTAGGAAACTGGCATTTAATTCATGTGTTTTACATTACATTAAATTATTTCCTTCTTGCATAAAAGAGGAAGTGCAAAAGTGAATTCACATATGTGACTGATACATATTTATGGAAAAGCACATACTGTGCCATCCCTCCTATAAGCACAAGGGCATGTTCATGATAATGACTCCTAGTTACTTTTATTTTTGTTGATACAATAAACTTATAAATCTTTTTGCTACATGTTGCAAGCCAGTGATCTAGGCTAGGTCTGGGGGAGGGAGCTACCATTAACAGTCTTATTAAAATAGTTTCTATATCTCTAATGGCTCCCCTTAATGTGCACATCAATACTGCTTAGTATGAATCTCTATTGGATTTATGAGTAAAATCAATACTTACAAAAATTTTACTTATTATTGAATTTCCAATCTTGTCGGCACATAGGACACTGTTGTTGAGGTTGTGAGTGTAACCACTTCACAATGCAATGTATGTGGAAGCAATGAGAGCAAGCGCCCCAGACAAGAGGGCAGTCGTCTCCGGGGAGCTTACAATCAGGACAACAGCTGTCGAAGGGCATACGACAAATGCCGCAGTTATCGTCGTTAGCTATCCAACGCCACGTAGCAACACCGGTCCAACCTAAAATCAAGTTATATCAATATACTAAAAGAAAATAATAGGCCTATTTTCTTAAGGAAAAAGACAAAAACTGATCTTACTTTTAACTGTGACCTTCATGGCTTGCTACATACATGGTTTAGATATTAACCTAGGTAAGTTTTAGATTAAAAGTGTATTTTTAACACTGTTTTATAATCGTATATGTAAAATAAACAAAGAATTAACCGCGATTAATACACAAACAAATTACAATTTGATTTTGTTTGACAAGTCGTTACAAAATCGTTGGCGACAGATTATAAATAAAATATCAAAAGTATTGATCCTCATCGTAAAAGAAGAAAATCATTGAAAACAAGTTGAAAGCCACAAAAAGCACTTCGAAAGTATTAGTTATATTTGTATTTGCCATATAAATCTAAAAGAAAGCCAAACTAATTCATTTATAGTTTACATCTGGGTGCATCATATCATGTTACAGTATAAAATGCACCTTTACTGTTAAAGGTGCATTTAATTTTAATAAAGTCCTTTTTTGGTCTTTAGTCAAATAATTATTATCCTAATCAGAATCAAATGCAGCTAATATTTTTATTCATGATGGGTTATTCTAAGTTTCTTAAAATACAAAATTAATTTTTGAACTATAACTAGGTGTCAAAGAATTAACAAACGTCAGGCTAATGTCATTTAAATAAGCTTGAAATCTTGAAATAAGCAAAGTAAATTTTGTGCGTTGATGTGTTGGAAGTTTTTTGATTTTACACTTGATTTTCTATAAAGTAATTCAGGGAGGTAAAAATGACAACATTCGACTCAAAATACGATGTAAGTAAAAAGTGTAATAGTGGAGTGAATTCTATCTATGGGCATTAATACTGAGATTTTACGCATTTCAAAATCATTTTGTGCAATAATGCATATTTATTGTTTATATATTTCTTTTGAAACATGTAAAGAATTCTCAGGAAATTTTGAATAATACAATATATTTTGTAAAACATATTTTTACACATATTGTAACAATTTCCAAATTGATTCATACTACACGTTTTGTTATCTTTTAGTTTGTTAGTAATATCATAAACATGGAAATAGTGTATTGACTGGATAAGATTAAAGTGAAATATAAGGTTTCAAACAATTTATTTATTAAATGACAAATGAACAATTATTTTACAATACAGATGTTTCCCGCTGGAGATGTGGGTGTGGTAGAAGGTGAAATGAACATTCCATCTCAAGGAGGTCCGTCTGGAGAAAGTATGGAATTCAATACCCTTGATGAACCCATCAAAGAAACATTTGTAAGTCGATAAATACTAAATAAATCTAAAATCTATCCTAATATAATAAAGCATAAACACAGACTACATAGTTATGTAGGATGTCAGCATCACAGCATATTTTTGGATAATTTATTTTTTTATAAAAAGTTCTACACTTACAACACACTTTAGGCTATATATTCCTACGCTATTAAAGTTAGGGGGTAAATAAATTTGGAAAGGACTTCATGCGGGAAAGGGTCAAAAACTACAAGCCAATAGCAGCAAAGAAGTAAAGTTGCCATGGTTACTCATAAATAATTCTCTGCCAATGTCAAGGGCCTTAATTGTGGCAATTTAAAGTTTTACAAAATGTAAACAGTAATATACAGTTTTTATAATGTCATGCGGATGAAATTGCATGGGGACAGCTGGTTAAATAAAAAAATCATAAGCATTAATTCATATTGGTTTTTAATACATTTGTTGCTCAAGTACCAACATAATGACACCTATTTCAAAGAATGTTATACCAAACAAAAAAAAATTGATCATTTGGCAAAATTATTATAAATCATATTAACCTTGTGATTTGTTTACTTATTCTTTTCATTTTCAGATGCGTGATTTACGAGCTGTTGGTAACAAATTCTTCCATGTTTTAATACCCAAAGAAAAGACCAGTTTACTAAAAGAATGTAAGTTGAGTATCTTATTTCTTATTCTTAATTATATACAAAGGTTTAGATGGATCTTAGAATATTCCCAGAATAGCTTATCGGATGTCAACTAAATTGGCACATATGTAAAATTATCTTGGAGAACTCATAAGCTATTTACAATTTAGCTAGTATGAAGCATTTAAAAGATAGTCAGTTATAAGTTTCTATTTACAAGTAGACAATGGTAGACAGAGTTTATCTGTTATTTGCAGTATTTATAGAGATAGGAAAGATTTGTATTTTTGTTGTATTGAAAGAACTCAAAAATACTGGGCTGAGTTAAAAAAAATCTTAACATAGTTTTTTTTCTATTTATTAATTCCACGCGGACGATGTCGCGAGCAACAGCTAGTATCCAATAAAGTCACATTTTATTTGCATCTACAATAAATTAAATGTAATAATGTTAACTTTTTAAATTTCCAGGGGACCTCTGGGGTCCATTGTTGCTATGCACGTTTATGGCGACAATCCTGCAGGGCTCCACGGAGCGTGCTGACAACTCTAATGATGGAGGACCCGAGTTTGCTGAAGTATTTGTGCTGGTGTGGATCGGAGCAACTGTGGTTACAGCCAACTCTAAGCTGTTAGGCGGGAACATGTAAGTGCCTTCAAATTCTTGAGGACATGTTTTAATAACTTTTACGAATAATATAAAAAGTATTTTTTAATTTCTATATGTATTAGGCAGAAAATATAGCAACAAATAATGTTTTAATTCCACTTTTGGTGCCAAAAATTTCCACTCCTGTTAATTTGAGTACACATAAATCATACTCCAACTAAAGACGTGAATATTAATTTGAAAGACTCCGTCTGCATGGCATAAAAAAAATGTGCCAAACTTCATGAAGATCTGTTAAACCTTTTTGGAGATTCCTAGTAACAAGAATCCATCTAAACATTTACATTTACGATATTAAAATAACCAATATCTTAATGATTTCTCGCTAGACAGTTGGATTAAAGGCCTGATTGAAGCAGTTCTTTCAGAAACCTTCTTTCATGCATATATTTTATTGTGTTTTGTAAAGAAAATATTTAAATAAAGATTTATGTGATAATATTAGTAATTATTGGTGGCTCAGGTGTTTGAAGCACTTGACTTGTAATCAACAGGACCTGGGTTCGAATCTCGCCATGTACCAATGTGATTTTTGATTTTTCGAATTTCGTATGTACATAATTTATCCGACTTTCTTACGGTAAAGGAAAACATTGTGATGCAACCAGCAAATATGTTAGTGACGAAATTCAAAGATATGTGTGAAGTCAACCAACCTGCAGTGGGCAAAGGTGTATGACTATGGCCTAGCCACCCCTAACTTGGGGTACGCTCTGAGCCCCTTAGTGGGGACGTATAGTGAGTTAGTGATGATGATAATTAATAATTTGTTTATAGATCGTTTTTCCAATCTGTGTGCGTGCTGGGTTACTGCCTGTTCCCGATCGCGCTGGCGCTGGTGGTGTGCCGCGTGCTGCTCTTCATGACGCAGAACTCCTTCCTCTTCTTCTTGAGGCTCGTCATTTCTATGATCGGATTCATTTGGGCAACATTCGGTAAGAACATTTATTAAACAACATTGGTACATTTTTTTAATTTTTTTTACGAGGATTAAAATAAAGGTACCAATGTATTTTAAACGTTTTCACAAATCTTTGTATCCCAATTTAGGGTTTGCGAACGGAATAAACGTGAAACATGACATTATTTTTTAAACGAAAATAAAATCATCTTGAAATATGTATTTTAGTCGAATTTCGACCAATGAGCGACCACTAGTATTATTAGTTTTGGGCATCAGTAAGAGTGTATTTTACTGCCATAGTTATTTTTTTTATATAGAAATTAATAGGTTTAAAAGATTTTTACGAACGCGACCATCGACATACGTCAACTATTTTAGCTTAATTAGCTAGATTACCTTTAATTTATAATTTTAATTTGTGTGAAAACGACTTTTAGACAGGACTGCTTCTGTCGTCGGAAACATGAATTTTTACGAATTATGAGTATGTACGATGTATATTTGGCCAATCCACTCATGGTTAACTAAGACCTAGTCGCTCTAATTTAGGGTAAACTCAGAGTCCCTCAGTGTGGACGTATAGTGAGCTGATGATGATGATATAATGAATAATGTTTATTGCAGCCGCGACAAAGTTCCTGGGCGACAGTCAACCCGAAGGCAAGAAGGCTCTAGCGGTGTACCCGATATGCCTGTTCTACTTCATACTGTCGTGGCTTGTTGTCTCTCACAGTAACGTTTAAATCTTAGTACTTATTGAATATATTTGTATTTATTATTGTGATACGGACATTTTTTTAGAATAATTTGTGAATAAATGTTTTCTTTTTAAGATTAAGGAATTTAATGTATTTATTCGGTGACAACTTTGGATTTTATTTATGGAAGCCACGTTTCGTGACAAGCACAAGTTATCACAGAAGCCAAAATAACTTCTACACTATATACTTTCGTGATTTTTAAATGACATTCCATTTTCGAGTTGTTACTCCAAAATTACTTACCACATAACTTTTGTACATAATATTAAATTAAACTACTATTTACTGTCTGCAGTATTTTATTGAATACCTTATAAAAACATATACGTGTCTAAAAATACATAGCTTATGGGAATTCGAGACATTCAGTACATTTTGGGATGAGGTGACAGCAGCCGAATTGTAGACCGGAACTGGAACCATAGACAATCTGTACAAGGGACGTGTTTTCACAGACTATTAAATTGTATTCTTATAATTGTGAAGACAAACTAAACTACATTTTATTTGTTAAGATTTGTTAAACTAATTTAGAATTTTAACCTACTATTTTTGGTATCGCAATCATATATCGGGAATTAATTCATTATTTTTAATCTGTACAGAGTTCTAACATAAATTAAAAAGATCACTACATATCACATAAATAAAATTATAATCCTAAAACATGCATAGTGTTTAGAACAAAATAACCTCGAAATAAAAGCATTATTTATGAGTATGTTACAAATCTCGAAAATTACAGCAACCTACATTTATATTGTAATATACTAACGATCAGATAGGAATGGTCATTTTTTTAATTTTTTTTGTATCAACCTAGTTCTGCAAATTTCTTTGGCAGTTTTAGATTGAAATTTCGAATGAATAATTATGTTTCTCACAATTCAGACGAAATTTTTGTCATGTTCGTTACATAAGGGATATAAAAAATTCTTTAGTATAATAGGTATGTATAATAGTTCCAAATATTAATAGTAATAATTTTAACGAGTGTTCAAAATTATATTTATCTCACTCCCAGTATCCCAAACACTTGTTTATAAACGATCCTTCGAATCATTAGGACAATTTGTATGTTCTTTAACTGCAATTGTGCCAATAGTTGACCTAATTGACCATATATAAAACCTTTTATAAATATAACCTTTAGGGATTGCATAAAAGGTAAAAACCTAGCAAAGAAATACATTTATAATATTGAAGCAAACACTAAATTACTTCTCAGGTAGTCAAAAAGTCTAGTAATAAATAGTGTGCGTTCGAAACATGCGTTGTTTCTAAGATCTACATCTTTGGTGGGCCGTAGCTCTTGTACTATGAAATAATTTATTATATTGTTATTTATCAGTAGATTGATTGAAACTTTTTTTAAGACTGAAAAAGAGAAATATTGTACGTTTTTGTAATAATTATAAATGGTTTTGCTACGACCCGACATTCAAATAAAACGTGATCATAAATTGCTTAAAAATAAACATTTTCAGTCGATACCAGTCTAAATCTAAACACCGAAAGCAAACATTCAATGTTTGACAGGAACGAAATTGGCGCCAACTCGCGTGGGCATAGACAAATGTTGTTTTTTTAGTGAACGCCATTCTGTCATTCAGCCAGTCTAACTAGACTCGGAGCCGCTGGATGATTTGTCGGGGGTTCTAGGCGGGGAAGGTTTGGGGGAGGTTTTGGCCGGGGGTTGGTAGGACATGTGCATCTGTATGGTGTCGCGTGCTTTCCTCGCGCTCTTGTACGTAAGTGAGTTGGCGCGCGGCTTGCGGCGCGAGAAGTGTCGCTCAACCCATTTAAGCATCGCGAGCACGGAGTCGGTGGACGACAGCCGGCGCTCCGCGGACGTCTTCGTTATGTGAGATGACGCGATACGGAATGTAGCAGCCATACCTTTCAGCGCCTACAAGTTAAATATTTTAAATATTAAAACGTATTTTTTTATCAAACATCAATTTAATAAAATTAAATGCTAAATGCGTAGTTCACACATCTTAATATTATAATTTAGTCGAGTACCGAGTAATTTAGTAAATTATTATAACTTCCCTGATCAACGAGAGTTTAGGGGAATAGATTAGTCCAGTCTATTTTTTTCTGCGATTAACACCTATCACGCATCACTTAATTACTAAACACATGCTCTCGTTTTAGTGGAGTTTATTAGTAATTGTTGTACACTTGTGCGCCGTACTGCCTCAGTGCGAACACCTTGAGGAGAGAGGAGCGAACTAGGCACAATGAAAGATTGTTACTGACCAGCATCGCGTCCTCGTCGGTGTTGTCGTCTCCGGCGTAGATGATCCGGATGCGCTCGCTCCAGTCGAGGCCGAATGCGGTGCGCAGGATGTAGATGGAGGCGCGGCCCTTGTTCCACTGCACGGGCGGGCGCGCCTCCAGCGCGCAGTGCGCGGGCGCGGGCGTGAACCCCGCGGCGGTGATGAGCCGGCGCGCCTGCTCCGCCAGCGCCGCGCGCTTCGCCGCCGGCGTCTCGCGGAAGTGGAACGTCAGCAGCGCGCCCTTGTTCTCCACCCACGCGCCGTCCTTGCACACCTGACAATATTCATTTCTCAGTTATAACGTTTACTGAGAGAGTCTAGTAATGATCAAGAAGGGAATGACGACTGATGGCGGAAAATTGAGTAATTTGGAGGACGAAAATCTGTTACACCGACCCTATGGTAGTAGAATAATAACAGGGAGTAATAAAATTACAAATCCATCGTAAGTTCTATCATGATTGGACCCGAATATTGACCAATTAAAAGGACCGGCCAAAAGAGAGTACGTATTTGTGGGGAACAATATTAAGATGGATATGTGACGTAACACGAGTGGATAAGATAGGAAATGATTATCATATGTTTACTTGTTCTTGCAGCGACTTGAGCAGCTCCACCACTTTGTCCTGCAGCTCCATGGGCATGGGGTGCACGAACTTGCTGCCGTCGGGGTGCAGGATCTCCAGGCCGTGGTTACCGGCGTACGTTATACCTTCTATCCCCACCTGGAATAAGCAACTTTCAGATACCAGATTTTTGTCGGATACTATCATCAAATAAATTTAATCAACATTGTTAATAACGCCATCTACTTTGTAAGTTATATGTTTATAAACTATATTTTATCAATATACGCGTAGTCATTGGCATCAATATTTATAATAATAAATCTTACTCGGGCACCGTATGAGCCGATAAACCAATACAAACATAAAACGTATATGAGAAATGTTCGTATAATAAAGGACATGTAAACAGTAAACATTGCAACACAGTTATTATCGACCCTGGAATTGTTGACTGCGACTGTTGCAGTGATAATAACTAGACGCAGGGCACATCAAATGATCTACAATTTTATACAACAGCGAGTTTCCATTGTCGAAACACTTGTGGGAAACATTTTCTCATTAACTGTGTCAATTTTTAATATCAATAGTGCGTCATTATTAGATTAGTAGGACAGAGGGCCCGTCATGCAGGGCTACGACCCACCCTTATACAAACAAGTCAATATTTTTGTTTAAAAACACGCTATCTCCGGTCAGAGTGCGAGATGATAATGCCTTGTTATTGCGAACCTACGTACTACGTACGAGATATAACTTTGCTTTGTTGATTTTTATGAGGAAAAATATTTTATAAAGAAAAATATTTTATGAAGATTTTATTATGAGGACAATTGTCGTCAATGTTAATTACATTTAATGTAAACAATATTAACATTTACTGCACAGTCCATATGGAAAATGCAACAAAAGATTGCGGAATAGGAACGAATAGTGGCAAATCGGCTGGGTTTTCAGAATTTGCGCTAATAAACCGAGCATTTGTAAACAATTAAAACCTCCGTTGTTATTAAATCAAATATCGCTTTGAAAACACAAAAGTGCGAATAAGTTTTGAATTTCTCCTTTTGCGGTCTTTTTCCATGACTAGACGTCGTTAGCAACTGAATTGAATGGAAAATTAAATGATCTCTCGATAGCCTGTAAGCGAGCCGCGTCCGCGATAACCGCCGAGTCAATATTACGATAACTAGCCGGTTTTTTACGTCAGTCCATTGATATGTTTATATCTAAATGCTTTTGATTACATGTTTATAATGATTGCAATCTTGTGTTTTCATATTTAATCATTTGACACTCATTATTAACAATTGAGATTGTGCTTGATTTAATAATAGACAGCCGTGTAGAGGTGTTGTGGCCACAAGTCAGGTTTCGCATTAACATTGCAGACACAACCTACAGTATTGTTACTAAAACGCTGGCTGTTAGAGCTCTAGTCTTGTGCTAGGATATGGTTCACAATAGTCTAATGGCGGGATTCGAACCTTCGACCAAGATCGGTAGTCCGTACCCTAAACCTATTGTCTATTGTCGCTTAATTTGTGTCTGAGTGTTGTGTGTTCCGGGCATCATACGCACCATGTCCTTAACGTTGTTGACATTACGTCCGGAGATGATGGCGATGTAGACGTCGGACATGTTGGAGAGGCGCTGCAGCGTGTGCTTAGTCTCCAGCGGGAGCGTGGCGAGGTCGGGGTGCGGCGCGATAGGCGCCAGCGTGCCGTCGTAGTCCAGCAGCAGGGCCAACTTCTGCGTGTACCCGATGTATCTGACCAGTACATAGATCTTTTACTGCTGCAGTCGCTAAATGGTCATTAATGCCAATCTTAGTTTACGTCATCATTCAGAAACAAAGGACTGTTCAGACTCTCCAGTTTAGACAAGACTGGCTAGTAGCAGCTAAATAACTGGCCGATAAGAAGAAATGTCTTTCTCACAAATAATCTTACTTCATAAATCTATCTTGTTTTTTATTTCTCGGACGGAGACGCGGACAGCTACTAAATGATACATTTGACAACCCTAGCGTAAATGTACATAGTGACTAACTTGGAGAGGTATTCATCGAAGTCGTCGATAGTGACGGGCTGCATGGAGGTGGCGCCGATGTCGTCCGCCTCCTCCTCCAGCGAGTCCATGGCCTTCAGGAAGCTCTTCATCCACGAGTCCACGTCGTTTAGCTGCTCGCGCCGCCGCAGGTGGTTCATGCGCACTATCCGCTCGTCCTCCGGCATTATCAGGGCTCTGGAAAATATCATTGTTTCTTCTTTTATCAGAAGTTATTTTTTTAAATGGAATTATTGCCAATAACAACTTAAATCTAACTCATTTGCAAATCTCTAACCAATTCTTTCTGTTTCTTATAGTATAGTTATAAGTCAGGGAGGTTTGTTCCCGACCTGTGTATGACCTCCGCGGCGTCGTCCAGCTCGTAGGGGTTGCAGATGAGCGCCTCGTGCATCATCTCCCCGGCGCCGGCGAAAGGCGACACGATGAGCACGCCGGGCGGCTTGTTGATCTGACACGCCACGAACTCCTTCGCCACCAGGTTCATGCCGTCGCGCAGCGGCGTCACCAGCGCCACCGCCGCGTCGCGGTAGAACGCCGCCAGCTCGTCCTGACCCACGCATCCGTAAATATACCTGCAAAAGTAAATGGGATGAAGTTAATACAGTTGTTCGGAAATCTGAGCAACTGCACACTATTTGTATTGCTTACCTGATCGGAGACCAATTGGGAGTGGTGAATCTTCCATTAATCCTGCCGACTAACTGATCCATCTCCTCCTTGAGATCCTGGTACTCCTTCACGTCGGTTCTCGACGGCACCGAGATTTGGAGCAGGACGACCTTCTCAATGTGTTCGGGATGCTTTTCCAACAGCCTTTCGAACGCTTTCAGCCGATGAACCAGACCCTTGGTGTAATCCAGTCTGTCGACTCCGAGGATGACTTTCTGACTGGTGGACAGGACCGTCTTGGCGTTCTGTGCCAGTTGGACGAATCTGTCGAAGGGCACGCCGATGGGCAGCGGCCTCACGCAGATGGTCCGGCCGCCGAGCTCGACCAGCAGGTTCTTTCTGTCCACACGACAACCCAAGTTTCGTTGGCAACAGTCAATGAAGTTTAAGCAGTAGTCGGTTATGTGAAAACCGACCATGTCGCATCCTGTATGGATTAGATAAAGATATAGCGGGTTCACAATGTCAATGTAAACTGTATGTTATCAACGCGATGACCTCTTTAACTGTAAGAGCATTTTAGTGTACCTAGTATGCCTTGCAAGACCTCGTCGGACCAAGGGAATAGACGAAATATGTCCCACGGCGGGAATGGTATATGGAGGAAGAAGGCTAGCTTGCATTTTAAATCATCTTCTTCCACACGCTGAAAATAGACAGATAAATATTCAGTAATACAATATTTTACAATATAATAACAAATGTATTATATTTTAATCATTTAAATGATCCTTGGAAGCAGGATAAAATCTAGCGTGGGCTTAAATATGTAGCTAATGCCTCAAAAAGAGTACCAACCTGCCTGATCCAGTTCGCGGCAAGCATAAGGTGGTAATCGTGCACCCAGACAATGGGGGGCGAGCATGGCTTGTCCTTGCTCTCCTTTTGCAGCAGATGCAACGCATGCACCGTCTTGTCTGCAAACTCCTCATTGATCTTGATGTACGCCTTCCAATTGTCGCCGATGAACGTCGCGCGGTCCGGCATCGAGTGGAACAGCGGCCAGAAGGTGCCATTGCAACATCCGTTGTAGTAACTATCGAAAAGTTTCGGCTCTGCGTGGATGGCGACAATCTGTGGAGTTGGACAAATTAGTTTTTGTTAAAGCACAGATGTAGCATTATTTTTTTATAACACACAGGTAGTGTGTGTATTGTTTAGCATATAGTGTTTACTGGTCTGACCACAAAGTCAAAAGTCTTTTCGAGGTTTCGACTGATTTCAGAGCCAGAATTAAGCCATCTGAAAATTAAATTTCGCATAACAATTGAATCTTAATTTATATAATTATAGAATTAATTATAACTTAACGCAGTGTAGCAATTCTATTCTACCTACACAAACGTTCGCAAATGACATTGTTTAATTTGAATTTAAACACGTTATCTGATACCGGCAGCAAACGAGTATTTTCCTTAATGCTCTACGAACACGTAAGTTGTTTGTAAACAAAGGGAAAAACAAATAAATACACATGGAAAAGTTTACAATTCGAGATAAACTCAATGATATAGGTAATACTATACGACTGTATCGTCTACTATAAAAGTTTTTAACATTACGCTCAATTTAGTACTTTATTATTTATCCATGCTTCTCAACAACCAACATAATCTATTTGAAACGAACTATACTTATGAAAGCAATCCATGAATTTTTACTTTACGTTAATACGATAAGTGTATAAATAAATTCAAAATTCGTCATCAAAGTGTGATATTTCATGAAAAATGTATATCACAAACATAAACCACGAGAAGCACAATTTAACATCAATCTTGTGTGAAACTTGATATTTCCCAGGTGATATAAGTGAATATCAATGTCGCAGTATCCCGGCCGGACATTGTTATCGATCAGTTCTGAGCGCAGGCGGGACAAATGCGCTGTGCACCAGAATATCCTGCACCTTGCTTGATTGAAATAGTATACGACAAAATATTATCTTTTTTATTGCTACAGAAACTAGAAGCACGACTATATAGAATTGAAATTTCTGCATTCATAATAAGGTCCTCCCTAAATGACCAATAACTGTAAATAGAAAATATATCGTTTGAAATCGTCATTCGATTGTATTCAACCACATTTATACTAATATTATAAAGAGGAAAGATTTGTATTTTTTTTTATACCATAAGGTGGCAAACGAGCAAGCGGCCACCTAAATCCGCCGAAATGGCGAAGCGACCGCTGCCCATAGGCATCCGCAATTGCAGATGCGTTGCCTACCCTAAATCGACGGAAGAGGAGACGCACATAAAGAAGATATTTCCCCCTCCTATGCGACTCCTCTACCGTCAAATCCATTTTCCCATCCAATCCTTCCCTTATAAGAAAAGGGTGGAACGGGAAATGAACTAAATTTGGGTATTTTTGTATGTATTGAAATCTCAAATCAAATTCTTTTACCATTAAAAAGTTACGTTATCAGTGAGTAACATAGGCTAGTGCGAAGTCGTGAACAACAGTTAGTTTGTTAACTTGAGTTCAGTTGAAATTATTTACAACTTATAAGTTAAAACATTCCATTCATGTCTACAACTCGTTTAATTAGCATTTACATACAAAGATATCTTATTTGTACATCAACGTCAGTGCTCGTATCCACGGCGCAGTATGCAGTTCAGCTAATCTATTCCATAGCACAGGTATCCTTGAAGCTGCATTGTTTGTGGCCAACGCTTGTTTAATAAAACGTCCGCTGCGTTCGTTTGAGACATGCGACTGGCATGACGTAAGAACAAATATAAATGTTTATGCAAGCATTGGTACAAAACTTCGATGGAATGTAAAGTATGGAATGTTTTTGAACACACTCAACGCCGCAAGGATTTTGGCTTTTAATTCGCAATCGAACGGATATAACATGTTAAATATGTCTACATAACTTAATATTAACATATATCTTAACTAATTAGAATACTAAGATACTAAAATTCATTATAAATAACTCAAAAACCACTTGTAAAATGTTCCCAAACTACTGGGCTGATTTTAAAAATTCTTTCACCGTTAGAAAGGTAATTTATCTGTGAGTAACATAGGATATGTTTTTTAATTTCACGCGTGCGAAGTCGCGAGCAACAGCTATATATATTTATACGACCGTTTGAATACGGAGATGTTAAGTGGCGGTGTAATGTAAACGTGATACGTAACTTATCAGTTTACATTAATGTTGGTGCACTTTTAGCATAATCCTATGCAATACGGATGTTATTGTATGGATTATAAACTTAGTTATGTATTTCAAACGTTGTAAATGTTAGTACAGTATAAATGACAATTAAATTTACAGAAATAATTACGATTAAAAGTAAATAATTACCTGATATATTATTATATTAAAACGCAAAATGCCAGAGATCTAATTGCTTTTAAACTAATGACAATAACGATTTGAATAACAAGTTACTATTTTTATATTTTCTACACGATAACAGTTATTTAATTATACCTAGCATTAATGATTTTCCTCGGAAAAATATAAACCGTTATCGCTGGGCTTACGAAGTTCCCGGATTAGGATCAATTGCGTTTAGGGTTCTAACACAATTGTAATCGTTGTGGTCTACTATGAATTATACTTTTTGACACAAGGATCGCAGTAAGAATTACTATAATAGGTTTTGCCTGCGACTTTGTTTACGCGGGATTAAATGAAAATACTAGTGATAAATATAGCAAATGATACTCAGTAATAATGTAGCTGGCAACATTTTTCGAAATCAATCCAGTAGTTTATAAGGGTACACTGATAGAGATGGATGGATTGCGTGAAAGGTGACATGATCAAGAATGATGACTGAGATGACGGATGACAGTTATTTGGAGGACGAAAACCCGGTGCCGACCCTACGGGAGTTGAATAAGGTGGGGGAGATGATGAATCCAGTAGTTTATGAGTTTATTCATTACATACAAAACACAAATTTTTCCTCTTTAAATAAGTATAGATTCATCATCACTCGTTATTCGTCCCCACTAAGGGGCTCGGAGTCCCTAAGTAAGGGGTGAAGACAGATTGAACATTTATAATTATTAATATTATAAAATGTGTTTAAAATGATAACTATGGACCTGATAGATGTATTTAAAACAGTACCTTACTGGACAGCAATCCTGCGGTGGGTGTCTTATCATTAGGGTCGGATTCCGGTATCTTCTCATTAGGGTTGTCAAGGTGGATGCCTGGCCAGCCCACCCAGATGCCTTTCCCGCGTATCACAACCGGCGCCACAGCGGTAACGAGACCGCCAGCGCTGGAAAATAGTACACAAATTAATCCAGTGGTCTAATCTTAAATGTTTACTGGGTAATGCTACAATGGACTACGTAGATACCGCTACGTAGCACGTAGCAGCATCACCTACGTGTGTATAGTATTACCTCAATGTAAAAATATTTTTGTACATTTATTTCGGGTGTGGAAACTCAAGGTAACAGAACTTAGTTTCAATTTAGTATTGGAATATTTAAATGATTCGATAAAATGCTTAAATTTAATATTTGAAATAAACCAAAAACAACAAATATATTTCCATCTTTATTGCAATGGAAAATAGAAAATATAAACAAACTGAGTGACTGCTTTGCAAATAGCACGCGTTAAACAATCTTACTGGCCGTACTTACGAAGTATAGGTATCGATTTATTTCTACAACGAAATAATTTAGTCAGCAGTCCGTTAACATTAATAATATGAAAGAAAGTAGATTGACAAATTATAAATTAATCTTACTAATATTATAAATGCGAAAGTATAGATGGATGGATGTTTGTTAGAGTTTGTAACCTTAACGGCTGAACGGATGTCGATGAAATTTTGGTAAAGATGTAGAGGATAGTCTGGAAGAACACATAGGCTACTCACTTTTTTTTGTTAATTCCACGTAGATGAAGACGCGAGCGAAAGCTAGTTTACTTATAAATGTGTTATATTTTATTTTATTTTAGCATAATTAAGTACATGCCAAAAATATGTGTTTTTTAAATATGGTACCTACGTTGGGTGCTATAAATTGCACTTCAGATTATCCATCCACTCGATTTGACGCCATTGACAAGTATTTATATTTATATCGCGCCATTTTAATATTATAATATAACGGTATTAAGATAAAAAAGCCTAGCTAGAAAGCTTATGAGTCTAATGATAATGTTTATTTTTAGATACAAAACAATTGTACTTAAGGGTCAATTTTTGCCAATGATTAACCGATCAACTAAACATACTAAAAACTATCCGCAAGTGTTTTAAAATACCAAAAGGTAAAACCAGAAAGAATGCCCAACAGATAGTAATACGATACACAGCGTCAACAATAGAGAACCATAGTAACGTTGAATGCGTGTTTGCGTCACCTTGGCACAAAACATGGCTCGTCTCGTTAACCGGGTAATTTCACTATTGAAGTGACCGCAAGTCGGCAGAACCGTAACAATCATGTTTACGCATAAAACTATAACGATTGAACAGGTCAAAATGGTGTTCAAATAAAAGAAAAACGTCTGCCAAAATACACAAGACAGTAATGGAACAGCATGTCTGTTCCCAAAAACGTTCATATCAGTCAAGCTTCGTAGACAAATTACATTTTAATGGAATTTGGAGTTCAGGCATGACATAATAATTAAAGACGCTGTTATAAATTTTAATGTCGTTTCAGTATTTTACTGTATTTAAATGTAAGATGAAAATAGTAAAACATAAGACTGATTGTAGATAAATAGCTATAATACAGCCTTATGTAATAAAAACACGATTGCAAACAAGTACTAACAGATCATAACTAACTAAAAGGCATTTATAGAATATCCTAATTAATAGTATAATTGTGAACTACGTTTCCCGATACAAAAGACCAGCTTTATACTCCGACTTTACTGCCGAGATTGTCAACTAATAAATATTCCATTGCGAGGTAACAACGTATTTATTCATCATAAGATTTGTTATGATTTTGTAGCATGGTAATGATATATTAAAGATATTTTTATACATATGTACAATCACAATCTCACAGTATTTATTTCGAATCCAAACACGAGAAACTTGATCAATGTTTTCAAGAGATCAACTTTCTAATGCAGGTGTTGGCTTATAGGATTTGATTTTTTTAAAGCAATAATACACCGTTAATAGAATAGCAAGATACGATTATTATATTTCTGTGTTTCTCAATGAAATATTCATTTAGGATAATATCAGGAATTAAATGAATTCCAAGGTTAAGCAATGTCAGTCGAAGTGCACACATGCAAAAGGGGAACAGTTCGGAGGAGACTATGCGTCCCCTTTCGCGACACTTAGATGGGGCTTAAGGTCAGTTTGAAGGTCATACGTGAGGACTCATTAAAATGTGAATCAATAAAGTGCGATTTAAAGTTTGATACTCGTGCTATCTCTGTTCTTTTTAAATAGAATGACAGTGATGACAAGTTGAAAATATTATTTTGTACAGGCAGAGGGAAACAGTGATTGCACATTACTAAGAAAATGAATTCTAAATCACATTAAAGTAGTAGGTTTATTATATAAATTGCATTTTATTTACAATTGAATATAATTTTATCGAAACGACAAAAAAAAACTTAATTAGAACTTAGATGTTTTTGGCTATTTATAGCAGAGCCGATAATAATTTAATGTCTATTTTCATAAGGAAACCAAGAAAAGTAAAAAAATGTTAGTTAAAAGTTGCCAGTATTTAGTATGCCGTAAATAAGTACAGTGGACAAAGTATATTGTTTGAATAAAATCATATCAGCGTTTTTATACTTAAGAAATTTTGACAATCAGGATGGTTATGCCAAAACGACACTGAATGAAAAGTCTTTTTGTAAATCAAACTAAATCCATCATTCCAATTAGAAAACATGCAAAAAACAATTATTTCATAGATATGATTAATTAATTGTAAATGTCGGCTAATTGCCATCAATTGTAACAAAGGCGTTGATTGTTAAGGTTTATTTATTGTTTTTACAGGTAAAACTGTTATATTTCTTTAAAAAATCAACAAAACATCAACGTATATTCGCTGCTATTCGATAAAGGTAACCAGAGTCTCGCATGTTATTATGGATCCGCAGAAATTTCCCGAACCTTCTCAAATTTACCGGCAGGAGGCGCACTTGTACTAAAACCTGATCCTTCGAATACTTGATCGTTCTAATTTAACATTTCTTATAAAATAATGATAGATTTCAAGATATTAAATGCTCAATTTTATAACATAGAACATTAATTATCCGTCATTATTTAATTATCTTGGCATAAAAAGATATTCGAATAATTACGTAATCGACATAATTGTACCTAATTCGTATATTTTATTTATTAGACATTATAATGATAAGGTATAACAAAATAATTACTGTCACAACAAAAACATTACAATTGTGAATAGCAATCTTTCGATATGAAATAAAATAGCAATATAAGTACGACTATGGTAATATAAATGGAAAGTTACCTGGCTTTTCTCTCTAATTCACCAGTTTTGTCATTTCTCTTTAACACAAAAGGCAGGCGATTCGACACAACAATCATGCTGCCCTTGCTATTGCACGTCGAGCGACTGACACAATTACTGGTTACACTCATGTTTTTTTTTTTCGGTACGTTCCTCTACACGTCCAATCACAGCGCAGTCCAAACGCATGCGCATACAAAGTGGTGGGATTTTTAAATTATTTGTTCTGAATTCACTGTCTTAGTGCTTTACGATGTGACATTGCAAGTGATTATTTTATATAAAAAAAAATCTCGTTTATTAACAAAGCATCATCGGCCGAGATCGAGTGCGGACTGTTTCTTTTGTGTGTCCCGGTCGGCTTTATAGATTACGCGAGACGCGTCGCAAAAGGGTCTCACTTGCGGCTGCCGATGTCGGAGGTCTCAGCCGATGTGCAGGGGTTATCACTACTGCCTTGCGCCCGCTCGAGGCTTGTCTCGCATCTTATCCGAATGGACTGGCAATTTTTTTAAGTGTGCGCGCGCTAGCTTTCACAGACCATTTAACAATACTGTTTTGTTACCTTCATAGGTACATTTATGCTAATTCTAGTTGTTATCAATGCGTCATCAGGAGGCACATATAACTTAAGATAAAACCTTTTCCATCAAACGTTAGTTTTCTTTTGCTGTGCTTCCAATTTTTTTGCTTATTGCAACATTTGGCTCATTGCATTTATCTATGCCCTCGCCAATTTCTAATGGTCTTTTAATATTCTACAAGATGAAAGCGAATAATTTTTAAGAATTTTCTATTTCTACATATTACTTGACTTGCCAGTGATTGCTACTTAAGACTCATACAGTAGAGGTCATCTGACTATTAGTAGAAACTCTTAACATTTATAATAAATGTTTTTCACACAATTTCTATACGTTTTTTTCTTTTTAATTCGCTAAAATCCGTCACTTTCCACTGAAATATGCAGCTTCCAATTTTAGCATTTATTTTGTCCATTTACAGACATACTTTCTGTTTATTACTGTTACAACAAAATTTACTTATGTAGCTCACACGGTAAAAAACCGTCCGTTTTTTGGTTAAATTATTTTTGGTTAATTTTAGCAAACCGTAATCGGTGTTAAGAAATTGTTCACAACGATCTACAATTGGGTATTTTATCAGTCTTATATATTAATTAGGTTAAGTAATTAATCACTTGAAAAATTTGATTGTTATGAAAGCTCTGTCATATTTAAAATAAAAAATACGTAAAAAGTTTGAGGTTAAATAGAATGTTACGGGTCATAATTTAAAACCGTCCAAAACTGAAACAGCTAGAAGGTTAACCTTGACATTGAGCCGAATAAACATTGTATCGTGATAGATATTTTAGTGTGGTAGGAGTTTAGTGTTATTTCCGCGGTGCTCGTTGAACCGCGCTCGTCAGACGCGCGGCGGCCATGGCATGCGCGTGCGGCGTGCACCTCGCATGACGCACACGCATGTCTCTCATGACCGGCTAGCGGCTAGCCTGACTCCCAGCCATTCAATGGAATATATTATCGAATACTCGAACAACAAAACTACGTAATGTAAACAATCAATGTGATTGCGTAACTCATCCCAACTTGAACTTGACCTAAATCTGTTGATGTTGATTTTTATGTTACCGATGAATTGGCGATTAAAGATATCTTGTCAGAACTTACTGATATTATGTGTGATTTGGCGTTGCGTCGCTAGGAGTAAGGGGGAGCTGTTACTTCCCCTTGAGACTTAAAAAAATCTAAATGGTAATGAAAAGTACTTCTTATTAGAACATACATTAGTATAGCTAATAGAAGCTGCCCCCTCGAACTAGTCTGGATTTTATATTTTTGATATTTAGTTAAAAAATCCTCAAAGCTTTTTTCAGTACCGAAGAATGGTTTTCACACAAAGCTTCCATTGCTCGCGCTTAAAAATAACTTTTACCTATAATAGTAATTTATGTATTGTAATTTATGTCAGAATGTATTCACTAATTAAATGACCTATAAAATATTTTATCTTAATCGAACAATTTACTAGGTTATCCTTAACATTATTTTTGTATAAACTCAGTATAAACGCGACACAGTTCCACGTGCCACTGTTTGCGATATCGATTTGTTGTTTATATAAGTTGTTTGTGTGAAGCTTGCATTATAAATACAGCCTTGAAGTTACTTTATAACAACAGTACCTACATGTAAATGACAAATTGTTAGATAAGTATTGGGTATTACCAATTATAAAAATAAAGATATTTATTTGTAATACCAAATTATGACAAAATGGAAGTTTTCATAGGTCAAGCCATTTTGGCAACACAATAAAATTTAAAAAAATACATACAAAAAATTTATACACTCTTGTAGTAGACCATAAAACGATATGACTCTTTTCGTCCGGAGTGTCGAAAGATGCCTTTGTTGATCTTGGTATATGTTGGTCGAAATAGGTCTATGTAACCGACTGATCAAGAATGTTGCCTGGTTGTTAAAGTGACGTGTGGTCGGCAAAACGTTAACTGTCAGCTAAACTGTAAAGTTCCCAGTTCAACTGTTAGCATTGAAGTTGTATTGCGAGCATAACCATTTCAGGTCATCCATGACACTGCTTTTTATATATAATTAGTACTTAAAATATTCTATCTAGCTATTCTAGCACAAATACATTGAAAAAAATAGGACAAATAAACTATGTATTTCAATGTTTACCTTGTTGCGGAGGGACAGTTTCGCTGCACTCAAATTGAATGAGTTGAAGAAATGACGTCATACGGCTGTGGTCTGACAATCATGGAAATGGAATAAACACAGTCATAGAATTATCTAGAAGTGATTTAGATCTTAAAAGTTCTATCTAAGTTGTTTGTGTACTTAGCGTAATACTTGTTTTTAACAATCTATATCGCTTTAAAATATAAAACACATTTTTTTTTGTGAAAAGTCAAGTCAACAAGATTGAAAAAACAAAAGTATGTAGCTTATGTGTTTTTCTAGACTATGTTCTACATATTGGCAAAATTTCATTGAATTCTTTTCAGCCGTTTAGGCTACAAACTCTAACAAACATCCATCTAAACTTTCGCATTTATATTATTAAGAATATCTGTAATATGTGTTCCAAATGAACATAAGATAGAATTGGTTTACTTTACGCGTAATAGCTGCGTCTTTTCACCTACTATGCGAAACTGTTCCTTATTAAAATAGTAGAATAACTCAGAGATAGCGTCATTATATTTTCCACTGCTTTGTCTAAGGGAGAAAATTTTCCGAGTGCTATATGCTAATTAGTTTAGCGACCAACATCTATTCGTACGTTACATGATAAATGCTGTAAGGGATCAGCGATACACTGCACACCTTTAGATTAAATTGGGATAAAAAAAACAGCAGCCTCTGTAAATGCATCTATATAATACTAGCTACGTAACGTAAATCCTACTTAAAACAGAAATTTCTTATTGAAAATTATTTCATTTTCCTAATTGAGAATCATAATTTTTAACAGGGTATGTCCATTTCATGAAGATTTTTTTGACCGACTTCCCAAAAGAAGGAGGAACTCAATTTGTCTGCATGTTTTTTTTTTATTAATTTACTAACATTTCTTGTAAACATATAATGGCGGGATTCGATCCCACGACTGCATCAGTACGTGGTAGTCAGTACGCATAGCTAATAGGTTATTGGCCTTCAAGCTTTAAGTCGGAGCCAATTTTAAAATAATAGAAGACCTAAATAATTAGTGCATTCACATTTCTTATTATTTTTAGATCTAAAATGGTATGCCAGTTATACTTCTATCGCTATGTAGGTTCTGTAAATAATGCATGTTTCTAGAACAATGTAACTATAATGTATAAGTTAGTGTATGATATTTAATTGGCCAATGTGAGAAGCGTTGACGGCCACGTGACCGCGATAAGTTTATCGCGGGACCATCGCCACCGCGACGTCAACGCGACGGTGTTTGTGTGTTACCTACCTTATCTGCTGTTTTTTTTACCTTCGAGTTGCTGTTTTATTTGATAGATTCAAAACGGCAAAATTCAATTGGCTAGTAATCAAAGTCTTGTTTTCTGGTCTCTGATGATGATAATATTTCCGCTGGTACGTATTCCGTTACTGAACGTTATCGCTAATCGTAATAATTATCCAATAATTGCTTGAATGATCTTGAATGACCGTCCACTGTCGGGTCTATTTGAAGTCCGGGTTTCTTAATGATTTATTCCTTACATTTGTTATAGAGTTAATTGAAAGGTTGTGTGTTGCCTTTCTTTGACTGTCAGAGAAGGGGATATACAGAAAAAGGATAACTTTCATATACATTATGTACCCACCCCAAATTCCTGTCAGTGCAGTATCTTATTCTAGTGGAAGCAAACGTTGAGTGGATTACCTAGTACTATTTGACGCCTGTGAAAATCCGCTGTTGATATATTACGTATTTTTCTAGTAGTTTTCGACGAAGTTAGGTTCTTAAACATGACCTTACTAGAGTTTTATTAGTATAAATATTTTGTTAGAGCTTTGGCTAAACTATGGTACAACTGCTGTGCGATTATCGATTATCGCTTGTTTCGTAGCCAATTCAACTGTTTAGTTGCACAACTAAAAATCGAGTAGTGGCGCACCTCTATAATGCTCATAGGAATCAAAGCGAGATTAAACAGTTGTGCGATAGTTCAGTCAAAGGTGTGCGCACGCTCTTAGCAGTCATTAACACCGTTAGCGTGTATCATTCCAGTAGGTTCATAACTTACGGTTTATCGGAGGCGTGGCTATTGCGTCGGTATTGTCCTACTTGAACATGGATAAAAATGCAACGCAGCGGGAAAACTTTATATTAAATTCTATTCATGCGGACGTCCGAGAAAAGATTTTTAAAATTGTGCAATTTGATAAAACTAAGTGACAGTTATTACGACGCGTGTAACTTCAAGCTTTTTCAGAATTCGAAAGAACAATTTCATATCTTATTGTTAGGTTACTCCAAAAGATAATTTCCCGGTTTAAATTATAATCAGAGGCGGATTATTTTAAAAGAAAATATAATATATTATAATATAACCTCATCTTGTTTAGAGATCAAGATTTTCTAATGATGTTGAACTCTGCCACCAGGTTCGCAAACTTTGCAAAGTTAAAAAAGTAACCTAACAATCTCACTAATATTATAAATGCGAAAGTTTAGATGGATGGATGGATGTTTGTAAACATTGTAAACGGATCTCAATGAAATTTGGCATAGATGTAGAGGATAGTCTGGAAGAACACATAGGCTAATTACTTTTCTTTTTTTTCCACGCGGTTGTAGTCGCGAGCGAAAGCTGTATAAAATTGTTCTTTCGAATTCTGAAGTACTCATACATTCAGTAGGAGTGTGTATGCTATCGCCCGTATAAGAATACTCAGCCTCGTGACGTGACCCTCGGCCCGGCCGGCCAGGGCACCGTATCTCTGACGTACACAATAATATTTATTATCAATTGTTACAACTTTAATAACTAATTTATTAAACTGTTTACTGATATACCGAGCTTCTTTCACGAGACCTTGGTAACCTTCTTTTTAATGCAAAACATTGATTAATGTTACCTTTTATAACATTAAATGTTTTTTTAATGCTTTGTTTATTAAGCCTAATGTATGCACTCAACATAAGTTATTTAACACGAATACAGAGGTTTTTAGTTATAAATAATCGATCTTAAAGAATCTGTCTTCAATAAGGAAATCATTATGTAAGCTAATGGCGATATTCCAATCATAGCATGCGTTGTGTGCATTCTACTTGGGCCGTGGTAACGCCGTGTATGATGCATGCTCGCTTTTCATTACCGTGGGTTTTCACTGCCAATACACGAACAGTCTATTGTCGTCCCGCTCATTTTTATTGAAAAACAGAGATGACGATATGTTTTTTACAATTGTTTGTTTTCTATAATATATCAATTGGAATATACAACTTGTGTGATCGACGAATTGCGCGCTAATATTATAAAAAACATGTTTTTAAAATTAGATTTTTATCTAACGTTTATATAATTTTGTCTTAAAATAAATCAAATGCGTCATTACTATTGCCGAAACACGTATAAAAACATAATGCTGTCTCGCTTTTTTCAGGGAGTATGAGTGTGATAGTAATATGTTTTTGAACTAGTCTTTGCAGTGGAATTTGATGATATACTCGTGTACTACGCTAATGGACATTGTTATTCTTTAACGATTAAACAAACGGAAGATATCGTCCATACTGTAATTACTAAGTTCATTGACCTTCTTGTACGAAGAAACACGCAAATAAAGTTACATAATGTAATCCGGAATACTTTATGAAGTTGTAATTTTGAGTTAACGAAAATCCATGTGTCGATGAACATTATATTATAAGTAGCTGTTCCCTTGCGGCTTCATCCGCGTGGAATTATAAAAATTTTATTTTATTGTTTACATTTGTCAAATTCTCAATTGCAAATGTCAAAATGACATGACGTGATGACAAACCATGGCAATCTTTTTTCCATGATGTTGGCAGCTCGTAGCTTATTGTCTCATTCCTACATTAGGGGTTTTTTCAATTTATGTACCCCCTAAATTTAATGGCGTGAAAATATATAGCCTAAAGTGTGACGTAAGTGTAGGGCTTTTTATTAAGGAAAGAATTATTCAAAAATATGCTGTAATTGCTGAGATCTTACGCCACAAAGAAGTGTGTGTTTACGCTTTATTATATTAGTATAGATAGATTGATTACTTATATTTATTAAAGTAAATAGTGTACATGTTGACTCCGAAAATAAAAATAATTTGTTATACTTAGAGCGGGCGCAAACCTATGACTAAACTATCGCACAATCGGTTGTCAATTTTCGATTGCTTCGCAGCCAATTCAACTGTTTAGTTGCAGAACTAAAAATCGAGTAGTGTGAACACCTTCACATAAGCTCATAGGAATCAAAGCGCGACTTAACAGTAGTGCGATAGTTTAGTCAAAGGTGTGCGCGCGCTCTTAGTTACTAATTATAAACGTGCCTTATTATATTTTACTTTGACATTTACCCCAAACTGATAATGCAAAAAATGCGAGCCCATATTTAGATTTCTAGAGTTATTAAATTTTTTAGTAAATATGGGCTTGCCTGGGCGTGGGCATAAAAGCAATCAACTATTAAATAGTGTTGCCAAATTAGTAGAAAACACAAGGACATCCTTGAGGACATTTTTTTTTGCAACTTTCACAATTTCGATAGAATTTTATGCTTTACAAATTAATGTTTTTTTTAATATCCGAATTGACAGCAGGGTAATGAATAACTGCAGTATATCTGTTTATTTTCTAAAGTTTTTAGTCCAATATTTGTGTCTAAAGTCTAAGTTTGGTACAAAAATAAAAAGTCTTGCCTAATTTTATTGAATAAGGCAAGTCATTATTCGTAATCCAGTAGTGCTGTTATAGTCGTTTAAACAACAGCGAAACTAATTCAGTAAATTAGTGTGTCCCACTATTTGTACATATTATTGTCACCCTACTTGCGATACAATCTGTGTCGGTAACATGTAGCGCTATCGCATTGTTTTTCGCCGAGTTGAGGTCAATTAATGTTGTTCGAGCCCTCAATTGATGACCAGGATTTGAGCAAACAAACGCTGTACTTTAATGGTGATACTTTTAATTGATAGTTCCAATCAGTACGATACTTATGGTATACCTATTCGTATAATATATTATTAGATTTAAATTTGCCTGATGTGGATGGCTACAAAGGAAGAGGAAGACCTAAGAAAGTATCAATGGATTGTGTGAAAAAGGATATAGAAACGACGGCTACGGACGGCTGATAGAAATGTGTGGAAGAGTAGCACATACTATGCCGACCCTCCGTAAGGGATAAGGGCAAATTGATGATTTCACTTTGCCTCTATTTAATTAAAATTCTAAAGGATAATAATATTCTTGGGTCAATTGACTCCGGTTAACCTTCGCTTCTTACGTTGAAGGAAAACATCGTGATGCAACCTACACCAATTATGTGTAGACACGCATAGTGATCTTAATGGTGAAAGTGCTCGCTTGTTTGCAGCCTTTTTTACTTATATTATTTACTAGCTTTCGCCCGCGACTCCGTCCGAATTATCATAAAAATAAAGTAAGTAGCCTATGTGTCCTTTCAGACTATACTCTACACCTATGCCTAATTTCATCCAGATCTGTTCAGCCGTTTACGCTACAAACTCTAAGAAACATCCATCCATCTGAATTTTCGCATTCATAACATTAGTAAGTTATTGAAATACATTTTGAACGAAGAGATAAATTGTGTTTGCAATACATGTTATGAACCATAACTAATTGGTATCGATAGATTGACGTAAACGCATCACGATACTAAATGACTGAATGTGCATGATAGATTAAATTTAATTAAAATCACATACACACTTTACTTCCCCGTTGGATGTTTTAACATTTTTTTGTCGATAACGCTAAGTTAAAATGTATGATATGTGATCTTTTTAAATAACGATGACAATAAAATGTTATCTTAATTTCGTACCAATTAAAATTGTAAATAACACGAATTTTACTACGGTAATTTGAAGTCAAAAGTTATGTTCACTTTATAAAACTACTAGCTTTTGCCCGCGACTCCGTCCGCGTGGAATTAAAAAAAAACAAAAGTGAGTAGCATGTGTTTCTCCAGACAATCCTCTACATCTATGCCAAATTTCATCGAGATCCGTTCATCCGTTTAGGCTACAAACTCTAACAAACATCCATCTAAACGTTCGCATTTATAATATTACTAAGATTTTTGTGATTTGGTTGACAGCCATTTGAATCTTCGTACGATAAAAACATTTTATGATATAATTCGATCGTCGATATTAAGGATAATGTACAACACTACTCAGCTAGGTTCAAACTGGTTGTAATGAGAGTGTACCAGATAAAAATAGGTTTGTAATTAAACTTTAGTAGAATAAACAACTGTTTGATAAAGATTCTCAGATCAGTTGTATCACGTTTGACTTTATGTAATCAGTTGGCACATTATCTATTTTAATTGACAACCCTCTGACCTAAGCGGGGAGACGATGTTTGTGATTTACCAAAATAAACACTAAGTGAATGGTGAACCGCAGAAACAGTTTTTACCCGACTAATAAGAAAGTTTTTTTTTTCGTAAGGATGTATGTTTTTATGTAGTTATGAGTTTTGTTTTATATCTGTCATAGAGTGTAACTAGTCATTTTTATTCTAATTAAAAATAGTGTTGTACAAAATAAGTATTGTAATCCCACTTAATTGTTTGTACAATATGCTGGTATGACATTTTTATAACAAATTTGATATGTTAAAAGTTTTCGTTTTTTTTATAAATAAAATGATTGCTATATTTGAAATTTTCATAATGGTTTAAATTAAGTTAGAGCCAGTGCCTGTTTAAATTAGTATAGCAATTTTGCTATGCAATTAATTGCTTATAAATTATTAAAGGCACACGATGGACATGTATTGAACATTTTTATTCTGCATTTGACCGACATAGAGTATTGAGACGTTCACTGTCCTATTATCTATCTTATGTTATTCAAATTACACATATAATTTAAAAATCTATGCCTGTAATTGTATTGTTAAATGATATCCATTTGATTTACGGAAACATTTTGATGTGCGGATTGAATTCATTATACGCAGTTGATATTGAACCTTGTACATCCATAGCGGGTACATCTAGTAATAAACAACCGCTGCGCGTTGCGTATAGTTTTGTGCTTAGCTGAGCTGACTGTTAATTCGATATGATTCGTGACGTCACATAGACTATATTTAAGGAACAAATATGACTTATTACTATGCACTAAAAAAGCCCAAAATCAAAGAAAATTAAGTACTGATTGAAATGTAGAAACAAGAATCGTAAAATTATATCTACAAAAGTTTTTATCCCGGATAAATTATAACGGTTTAATACAAGTTTAACGTCTAATCTAGTCAATTTTCAAAATGTCATTTTGTATTGTAAATAACATTGAGTGTCCCCATAAACAGACATTTGAAGTCATTTTTATTCGCCTAACTTTTCTACTC
>LD688971.1:1903519-1917118 GCA_003118335.3 Papilio memnon | reverse complement strand
GTATGGAAGAGTAGCACATACTGTGCCGACCCTCTGTAAGGGATAAGGGCAAGTTGATGATGATGATGATGTGTAAATTAGCTCTGGTATAAAAGTTCACAGAGAAATGCTTAATAACTAAATTGACTTGATTGGCATTGCAAATTTGTGTTAATCTGGCTATTAGCTTCTGCGCCTTGGACTTGTCTGTCACGCACTCTAGTATATGTATCTGTCTCTAAGAGACAATATCACTTTCTTTCGTTGCAGTTTGCTGACTTCATGTTCTGGCGCATCTGGCATAAAGACCTGAGCCTGATAGCTCCGCCGAGGATATTCACATACCTACCTTACTGGACCCAGCACTCCCTGCACACAGTCTCCATGCTCATCATGCTACTGGATCTCCTTCTCGTGCCTCGACGTAGACCGAACAATCTTAAACCTGGGATCTGTCTTATGATGGCCTTTATGTTAACGTACATGGCGATGTAAGTATAAAATATTCACGAACGTAACCTTACCTTTTAAAGTATCAAACAACCGACTGTAACACTTTCTAATGTATCTATACTAATAATATTATAAAGAGGTAAGATTTGTATTTTTGTATGTATTGAAATAACTCAAAAACTAATGAGCCGATTTTAAAAATTCTTTAACCGTTAGAAGGGTAATTTATCTGTGAATAACATAGGCATATGTTTTTTTATTATTTTTTAAATTCACGCGGTATATACAATATACTCGATAATATCGAAGAAAAAAGAATTATCAATGTATTTGTTTGTAATTGTTTTGTGCCCGTGTACTCTATAAAACACCGGGGTAGAAGACGAGTTGAATGACACCTCCCTAGTCAAAATCGGTTCAGTCGTTTAGGGTCCAAGCCGTTACAATGGGATTACACAAAAGTAAACATACATACGCGTGAAAAACTTTTCCCAATATCAGTCGGATGAAAAGAGATGGATTATATGCTGGAAACTAAGGATTCATAAAATATTTTTTTCAGGTGCGGCATCAGTTATCTCAACGGCGAAGTCATTTATTCGGTATTCCAAATATTTGACACATTCAAATTATTATTATTGGCCCTAATGGTAATGCTGGAATGCCTGTTCTTCTATTTGGTGCAGTGGTGCATAGTTGACTTCGTGTGGAATCCACAAAGCAATGAGAAATCGATAATAGAATGTATTGGAAAGAAACTGAAAGTCATGTGAATATGCACAATGATTTAAGATCATACTAGAAGGCTGAACGAGACAGAATCAATGAATATCGTCCTTGTTCGTACCGAATAAGGGATTAATTCATTGATAAATAACTAATTCGCTTTAGTATCTACCAATATATCTCATATAACAAGGTCTTTAGATTTTGCAAGAACTTGATTGGATGTAACGTCGGTCACTTGAACACTATCCTGGCTTACCCGTCTACGGACGAGGCCGGCATGGTGTTTAAGTTGGCCGACATCTGTTTAAGAAAGCAGTTAGATAACTAAGTTTTGATTAGTTTTAGACTTATGGGGCGTTAGCGTCGCTTCGCGACAAAGCCCCCTGTAAAAATAAATAAATAAAAAAAGAACTTCATATTCGTTTTGAACAAACATTCAAGATTATCATTAGGCTTTGACAAAACAGCAGTGTTGGATCGGGCAGGGTTGCTTGATAGGCATTGTGATAAAGTTCGGGTTGAATTTAGTTAAATTACTTATTTATTGTGTTAATTTTATTTGTTAAAACCAACAGATAGGAATTAGCCTATAAAATATTTATTACGCGTATTAATTTTAATCTGGACAGGATTACAAATTATAATCGATAAGGACGTATTTAATCGGACGTTTGTAATAACATTCTCGAATAAACAAATTTTAAGCCATTTAACCTTGGTTTTAGTGAATCATTGTACTTACTTAGAGGTTAAATATAGTTCAGATATTACTCGTTGAAGCTTTGCCAATGGGCTCATGACAGTACGCAGACGAGTGCGGGATTTAAACGGTGTTAAAGGGAGTGTAACCCAACGGCAAACCTTTTCCGCATGTGTGATATTTTAATAGATATTAAATACAAGCGCCTTTTAGTTATGCATAGCAATTCTTGTTATCGAAATTTAGCAAATCTTGATCGAAGGGTGGTACTACCTCTTCCGTACCAACACACAAGCGACAGCTTCTCTATGTTTCTATATCTAGAATTTATGGTTTGATGATATTGTTCTATGTTAAAGTGAAATGAAAAATATCCTCATTTTTAAATTCATATATTTTCTCTTTATTTTATCACCATTACATTGTACACTCAATCTAACAGTGTTCACTAATGACCTATATTTACTTAAAAATTACTAGTATAAAACTGTCTATTCTTTAAAAAAATATCAAGTTTGAGCAATTAAATCATAAAACACAAATATGTGCGTACAATTCCATCCGTAATATAATGAATGATTACTATTATAAATCTCGCGATTGCAAGATTATTTTTATATAATACAATTATAAAAATACATTTTTTTTAATTTATAAAAATGTTCTAAGTCATATCCATATTAATTTTACTAATTTTTGTTTTAAATATTAATAACACTGAACAATAAGCTTCTAAAATAAAAATGTTATTATAAGAGTATTTGTACTAGAATTTTCCGATAAACTTATCCATTGTTTACTTTCTACTCGCCCAACAATTAACTATTTACTAAACTCAGTGCCGGATTAACAATATAGCAAGAGCAGCAACTGCTACGGGCCCTGCGAATTTGGGGGCCCCGCACTTCAACGCCTGACAGTAAAAAAAATGTTTTATTTAATACCCTAATATTGAGAACCTAAGGCAAACTAAGGGACCCTTGACAGAATTTGCTACAGGCCCCGCGTTGCCTTAATCCGGCACTGCCTAAACTAGCTTATATGTAACAAATGTATAAGTCCTGTCTTAGGCAAGAATTGATCACTAATCGATAATTACGACGCCTTTTCAACTATCACAGTATTTGGACCCTTATACGTACTAGTTATGGTTGAAACTTAACTAAGCACAGCTTTTTATTACGTATCTAAGTATTTTATGCCAGATATATACAAAATGTTACAGTGTTGCCAATTTAATCAAATCATTCATTTTTAAACACATAATTTGTAGGTTATGTTTATGTCAAATGGAAATCACGTATATTTTTTTTATATAATACAATTCTTTGGTTTTTGATTTGTTACTAACTGCACAATGATAGCATAGTTGCTATCCAACTAACGTTTCGAATTAACGAAAAAATGAATACGTCCTAACGTATTCCGAAACGTTAGTTGGTCACTAAATTGACCACTTAACAAAAGTAAACTATAGCAAGACTATCTGACTGCATTTAGTTTCCATTTCAATAACAAGAAGGCGGCAGTTCTTAACACGAAGACGAATACCGTGAGAGCTAACACGTCCCACCAAAACATGTCGGGCGACATCGCTACTTCCTTTAAAAATGTTCTCGGGTATCTGTAATATTAAAATTAACAGTTCAAATTTAAAATGCTTTAAACTACGAATTATAAAACTGATTGACTAAGGCTATTTATTTCTTATTATTATATTTCTTCAATACTAATTGCACCATTATGATTATTTTCAAGCAAATCAAAGTGTTAACAAGTTCAAAAATAGCAACGATTATATTTTTTGTAAAACGACCTTTGTCAAAATAATGCTTCCTATAAATAAATATCACAAAAGTTGATGGTAAATTCTTACCTATAATGGCAGTATTTGGCCTGGTTACAATCAAGTGTCGGTCTCTCGAGGCCGTAGATTGCTCCTATGAGTCCTTCCAGACCGTACCGTAAGTAGGAAACGTAGGAGCCCCAGTATAGATACGGGGGTAAGTCTCGCAATGTCACGCCGAAGCCCGCGAACATCATCATAGGCACAGAGAGAGCAGGGCCCAGGAAAGTGCCGTTCTAGAATAAAATATACAATAATAAATAAAATGACCACTTATTAGCTTCAAGTTGGAGCAGAATCTCATTCAAATTGTTGAGACGCAGTGATAGCTGAGTTGTATTGTATGATTTAACTACGGATTGAGGAAAGCGCCTACGCATCCCGATTGTCAACGTGTGTTGTTCCATTCTTATTTTTACCCGGAGTATTTAGTTAATTTAATTTTGTTAAAATACGCTAGAAAAATATTATAGCTTACAAGACGTTCAGTCACTTATTTTTCTATTTGTGATCTACAACGTCACCTGATGCGGATTTATTCTCATTCATCGCATAACACCTCTATTACACATTTGAATACTCACGACAACATTAAATACGGCGCCAATCATTAGTCCAAAGCTCTGTGCGACGAGCACCGTGTACAGTGAGATCGCGAAGAACATGAGGAAACGCACCACGTCCAGCGGCTGCGACGACATCGTGTACACTATGATGCTGAACACCAGGCACGAAACGATCTGGATACATAATTACTTTTAAAATGATCACATTTCTGCAATTTGTAAAGATCAGATTACATTGACCTAGTCTTTGATTCTGAATTGACTGCACATAAAATTAGAGTCAATAAAGTGTTAACCTTTACAAAGTTGAGGATAATCTTACTAATATTATAAATGCGAATGTTTAAGATGGATGGATGGACGGATGTTTGTTAGAGTTTGTAGCGTAAATGGCTGCACGGATTTCAATAAAATGTTGTAAATATGTAGAGGATAGTCTTGTTTTTTTGTTTTTTTTTAATACCACGCGGACGGAGTCTTTTTTTTTTAATAACTCACAGAGATAGGCAGGTCCACAAGCGTTATAGATATGTAGTAGGAGCCCAGCGAATACCATCGATTGAAGTGTTCTTTTATTAAAATTGACATCTCTGATGGAACTGAAAGAAGTTTAAAGTTTAAAAAAAATTACACTGTGTTTATTGCTTCATTAAATTTTAAATAGTAATTATTTTATAATTTATTTAATCCACAATTACACTAACATCAGGCACACTTTATTAAAATAAAACTAAAGTTTAACGATAACTTGAATTTGCATGTTATTACTTATTTGTGGTAATGACTTACATGTGAGTATGGTGAGCATCATAGGAGACATCATGTGGTGCATCAGTATAGCAAACAGTAGGTTGTAGTTCTCTATCACACGCGAGCCCTCATTACCCGCCTTGATAAACAGGCTGCCGAGCATGATGCCCACCACAACGTTCACCACAAGCCTCAAGTGCGTCATGGTCTGGAAAATAAATTATTATTTTTGTATTGTATTGAATAGGCATATTGTCACACTTAGCTTAAGAAATAAAGGCATGTAGTTTAAACTTCTGAACTAAATGACGTTTCTATGATATATCCAAATAGGATACTTACAGAATCACGTTTAGCTTTCATAAATCCTCTTTTTATCAGCACCGATGTCTGGTTGGACTGTGATGTCTCTTCTCCCGCGGGTCCCGAGTCCTGTTCCTTGAGGACGCTGAGAGGGTACTGCTTGCGGAGCGCTTCCATGCTAGGAATGCCCTCTGGTTCATCGAACCAGCTCAGATCTCTCCCGTTTTCCGCTTTGTTCATCAAGTAGTCGATCTTATCCTCGCCGTATTCGCCGCACGCTAATTCTATTACTGAAAAAAAAAATAATTATAAATATTAGTCAAGTGAAGACAGTCACTGACCCAGTTTGTTTGACTAAACCTTAGTCTCTCCTAACTTGGATAACTCTTGGGTTTTCTAAAACCTTTGTTGAAATTGTAGTTATAGAATTCGTTTTTTTAAGCAAATATGAAATATACACTACTAAAGAATAATTTATTTGTTACTTTTAATGTTATTTAACTACAGTTGAAAACGTCTCGACCTGAGAATTGTCTACAAATCAAAACAACACAGGGCAATGGGTCATTGACGTCAGTAATATATTATCGTCTATTCACCATTAATCTATTACTATTGAATCGATAACCTGGATTTAGACGTAACATTGAACATTTAACACATCTTATTTAACCCATCAAACGAAACTATGAAACTTGAACTACTCAAAAGACCGGATGAATAGTTCAAGGAGCAAGAGCTCAAAGCATTATTTCGTGTACTTACTGTAATCAGCGGGATTATGATACATGGGGCATGGTATGCCAGCTTGCTGAAGATACGGCACTAGGTTTGCGGTGGTGCCCTGGTAGAGGCAGCTGCCCGCTGCCAACACGTATACGTGGTCGAAGAGCGCGAACAGCGATGCCGACGGCTGATGCACCGTGCACACTATTGTCCGCCCCTGATGTGCCAAGCTACGGCATAGTTCCACTACGTTGGAGCACGAGGAACTGTCCAAACCTCTGTAATGTAAAATTACCCAAAATGAAGTAGACTTAATCATACACGTTATTCTTTAAGAATTAGAATTTGATAAGTAAGTATAACAAGTAAGTAATGATTGCTTGATATTTTGGTCCCTTTTCCTTATCGATAGCATACTAACGTAGTGGGTTCATCTAGGAACATGATGAGAGGGTTGTTGATGAGCTCCAGTGCAATAGAAAGCCGCTTTCTCTGACCGCCGGATAACTGCGCGGCGCTAGTGTTCATGTGCTCGTACAAGCCGAGGTTAGTTAAGATGTCTTCGATCTAGAAACAGAAAACAGTGATAATTTAGTAAAATGGAACGCCAAGTTTTATGAAAACAGCCTGGTGATATAATAAGATACGTGGAGTCTCAATCCAAATTCTTTCTTACTTAATCTCCTTTAAAACGTCAGGGAATAGATCCGAAAGATGAAGATTGCACTAAGTCTTAGTGTAATTCCTACATACCACTTCCCCTTTCTCGTATTTGTCTAGTTTGGTGGGCAGCTTGAGATCTGCGGCGAGCATCATGTTCTCGCCCACAGTGAGCAGTCCCTGCAGCCGGTCGTCCTGCTGGATGTAGCACGACATGCGCTTGAACCTCTCTGGAAAAGATGTCATAATTGTTAATGATAGTGGAATAATAAGTTGTTTTTATTAAAGGAATCTTAATACAATGTTTTTTCCTATTTAATTATTTCATTTGCAATTTCTTCTTACTAACTAAATTAGGTCTCCACTGTTTCTTAAGTGAGGTTAAATTTAGTTCAATTTTAAGAGATGTGTCCCAGAATCACGACAAATGGAAATCCGCCCACTTTACCCTCTGGGTTGCAATACCGTTGTTTTTTTTTTATATTATTTTAGTTATACTCACTAAGGTCACGTCCCCTTCCATTAATGAACACTGCTCCGCCAACCCCGCTGATGCGGTATCCGGAGAGTACATCGAGCAATGTAGACTTCCCGGCACCGGAGGGGCCCATGATGGCTATCAGCTGCCGGGGACGCAGTCGACCGTGAACTCCATGTAGGATCTGCTTCTGACCTGGGGAATTACATTGATTGTAAAACATTTTAGAGACATTATAACAACAAAAGACCCTTGACAGGTCTATTTCCCGGCTATTATCTTCGGTAACATGTAAAACTTAAGTTAATTCTACGTTAGTAAAATATCAAGTTAAACGCTATACATAGGCGTTTTAAGTTATAAATAAACTTGGGATAAGAAAGTTTTGTGATTGCACCATAAAAAACACGTTGTAAGTATAAATGAATTGGATGTGTTTTTGTTTATTTGCATGTATTATAATTGCGAGCTATCTTTTCCGCGGTTCATCCCGACCCCAGCATGTGATAACCCTTGTGTGCGTCACAGCGGCAGTATCGCAGCCCTTCACACTTGATATTAATTTAATCGAAAACAACTAATGTGAACTACTTTTAAGGTGATAAAAGTATACTATGTCTTACGAAATAAGTAAATATTCCTTTTGCATATTTGTTATCAAATAAAATGACAAGCATAAACATCTTCATGAAATTTAGTTTCTTCGTTCAGGTTCGATCAACAGTTGAGGGAAATTGGAAGGAAAGTGACTAAGATGTTTTCGTGAAACCTTATCTCCAATGTCAAACAATTTTAAGTGATAATGGAAATCATTGATTAGGACAAACTTTAACTGTAATTTTTGATGTCTTCTGAAATATTTAACAGTGGTAGAGCCTGCTTTAACATTTTCGCACGAATAGGTCGGCTCGCCCGGGGCAATACCACGTCCACACAGAAGACAGGTGTGAAGTGGGAGCAATTCCGCGTTTCGTCTGATGAATGTGGTGCCGGAGGCCTAATTCTAGTCCCTTTTTATTTCCACCCTTTTCTTAAGAGGGAAGGATGGGAAGGAAAAGTTGATATGACGGCGGAGGAGACGCATGGGAAGGGGATATATCCTGTTTATGTGAGTCTCCTCCTCCGTCGATTAAGGGTAAGCGACGCATCTGCAATCGCGGATGTCTATGAGCAGCGGTCGCTCTGCCATTTCGGCGGATTAAGATGGCCGCTTGCTCGTTTGCCACCTTATAATATAAAAAAATATATATGGATTAAATGCACGTAAAAGTTGTGAACTCATTTGTTACCTTAGTAACATTGAATAGTTATTAATGTATCACGATAGTGTAACGTGTAAGTCTATTGCGTAACAAGTTTATAGATTCCATTAAAATGTAATCATATTATATGCTGGTGTATGATTTAGATATAAAATTTTCCATTCACAATACCGATCATATCTTTTACTATTGACCGGTTTCTATTATAAAACATCTAATAGTCATAAGTTAGACTATTATTGAATTCGATTTTTTTTTAATTGAGTGTATTTGTATCAAATACTACGTACAGTCGGGGAAACTGCGGTGTTCTAAAAAGTTATACAATCGTTTGAACATTTTGAAACGAGCGAAACCTTCAAAAAGCGAGCCTATCATTTCCTTGAAGGCCGGCAACGAATCTGTAGTTCCTCTTGGTTCCTGTAGTTTGCCCCCTTCTATTATAAAAAAAAACCAGACACGGAACAAAAACCAATATGATACATATAAATGTACCTGTAGCAAAAAAAGTGGGTTAATCGTACACGGCTAGTTCCTTTTCATTATTATCCCTTTGCACCACTCACTCCTCTCTAATAAGTTATTTGTAGGAAGAGACGGAGTTTGTCTCGTTGCGATGAACAAGGGAATTCCTGAACTGGAGCACCGCTAATTTGCGACTGTACATTACGCATTTGAAACCCAGTAGCCAAATGATTAAGTGTCGTGAGTTCGAAACACATATCAATCAGACATTAGTTTATTCCAAAGTGCAATCACTTCCGAGTATCTGTTAATATTTTTTATTTTAATACAATTTTCCATTTCATTGTTTTTAATAATGTTCTGTTGATGATTAATTGACATTGACTTCTGTGTCAACAACAGATTACAAAGTCCAAAGGATGATACAATATTTATTATAATCAAAGTTCAGTTAATACGTGGGTGTTTGTTACACACGGATAGAGATACTAACGTATTATTAAATTGTTATTAAATTACAATACATAGATAAGAAAAAACTTCATGGATGCACATTTGTGTTGATTTTAAAATATATCATGTACAAAGAAATATAACATCTGCAGCTAATTGCTGAATTGACTTAAGTTATAAAAAATGTTTAAATATTGAAGTTATTAAGAGTACCGACGCCTAAGTTACGACCCTGACACGGCTAATTCTCGGTCTAATAAACATTATAAGATGTTTTAAGATCACGGTCAATTTATTTGTTTAAGTAAGGTTCGGTAAGGTACGGTTATCCGATCACGTGTTCGAATCGGCAATTCTATTCTTAAGAACCCTATCCTAGCCTTAGTAAGATTTTAGATATGTCAGTGGTCGTAGTTAATTATTCTATTATTCTTCTTCTCAGTGTTTCAGTCATTGCAAACTGGTCCTAGTCCTTGTCCACCTAATGCTGCTTCGTGTAAAAGAACGTAGAAGATATTCTACCTTCCAAATTTCCTTGCACTAACAATCACTCTGTGGACTTAATGATTGCATTATTCTACTAATCGCGTAAAATTTAAAATATTAATCCTCCATCCTAACCTTATAATTTAAACATTGATTGTCTATTGTACTGGATGTCGCAATATTACACATAGTTCGTTCTTATCAGTTAGTTAGGTTTTGTAATGTAGGACGATGACCAATTTAATGATTACAAAACAAATGTTTTATATTTATTTTTAATAAATTCTACGTACATGAATTTGGTAAATTTTATCTGTAACATTACTATCTTTGGGAAATAACTGTTATCTTATATATCTTACTAATATTATAAATGCGAAAGTTTAGATGGGTGGATGTTTGTTAGAGTTTGTAACCTAAACTTCTCAACGGATCTTGATGAAATTTGGTATAGATGTAGAGGATAGTCTGGAAGAACACAAAGTCTATTTCTTTTGTTTTTTTAATTCCACGCGGACGGAGTCGCGGGCGAAAACAAGTAGTAACTTTTAACACGTGAGTTTAAAATCAGCCATTTATGTTACAGATCATAATTGAACAATAAAGATTCTGTCTAGATAAATTACAAAATGGCGATTTACACGGTTTGTCGGTATACCGTACCCTTAAACACTATTCATTCGATCTAGATCAGGTAGATTTATTTTCTATGAGCAATATAAATGTACGATGTATACAGTATAAAAATAAACGTCATGTTTAAAACATGTTCCGCATAGTTTATTAAAACATAAAGCACAATGGTGTTTGTTCGGATCTTCTCATGAATAAAACATCATCGGCCCCGGAACAACTGCCTACGATGTAATTCAAGCACATGCTATGTTACAAATTGCGTATGTATCTTTCAAATAAACAAAAGTCAAAGTTTGCTTCAACATCCATTTTCCTGATTTAATCTTTGACAAGATGTTTTATCTATACTAATATAATAAAGCGTAACACACACTTCTTTGTTGCCTAAGATGTCAGCAATTACGGCATATTTGTAAATACTTTTTTTTAAAATAAAAACCCCTACAATTACATCACGCTTTAGGCTATATATTTTCACACTATAAAACTTAGGGGTATATAAATTGGATAAAAACCCTAATGTGGGAAAGAGACCATAAGTTGCTGCCAACATCAAGGAATAATTGCCATCGTTGTCATTTGTGCATTTGACATTTGCAATTGAGAATGTCACGTCAATGTAAATAATAAAATAAAGTTTTTATAATTTCACGCGGATGAAGCTGCACGGGTATAGATAGTTTCAAATATAGAAATATAAAAAAAGTGTATCTTTTTTAATAAACGATGCGCTTCCCTTTATTATTAATGTTAAAAAGTTTACAGCATTATTTAGAAATTAAATAACTATAGTTAGAAGTAAAAAGTTATTATTCTTTAGTATTTAAGAGTTTCATTGACATTTTTTTAATCTTACACGTTGATTATTCTATACTAAACAATAATAGTGACCCGAAAACTTTCCCTATCAACAGCAGGAAGCGTATTGGCGATACATATCTACTGTTTTGTTGATTTCGATGGCCCACAAAGCGCGGCCTATATGTGCTATCAGCTGGCATGACGTCATCGTTCACTGACACCGCGATAGTATTCGCGGGCTATTCGCTCGCGCACGTGCGCTCTTTGTTTTGACATCTATAAGGACA
Organism: Papilio memnon; assembly: GCA_003118335.3. NCBI lineage: Eukaryota > Metazoa > Arthropoda > Insecta > Lepidoptera > Papilionidae > Papilio > Papilio memnon. The sequence continues at coordinate 1,905,538 of LD688971.1, read as the reverse complement.
ATCAACTCTACATTTCCCGCGCAAAATTATGTCAAATCTAAACTAAAAAAAACAGATTGTTGTTACAAAATTCTCCGCCGAATTAAGGGTTAATTGTTCACAGAATCATTAAAGTATTTGATATTAAAAAATTCTAAAACACTAAGAAACAAAAACCCGTAACATTATCACATGGTCATAAGCGGAAAAACTTTTTTCTAACGCCATTAAATAACGCTTCATGTAATTATCATCAATTAAAGAATAACTAGATGAGTTTTAATCAAATTTTAAACAAAGGAAATAATTAAATACGAGAAGTAAACATTATAACAAATATCAACTGATAAGTAAGAAATGATGTTTACAAGTCGATAAATCACGAGCGAAGAGAACCATCAATGTATTTGTTTAATTCTCAACGCATCTTTCAGTTTGAAGTGCTTGACATGTTTTTGTTATTTACGATACTCGTATAAAAACCTCAACAACAAAGCAAATTAAATATTTAAATTCAGTTTGTATCAATGAGAATAAAATGTTTTGACGACGATAACCATTTCGTTTAACTTTATTCGATTCTCGTTAAGTAATCTATATCTATACTCTATACTAATATTATAAAGAGGAAAACTTTGTATTTTTGTATGTATTTGATTCACGCAAAAACTACTGGGCCGATTTTAAAAATTCTTTGACCATTAGAAAGATAATTTATCTGTGAGTAACATAGGTTATGTTTTATTATTACTAATGTCGATGAACTATTAATAAAAAGCGTATTTCTGGACCCCGGCGTTAATCTATACTAATATTATAAAGAGGAAAGATTTTTTATATACATAAACAAGTTATAAAGCCACAGATACCTGTGGCTTTATAACTTGTAATTATATTTACAGTAGCCATAAACACATAAATCATTGTGCTCTAAAAAGTGTATGCAATTATAAATGCGTTTATATTACAACGATTAGCACAACCCACTTATTAAACGTAACTTAACAAGTGTATAATCTATACTTAATATAATAAAGCGTAAACACACACTATTTTGTGGCGTAAGATTTCAGCAATTATAGCATATTTTTGGATATTTTTTTTAATAAATAGCCCTACACTTACGTCACGCTTTAGCTATATATTTTCATGCCATTAAACTTAGGGGTTCTTATTATTTTGGATAGAAACCCTAATGTGGGAAAGAGACTATAAGTTGCTGCCAACATCAAGGAAGTAAGATTGCCATGGTTTGTCATGATGTCATGTCTTTTTGACATTTGCAATTGATAATTTGACAAATGTAAACAATAAAAGAAAGTTTTCATAATTCCACGCGGATGAAGCCGCACGGGAACATCTAGTACTTGTATAAAGTTTACGACAATATGTCTGTGTACCTATTCATTCGGGTTTCCAATTTTGATTTTTTACATTGCAATTGTACATGAAGCTTATAAAAGATAAATCATTTAGTAACAGTCGTTCGTGATTCAATTTGTAAATAGGCGAATAAATACATAATAGTGTTTGTATAAAGTATCATTAATAAGTACTCAGTATAAATGTTGCAGATAAATGTACAAAGGTCAATTCTCAAAGTTAAGATCTATTAATGTACTCATATCATTAGTTATTAATACAATAGGTACGAAAGCAAAAACTTTGTATATATTTTTAACACATTCACTGCCTACAAAATAAATGAAAAACAATACCTGGGAACAAAAACTTTTTAAGGCAAATTTTGATTAAGTACATATGTGTGTTTGAAAATATGGATAAATGTATATTGTTATTATTATTATTAAAAAACACACATTTTTTGCATCCGAGTGTCCGGCACACAGCGCGCTGTGTGCTCTTTACTGGCAGCTGTTTACTGACTGCTGCAAAATGAACGGGACGCACGCTCGGATCCGAGCGGGTGGCGCCGCTACTATAGCCCACCCCACTCGGATGCGAGTTGTGAGCATTGAATGTGTTAAGGTAATATTCCGAACGAAGGATGTCAAACTTAATGTAGTTGGATAAGAAGCC
>LD688971.1:1893185-1903360 GCA_003118335.3 Papilio memnon | reverse complement strand
CACCCTAGTTTGGACACCAGTCCCCTGCCCAATGGGGAAATTAATAAAGTTATTTTATTTATTTATTTTTTATTTTTATCTAAACTTTTGCATGTATAATATTAGTAAGATTAGTACATTAGTATAGATGTCATAACAACATTACAAACTATGTTCCGATTTGCAATCATAATGAATGTAAAATAATCTTTATATTAGCATAGAATAATCCTACACTAATTATCGGTCGGAGTTACACCGTTATCTAAGATACACATACCTACATTACGATAAACGTCTTCTGATATAATTTATTAGCTTGCTATTCTAATTACTAATGGAGGTCACGTCCGGGATCTCGCTGATTGAACGGACTGACACATTCACAAACACGTTCGCCTATAGCCCTAGAGTTACCATCCCCTGCCCTTACTTATATTATAAATGCGAAATTTGGATGAATGGAAGGATGTTTGTAAGAATTTGTAGCAAAATTGTGTAATCGACAAAATGTATCAAATTGCATAGGAATGAATACGTGACAAGCACGTGACATATAATAATAATAATAAATAATATATAATAATAAGGCATATAACATTATTGTCAGTTCCATACATTTTTGACTTTTCAATTAGCGATAGCGATAATCGAATTTTACTTTGTAAGGGGGCTGTATCATCAACTTGCCCTTATCCCTTACGGAGGGTCGGCACAGTATATGCTGCTCTTCCATACATTTCTATCAGCCGTCATAACTGAAACCACTCTCTTCTTCAACATGTCGTCTTTCACACAATCCATCCATACTTTCTTCGGTCTTCTTCTTCCTTCTTTACGATGGGTCTGTTACGATGCAAAAATGTAAACCAAAACCCTTCTATCATTCGAGTCGAAATTTTTTATTCAAAACGCGTTTACATTAAAGGGAGCGAATGCAATGTCTCAGCGATGTCGAAACTGGTTTGAAGAGATCCTTTACATTGATGTACGTATTCACTTAACAGTGTACCAACCAGTTAGTGAGTCATACAAAACTGCTTTGTGCGTACGAAAATAATTAAGGGTCTGACTGAATAACAAAATGAAATGCGAATGCTTGAAACTTCACGTCTAAACCAATCGGATTGGTCTCAAATTGTTATAGATTAAAAAAGAAGGATATCGTCGTCTCACTGGCCTTACTCTGCACACATGGGGTTGGAGCACAAGGTTTTGTAAACCTTGATTTTTAAGGCCAACTGTCGCCAACACCACTTGAGAGAGTATTTAAGAATGAAAGAAAATCTTAACTTAATCTGAATAATCTCTATTATTATGTATAAGAGAGAGAAATAATGCTACTTTATGCGATAGAATTTTTAATAAATATATAGTTTAATGCATCAGCACATGCTAGAAGAACCAGCTTGCATCGAGGTTAATGCCACACTGAGGACAGTCTGGTTTTTCCTCCGTTCAATTGCAGAGAAACTGGTAACATTATTACGTTAATCTTCAAGTATGAAATAGTTTACGTAGAATTAAAAGACATCGACCTTGTAGTCAACTAGACACAGTTTTTATTAGGAATTTTTAACTAGCATACTTTAAATTATATAATTTATTTATAATATAATTCACATTGATTGAATCATAAAGTATTTAGACTACATAATATTATATTTACTCATTTACGATCAAAATCTCTATTTATTTTATTGACTTACTAGCTGTTCCCTTGCGGCTTCATCCGCGTGAAATTATAAAAACTTTATTTCATTGTTTACCTACATTTGGCAAATTATCGATTGCAAATGTCAAAATGACATGACATGATGACAAATCATGGCAATCTTGCTTCCTTGATGTTCGCAGCAACTTATGGTCTCTTTCCCACATTAGGGTTTTTATCCAAAATATTTACCCCCTGAGTTTAATGGCGTGAAAATATATAACCTATAGCTTGTAAGTGTATGGCTTTTTATTAAAAAAAAGAATTATTCAAAAATATGCTGTGATTGCTGACATCTTAGGCAACAAAGAAGTGTGTGTTTACGCTTTATTATATTAGTATAGATTAAAGCAAACGTATTTGTCACCAGGGGGCGGTAGGGTTGTCCTCTCCCTGTCCTGTCCCTCTAAGAGAATCGGAAAATGTAAAAAGCATAAAAAACTACTTCGAATACGACTGCCCGTCATAGACCTCGCCTAGATCATCCGCTGGTGACGCCCATGTTTATTACTAACGTCATATTTTAGTCTAAAAAATTAACTTATGATTTGATTGAATAACAAGCATAGGCTAACTTTTCTTAGTTGTGATGTTTTTGAGAGTAAATAGATTTTAAAAAAAATGACAAGGTACTAAACAATTGTATTGTAATCAGAGAACGTGATTCACTTCCAACTGACTAATATTTTATACCATCTTTTGTCGTTACGATAATTATAAACATCTCTGCAAACGTAGAATTCCATTGTCGTGATATATCACTCGCTACATGTTGTCTCTATTTCGTCGAAGGAAATGAAAGGGAGAACAAAACGTATGAATTCAAATACCACTGCAATAAAGTTCTGCGGTAACCGTATATCCTCTTTCACTCGGTATTATGTTCGTGACTGGCCTCATGTTTTCACACGTGTGTGAATGTTTTGAATCTATATTACAGCTAAGAGCGGACGCATACCTTTGACTAAACCATCGTACAACTGTTGTGCGATTTTCACAGCAAATTAAATTGTTTCGTTGCACAATTAAAAATCGAGTTGAGTACGCACCTCCATATAAACTCATAGGAATCAAAGCGCGAGTAAACAGTTGTGCGATAGTTTAGTCAAAGGTGTGAACGCATTCTTAGTCTTCATTTATGTATGTACGTTATCTAAGACTTGTTTATTATAAAAGCGGTCATAGTAGTCATATAAGGCGAGATTAATGGTGTACAAGATCACCTTGCATGTACTAGTTCGTTAGTTTGTACCGAAACAGGAATATATTGCTATCTCTGGTTATAAAAACGGAAAGTAAGTGACAGAGACAGTTTCCATTCAATGTTTTAGGTGATATCAATCCATAGAAAGATAAATAATTTGATGGTTTGTTCTAGATATTTGTTTTTTAATTCTAACCTTCAACTGGTTATGGATAAAATGTTTGTTTCTCTAAGAATTAATATTTTTAATACATATTGTAAATATAAAAAACATTTAATAAGCGAAATGATTACTGTACAAATGTAACCTAAATACGACCGTTATTGGCGCCACTACGTAAGCGTCTTTTACGTATCAAATTTCAGTATAAGACAATGAGTTCACTAGAAATGCAAACTAAATCTTTAGTTAATGTGTTCCAACACAAAACAACTTGACCTCGTAATTTATGCTGTGTTAGAAAAAAGAAATAATCTGTTTTGCAAATTGGCAGTGATTATAATCGCAAAATGTTTTAGTTGCTTTAAAATTATAGGATTCCAGTGTATAATTTGAGTTATAAGTAATTTATCAAATGATAAAATTGGTTGTTAACAGTAACTAATAACAACACTAGAAATAACCTAAAATTTCTAGTGTTGTGATCAATAGTGTTACGTGTAAATATTCTTTGATAATTAGCTTTTTAATTTATGACATGTTTTATAATTTTGATACTCTTTGGTTATAAAAATGTAAGAGGTTGCTAGGGTGATTTTTTTTTGTTAAGTCAGATCTATGATTAAATGATAATTAAAAGAAGTAAATAAATCGTTTAATTCTCAACAATTGATACTTGTAAGGCCTTACTGCTTTAGTTAGGGTCCGCTTAATGGAGATTTACTATAAGAAATCTACACTAAAGGACTGCCTAAGTGATCATTGCACGAATAGTTAAGTACTTAGTATTTTTATGAAAAAAATTAATGTATCTGGGGTAGCATATTATCGTAACAAATTAGGTTAACTATATAGCTATTTGCTAATTTTTTTATCGGGAAACCTTGGAACGTCAATGATGGTCCCGGATGTTCAATGGTTATCTTTAATTTTTTAAAGTAGAACACTCTGTACTGTCCTTCAAAGTTTAAAAGGAGTCACACATTTAATGTAACACAGTATAGTATTATGCTTGTCAACATGTACCAACTGAACATGTGTTATGGAAGTAATAATAAAAGGAAGACTTCAATCATCATATCATTATCATCATAAGTTAATACCAATACATAATAATCTATACTAATATTATAAAGAGGAAAGATTAGGATTTTTTTATGTATTGAAATAACTCAAAAACTACTGGGCCGATTTCAAATATACCTGCACCGTAACATAGGCTATTTTATTATTATTTTTAATTACACGTGGACGAAGTCGGAAGCAACAGCTAGTTACTATTAATTTTAATGCCAAACAATCCATCGGTTATTTCAACATAACGAACTTCGACGGATGTATAGAGTTATTATCAGGTGAGTCATCATCTCCTCCTCCTTATCCTACTCCCGTAGGGTCGGCGCACCGGGTTTTCGTCCTCCAAATAACTCTGTCATCCGTCATCTCAGTCATCACTCCTTTCTTGATCATGTCACCTTTCACGCAATCCATCCATCTCTTTCTAGGTCTACCTCATCAGGTGAGTGATAATGGTTAAATGAATCTGGATAACATTTGCATATGCTGTAGTTACTAAAAGAAATAAAACCTTAGTTATTATACGGGAAAAGTCACGGGCAACAGCCGGTTATACAATCAATGAAATGGTTGGCGATATGAAACGAAAAACGAGAATCGAGTGAGTTTCAGTAGTAATCTTATCTGGTGACAGGCGCTAAGCGATGTAAACAGCTAATTGTTCCACCTCAAAATACCGCAATGACGCGTCGTCAGAGTAAAACAAAGAGCATTTACAGCAAACCCTTTGTTCTTTGTTTAACGATGTTCTTGATACTTTGTCTTTTCGACCGTGAAATGATAAAAACGTGTCGACGTATCACGTACTTGATATAATAATAATTAACTGGAATCATAATCTTACTTCCTACTATTATAACATTTTAAAGGTAAAAAGTTATGTTTGTTGGAAGGTATCTTCTAGTTTTTGTAGCCTATGTTTCTCCTATAAAATTTGTAGCACTTTTTTTAAGTCCCGCGCGTACGGAGTGGGCAAAACCTAGTATTTCATATACCAATGGTTAAGCCTGGGCCCATAGTACGGCTTAGTTGACGAAGTGACTGGTACTATTAAAAAAAAACAAAAATTAATTAAGCGTTTTTACTTTCTAATTACAAGAATTGTTTTTAAAATAATCGATGATTTATTGTAACGTACCTTGCCGTGGATTGCATTTCCAAGACATGCGTACAAAAATATGTTAAAACTAGCTTTCGAAAGCGACTCCGTGCGCATGGAATCAAAAAAACTAAAGTGAATAGCCTATATACTCTTCCAGACTATCCTCTACATCTATACCAAATACCATCGAGATCCTTTCAGCAGTTTAGGCTACAAACTCTAACAAACATCCATCAATCCATTTAAACTTTCGCATTTACAACTTTAGTAAGTATGATAACTGGAACTAATTGTTACAATTATTAAAGTTATGATAACATAAATATATCGTCCCCATGACTGTTGTACAAATGTTTTGTCTAAAAGACAAATTTTATCTATCTGTCGGAATTCGGAAGTAATAAAAGTAATAATTTTGATAAGAATTAATTGTACAATAGTCGTAAATTTCGATGGACATAATTTAGCCGTTTGTATAATGTTCTCTCCTCACGTACTAACTTGTTTTACAGCTCAAAACCTAACTTACACAGTTTTTATCTTTTTGACCGACTTCCCAAAAGAAGGAGGTACTCAATTCGTCTGTATATTTTATTTATGTGTGTTACGCGATAGCTCCGGCCCTGGTGGACCGATTTTGAAAATTCTTTTTTGATATTATCACATAATAAGAGTGTCGGTGGCTCAGTGGTTTAAGCACTTGACTGTAGTCTTGGGTTCGAATCCCGCCGTACCAATGTGATATTTTTTTAATAACATATGTACATAATTTACCCAACGTTATTATGGTGAAAGAAAACGTGATGCAACCTGCACATATCGGAGAACAAATTCAAAGACATGTGTGAAGTCAACTAACCCACACTAGGCCAGTGTGGTTGACTATGGCCTAGTCACTAACTTTGGGTAGGCTTCGAGCCCCTCGGTGGGGACATATAGTGAGCTGGTGATGATGATTATCTCATTATCTTTGTAAATGAATGCTAATTATTTGAGTGAAATTTTAAATAATTCTAATATTTTTCCCGTTGATAAGTTTTAAAGATTTTGCGGGAGAAAAACCATTGATCCATAAAAAATGGCAAAAAGGTAAAGAATAAAATTAATAAGTTATTCAATATAGTAATATAAAACAGACATAATATGTGTGTTCACAATGTGATAACAAACACCGATAACAGTTATCATTCTAATCGACCTCCAATGACCTTTAATAATTATTAATCCACGACTATTTCACTTATATTATTAAATTTAAATAACTAAGAATGTTACTCAAGGTTGTTAAAACGATAAGCTACAAATATAATAGACTAGCTTTTGCCCCGAATCCGTCCGCGTGAAATTTAAAAATAATAATAAGAAATGAAAAAATATACCCTATGTTACTCACAGATAAATTACCTTTCTAACGGTGCAAGAATTTTTAAAATCGGCCCAGTAGTTTTTTAGCCTATTCATTACAATCAAACAAACAAAGTTTTCCTTCTTTATAATATTAGTATAGATTAAACTATTAAATGATAACTGTAGAGTCTTAATATACACTGAAAATTTCAACTTTATATGGATTTTAGATAAGACTTCAATATTGGCTTTCTATTTATTTGGATCCAACCGGCATTGGTCCATCGAGGTTGACTATTACCTAGTCTTAAAGGAGGCTTCGAGCCCCTCAGTGGGGAATTATACTGAGCTGGTGTTTTCTTTGGAAGTTTTCGATTGACAACGAGAACGATAGCATAAATTAACTTACATTTTACTTTCCTAAATAGCTAAATCATACTTCATACTAATCATACTAATATTATAAATGCGAAAGTTTAGATAGATGGATAGATAGATGGATGTTTGTTAGAGTTTGTAGCCTAAACGGCTGAACGGATTTCGATGAAATTTCGTATAGATGTAGAGGATAGTCTGGAAGAACATATAGACTACTTCGTTTTTTTTTTAATACCACGCGGACGGAGTCGCTAGTAGCTTTATAAAATCAAGTTAACAAACATATTTACATACTACACGAGATTCTTGAAACAGAAAAATTAGGCTTTGATTATCAATGAACTACGATATAAGGACATCTTAAACTTTTATGCCATACGATAAAATCGATGCAGAATAATTTAAAAATACATATGCGTTATACCAAGGGAATGATATCTGTGAAGTTAAAATTGCCTATATCCTAATGCTTTGAGAGGGCCGCCAGCACAGCCGGATGTATTGATGTACCAATTGAAAACAATCAGCCGATACACCGCTTCGCCACACAGACACGGTGCATGTTTAGGAAACATTCCTTTCAACACCTCTATGAATCTACGATTTATTTATTTTATCTATGTCCTAAGAATTTACAGTTTAGTTTTAAACTCTCCTAGCTATTATCCCATATTGTAGTAGGGTCTGCGTTACTAATTAATCTCTACCACTTACCTGTGGAATTATCCATACTAATATAATAAAGCGTAAACTCACACTTCTTTGTTGCCTAAGATGTCAGCAATCACAGCATATATTTTCTGTTTTTAATAAAAAGCCCTACACTTACGTCACGCTTTAGGCTACGTATTTTCACGCTATTAAACTTAGGGGTTAATTAAATCGGATAAAAACCCTAATGTGGGAAAGAGACCATAAGTTGCTGCCAACATCAAGGAAGCAAGGTTGCCATGGTTTGTCATCATGTCATGTCATTTTGACATTTGCAATTGATAATTTGACAAATGTAAACAATGAAATAAAGTTTTTATAATATTATGCGGATAAAGACGCACGCGAACAGCTAGTTTTATTGTATTTTACTTCGTAGGACTCATAAGAATAATTAGTTGCTATGCAAACAGTTATAGCCATACGGTCAATCACTCATTATAATAATGGATCATCATCATAAGGGAATAATTGTTTATTAGGTAATTAAAGTAAGGATTAAGGAATCACTAACGTTACCGTTTCGGTCCTTAGTAATTTCACGCTATACAGTATTGAAATAATAAAACTTTCATAGGTGTTTTATGTTTTAATCTTTATCCGGAATTATCGATAAGCTAACGTGAGTTGAAATTATATCTTACTAGTGATTGCAAGCGACGTCGTCATCGCAGAATATAAAAACAGCCAAAGTTACTCCCGCACTCATAACCTACCTTACAGAGGAAAAGTCACATAAAAATCGCTCCAGCTTTCGGAGATTATCCGGGACTAATACATAATTGCGGCCAGACAAGACAAAAAATGTTTTTTCGTTAAAAACAAAGAAACTAAAGATATAAGTAGGTATAGAAAAACTTTAATGTTAATTCTAAACGGCTGAACGGATCTCGATGAAATTAGGTATAAATGTAGAGAATAGTCTGGAAGAACATATAGGCTACTCACTTTTGTTTTCTTTAATTCCACGCTAGAGTCGCGGGCGAGAGCTAGTATGTAATATTTTATCTAATGTAATATTTTTAAAATTTAAATAATAAATTTTATTTCATACATCCTTATGATGATAAATCGATTTAATATTAAAATCAAACAAAAAGTTAATAATCTTTACATACGAGTATGATATTGACATGACTCTACACTTTGTTAATAAAATGTAAAAAATGCTCCAAAAAATCTTGAGTTACCAATACCGAAATTCTATCTCACTAATAAATACGGGAAAGTTTGGAAGGATGGATGATATTACGTATCTCCAAAACGGCTTAACGGATCTCGATGTTTAGCACAGATGAATGACGTAGTCTGAAAGAACGCAGGTTACTTATTAGAGCACACCTTTGACTAAACTATCGCAAAACTGTTTCGTTGATTGTTTCGCAGCCAATTCAACTGTTTAGTTGCACAACTACAAATCGAGTAGTGTGCGCATCCGTATAATCTCATAGGAATCAAAGCGAGACTAAATAGTTGTCCGATAGTTTAGTTTCAGGTGTGAGCACGCTCTTAAGGTTTTTAAAATACTGCGCAGATGGTTAGTTATTATTTTAAAGGCAGCCTGTACACAGGTAGACATTACATATATCCGTTATTGTGAATTCATTGAAGAATATCTAATCAATTTGATTTTCGGTACATAAATCCTTGACAGATAAAATATTCTAGATAATAAACATGTAAATCCGTATGTGTTATATCGTTCACTAGCACCATTTGTTTTAAAATGTATTTGTTTAACAAACTCTTCGAATCGATTGTGATTCTTTATGAATAAAACGTTAGATCTAAAGCAGAGTAAACATTCTAAAGAACAAATTGCGTCATGTTTGTATATGCAATTTAAGATTCTGCAATGATACAAGCCAAGAAATATAGCCAATGTAAGTGTGAAGTTAGTATAAATAACCGTAAATGGATAGATTTATAACCTATTATCTTTATCTCGCGACTCTACAACATAGTAAGCAGCCTATTTGTTCTTCCAGACTGTCTTCTACGTCTTTTTTTTATATCATAAGGTGGCAAAAGAGCAAGCGGCCACCTAAATCCGCCGAAATAGTGAAGCGACCGCTGCCCAGATATCCGCAATTGCAGATGCATTGCCTACCCTAAATCGACGGAGGAGGAGACGCACATAAAGAGGATATTTCCCCTTCCTATGCGTCTCCTCCACCGTCAAATCCACTTTCCCATCTAAACCTTTCCTTATAAGAAAAGGGCGGAACGAGAAAGGGACAAAAGTTGGGCCTCCGCCACCACACTCATCAGACTGTACGCGGAATTGCTCCCGCTTCACGTCTGTCTCCTGTGTGGTAGTGGTATTGCACTGGGCGAGCCGACCCATTCGTGCTAAGATGTTAAAGCGGGCTCTACCACTGTTAAAGTCTGTGTCAAATTTCATTAAGATAAGTTCTGTAGATAGCTACTAACAAACATCTATCCATACATCCATCTAAGTAAGAAAATTTAAAATGTAAGATAAGTTATAATACATAAAGCG
>LD688971.1:1844448-1859048 GCA_003118335.3 Papilio memnon | reverse complement strand
ATTTCACGCGGATGAAGCCGCACGGGAACAGCTAGTATTCAATATAACTATTTGAAACTGTATACTTGGCAGCATTCTGTTAAGAACAAAGATACACAATGCTATAAGCTAGAATTTTCTGTAGGTAAATTTATTTTTGCAATTTGTAAAGGTAAATCTAATTCGGGTTTTTATATGATGCGGTCGTTTGAAACATTTATTCAAATAAAAAATCCATGCAGAACTGAGTTAATATATATTTTTTTCTTATCACCACGTTGATCAAATTACGTTGAGAGAACTCATTTTGAAATTTGTATGCATAAAATCATATTTGTATTTTAATAGACTCTGCAGGTTTACTCTTAGTTCATATTATTTATTTTTGTTGCGATTAAAACCAAATTGTATTAACTACAATTCCGATATTAAAAAAAAACGTTTTAGGTGAAAAAGAATAGGTTAGACAATGAAGCTTAGTCTGTCTGATCAGATAATTCTTTGACGCCTCTATTTTTTTTCTAGAACTACATTTAAAATTAATCACGATTGTTCCAGGATTCAAGGGGTGACCGGCACGATACGAGCGGGTAACAGTGTGTGCGTTCTGGACGAGAAGGCTAAGTCCATCGACTCTCTAACTGCGTATAGGAAGAAGTCATGTTACATCCTGCAAGATGACAGGTTAAACCCACTCTTCACGGTTGCTGAACTCATGAAATTCGCCTCAGATATGAAGCTCGGCTATACTTTAACAGAAAAACTTAAACAAACTGTGGTAAGTAATAAACGTAATAATTGTAAATATGTCGAAGCGCCAATCTATACTAATATTATAAAGAGGAAAGATTTGTATTTTTGTATTGAAATAACTCAAAAATTACTGGGCCGATTTGTAAATTCTTTCACAGTTAGAAAGGTAATTTATCTGTGAGCAACATAGGCTATATTTTTGAATTTCACGCGGGCGAAGTCGCAAGTAACTGCTAGTAGCCAATAAAAAGTATATTTAAAAAAGTCATGATTATTGCTGTAATATCACGTTCATTGTTTACACGAAAATATTTTATAGAAGTACGTAAAAGGTTCTCAAGGCCTTGAAATCTATTGTATTTAAGTAAATTCTTTAATTATGTGTATTTCAATTGTTTAAGTAGATTTAATTCTATTGTTAACAAACTTTAATTGCGTCATTTTATACGACAAAAAATTTACTGTGTTTTAACTATTCATTGTTTAGTATTTGGTTTCTGTTGCTGTTAAAACGCATTACTACTACAGATTTCTAGCAATGTATGGTTTAATAACGTTATTAGTTTTGAGTACGCATTTATAAAATAACCAAATAAAGGTGACAATATTGCACTTAAGTATGAAGTGTAATAGTGTATCTTTTAATCTTTGCAGGTAACAGAAATATTGGATACATTAGGGTTGTCAGGAACGGAGAACACACGATGCTGCAACTTATCCGGGGGTCAGAGGAAAAGGTTATCCATAGCGGTTGAATTGATCGACAACCCTCCAGTCTTGTTTTTGGATGAACCCACAACGTAAATATAATATTTGTTTCATAAATTACTTCCGTAAAATGACGATAAGAGTCCACGCCTTGTAGTTTCCATGAGTAAATTGCCCCTTATTTCTAGGAATGTAAAGAATGATAAAATTAAAACCCGCTAAGTAGAATTATTCTCCATGACGCCGTTATATACATTGATACCATAATTAATGGAATCCTCCAACAAAACATTCTTGTGTTGGCAAAAACAATCACATTTAAGTGTTATAAAGTTTCTTTGCTTTCCGAAAGAGATTTCCGTTTCAAATTAACTAATGGAGTTGGTAAATTAATAAAGGTGATTGCACACTTCTCAAAATCACTTCTCGTACTGTAAACATTAATTACAATTTGGTATAATGCATTTAGCAATACTTATTGAGTTTTTAAAAACAATTGCATATATTTTTTATTATAAAAACCTTGTCTAAATCCAAACAGCAATATAATATGCATTGAAATGTTACAATTAATTAATTCGTATTTACATTGCAATGTATAATTTTGTAATAAATCACTGCAGTTTACAAAACACGACGAGGTGAAGACAAACTATAAATCATTAACAATAACAAATATAATTTTATTAAATAGTTTCTTAAACATATCACAATTTATCATTCATCCCTAAATGGTGACAATTCATTCATTATCATTCATCATTCATTCAATCATTCATTCCTTCATTCAATTGTAAGTGAATGTGTTTGCAGTGGTCTGGACAGCTTGACGTCGAAGCAATGCGTTGAGCTGCTCAAAGCGTTGGCTCGCGACGGCCGGACCGTCGTCTGCACGATACACCAGCCATCAGCATCCCTCTACACGTTGTTCGATCATGTTAGTACTCTTCATTTACTAATAGTATGATGGTCTTTAATTTCATCAACGTTAAAGAATTAAGTCGGAGAAACATTGGGTTAAAACGACTTCCACGTGTATGATAATTAGTGTTCTTGAAAAATTAGTAGGTATTGTAGTTAATTATGTCTAAGAATGATGTTAAGGAAAGGATGAACGGAATGATTCAACACTAAAGAACGATGATAACGTGATTTAGTACTTGTACTCGAGCTGCACTTTAAAAAACCAATAAACAAACTTCATAGTTCCTCAACAGGTGATAATTGTCAAACACGTTTTTTATATTTTCACACTGTTTTACAAAATTTGTTATGACTATAAATCAGTCACTTAATTTGGCAAGCAAACAAAATGAGGGCTACTGTATACTAGAATACAATGGAAACAGGGTCGACGTTAGAGTAGGGCGCGGTTGGGCAACCGCCCAGGACGCTGTACAGTTAAGAACGACACGGATTTACGAATTACAATCTTACATCACCCTGACAAAGAGCGTCGGTGGCTCAGTGGTTTAAGCACTTGACTAGTAATCTACAGGTCTTGGGTTTGAATCCCGCCGCCATGTATCAATGTTATTTTTCGATTTTTCGAAATTTCATATATACATAATTTACCCAACTTTCTTACGGTGAAGGAAAACATCGTGATGCAACGTGTGAATTTTTTCGCCGATATGTGCAGGTTGCACATGAATTTCAAAGATATGTCTGAAGTCAACCAACCCGCACTTGGCTAGCGTGGTTGACAATGGCCTAGTCACCCTAACTTTAGAGTAGGCTCCGAGCCCCTCGGTGGGGACGTATAGTAAGCTGGTGATGACCCTGTTTGTACCCCCTAAGGAACATAAAAAGTTGCTGCTGTAAAAATTTCACCCAGGACACTAAAACCGCTACAATAAACCAATACTAGATGGATATTATAAAGTATGCTTGTCTTATTACATATTGATATTCCGTGTGTCAGGTATACGTGTTAGCGGAGGGTATGTGCATTTACCACGGCACCAGTGAGGACACCGTGCCTTACCTCGCTGCAGTCGGCCTGCAGTGCCCTAAGTACCACAACCCCGCTGATTACAGTAAGTTAATAACAGTCAATTCAAAAGGAAAGAAAGGAAGCAATGCGATATCTCGTTATAGGCAACCTTATAAATGTAGCTATGTAGCCACTCGAACAAAACAAGATCGATCTCAATAGATAGTCCAATTATTTTATACCAGCTTTCGATCAGGACTTCGTCCGCGTGGAATTAAAAAAACAAAAGTGAGTAGCCTATGTGTTCTTCCAGATTTCTATACCAAATTTAATCGAGATTCGTTCAGCCGTTTACGCTACAAATTCTAACAAACATCCATCCATTCATTCCTACCTTTAACCAAAATTTCGCATTTTTAAAATTTGCAAGATTGTCTATTTCTTATAAGTAAGTTACAAATATGACTTTTTCAACTTCAATAACAAAATCTCTACTTATCCACAGTACTAGAAATAGCAAACTTAGAATACGGCAACTTCAATAAGCAACTGGCAGCTAGATGCTCTGGTCCCGAGGACAAGGAGTTACCTTCTCCGCCGACCCCGGCGAGCTCTGACGAGGTGAAGTTCTCATGCGGGAAGATGTCCACCATCATCAGACGGCCGCACGAGGTCTACAAGTTCAGTATACTGTTCAAACGATGTCTTATACAGCAGTATAGAGATTGGGTGAGTAAATATTTTTTTTAGAATATTACCTTATTCAGGACTTGTTAAGTGGTCAATTGGTTACTAAGACCAACTGAGGCTTCTGAGAACGGCATCAGTAGTAAAGGTATATTTAATTTAATTTCTTTATGATTTTCAATTATACCGTCCCAATATTTTAACATTATGATTTTTGTCACTCTTTTCATTTTCACCTTCGCATTAAAAAAGAAGAATTGTTTGGTCTAGTATAACTTACAAACTACTGATCTGCTTTTGAACATTATTCCCTAGGGCCTAGTTAACTAGAACTATTATCGTAGAATCGTTAACAATTTGTCTAATCCAAGGAGAGCTAGGACAATTTGTTAGACGTAGATAAAACTGTCAATGCTTACAATTTAAAAACCAACTCTAAATGTTACATTTGTATTCAAAAGTAATTAAAAGTAATGGACTCGTAAATATCGTTGGCGTACAGACGGTAACCCACCTGAAGGTGCTTCTGCACATCGTGATCGGCGTGCTGATCGGTCTGCTGTACGAGGAGGCGGGCAGCAACGGCAACAAGACAGTCAATAACCTAGGATACTTCATCGTCTCCTCTGCATACCTCTGCTACACCTCGCTCATGCCTGCTGTACTTAAATGTAAGCTTACGGTATAATTGTCAAGAGCCAAGCCTTAACTTGGGGTACGGACTACCGATCTTGCGGTCGAGGGTTCGAAACCTGTTATTCAATTATCGAGAACTATGGTAGGGTATGCCCTAGCACAAGCCTAGAGCAATAACTTCTGCTGTAAGAGTGGGAGTGAGTGCTTATTTATTTCATAGTCATTGTCAAGGGCTGAGGGTCTGGCGACACCGTTGATTTATTTTATTAGGTAACATTGTACATTTAAGTATAATAATAGCGTTATTTGTGACATCCTTCCGCCAGTTCCTCTTGAGTTGGCCGTGCTGAAGAAAGAAAACTTCAACAATTGGTACAACCTCAAGACTTACTATGCTGCCATTTTGGTGACTGGCATACCATTACAGGTGAATTATTGTCTATATATATACTATTGTCTTTAGTATTTCAGAAATAGTGCTATTTTTATTAAAGAAATTATTGTTCATTCAACTACTTACGATGATAAAAGTAAAGGGTAAAGGTTAAAGGTTATAGTCTTGATGGGCCTGGACTATATAAATTCTCAAAGAAAGTACAGTACAATTTGATGATAACAGAAATAGGACTATTGTATTTCTACACTATTTCCATTATATTGTCATTTGTCGACACTATCGTGTCTCTAGATACATCGTTCTCTTTTACTCCATTTAACTCACATCTTGTCTGTCTCTCTCATGCAACGCATTTTCAAAATTAACCGCTAATAGGCTTATGGTTAGGGGTACGGATTTTCGAGGGTTCGAATCTATTCGACTATTGTAAACGATATTCTGGCACAAGGCTAGCTTAGTTAGAATAGTAAAAGAAATATTAGGAAATGAACAAAAAAATCTACAATTTTTTATTGAAATGAATGTGACTTTCGTGTATTTATACTTACTGTTTAATTATTGTAATATCTAAGAATACATATTAAAAAAGACTTTCTCCCACAGATATGTTTTAGTTTCGTGTATTCAGCGCCGTCGTATTTCCTATCAGGCCAGCCGCTGGAGTTCTGGCGCTTCGGTATGTTCGTACTGGTTCTCGCCAACATCACATTGCTCGCGGACGCGGTCGGCAATGTTATCGGCACGTGTGTCAATCCAGTTGTAAGTATAACCGTGGGTTTTCACCGAAGAGATTAAAAAAATATATATAGTAGGCATAGTTGACACTTCACTAGAGACATTTTTCACATAATCATCACTAAGTAATATTTAAATGTTTAAATTTCTTTGTTAATTGTGCCTAGTCTATATATTTCTTAAAGTCTTTGCTTTACACTGATGAAACGTACAAGGATATATTGAGAATTGTGTTTTTTAAGTAAGCGAGAGGGTAATTAAAAAAAGACAATATGGTTTTGAGTGTTTCACTAGTGAAACTGTTTGGTCTGCGCAATTATTTTCTAAGTTTCACTGGAATTATAATAATTAAAGTTTTAAATGTTTGTGCTCTAATTTAATATTCATTTTTAATTATTCTTATATCTATTAAACAGATGTTTTACTGCGTATAGATACCGTGTTTTCCAATATTATAATGGAACAGCATAGGCAATTGCATATTTGCTAACATTTTCCACACGACGCTAGCTTTTGACGTTGATAAATTCAGTTCATAGTTGTACCAGTTGATTACGCGACAGATGTGGGGATTCCGGTTATCTAACTAAACTTAACACGCAATATCTCACACTATGTTTCATTTCATAACTTTATGTATTACGTCACGATAGAATTTATATGTTAGCTTTCTAACAAGTTAATTTTAAGAAAATAACAAGTTTATGGTAGAAAAAATGGACAAACGTCTAAAGACAAAGGTTAACTACATAAAAATTGAGTAATTAAACTCTCCATTGCATTTAGCTTTTGTAAAATTATGAGAATATAGTTAGAGAACTAGAAAAAATAATATTGACTAAATTGTCTACATACTCAAGAACATTTATTTATTACTAGGTGTTGCTCGCGACTTCGCCCGCATGCAATTAAAAAACATAGCCTATGTTACTCACAGATAAATTACCTTTCTAACGATGAAAGGATTTTTAAAATCGGCCCAGTAGTTTTTGAGTTATTTCAATACATACAAAAATACAAATATTAGTATAGACTAGTATTATGGTATCTACTTTAAACCAAACCTTAATTATCGGCTGACGATGCCTCTATCAAGGGTTTTGTTTTATATAATTTTAATGTTTTTTTTTGTAGAACGGAACATTCATCGGTGCGATAACGACATGCGCGATGATCGTGTTCGCGGGCTTCCTGGTGTTGTTCGCGCACATGACGCCGGCCATGCGCCTCGTCTCCTACATGTCCTTCCTGCGCTACGGCTTCGAGGGGCTCGTGCTCGCCATGTACTCGTACGGCCGCGCGCCGCTCGCCTGCCCTGATGATGTCATCTATTGCCACCTCAGGTACACTTTGTAACGTCCGAACGCCACTTAATGTTTGGGGTTTTTGGAGTCGCCCCTTAAGGATGGGGACAAGTAAATTGACATACTTTTAGAGGCGCCAAATTAAATTTTAAACAATACTGCTTTACTAGCACTGAATATTTCTATATTAAATTCAGTTATTCAGACGAAACAAAAATTTCACGACTATCTAACATTTATTGGGGTAATGTTCAAAATTTCAGTGCACTAAAAAATATTACCAATGGGCTCTCAAAACGTATTGCGAATTACGTGACTGAATTTCCACGATTGGTAGTTCTTTCCACGATTCTTTACTAGTTTCTTAGACACATAACAAAAGGGCGGTATTCACAAGTTGACGATGTCATGTACATAACAATAGTGATGACGTTTATAATTTCAGGCATCCAAACAAAGTTCTTGAAGAGTTCAGTATAAACCCTAATAACTACTGGGTTAACATCGCGGTGCTGCTCACAGAAATCGTTGTCATCAGGATACTGGCGTACTTCACACTCAGACGAACTGTCAAAAAGTCCACGTAGTGATAAATTGTATTTGAGATCAGTGATATATTTATTAGTAAGTCACCGTAACATTGTAATTGTTAGCTTATCTTACTAACGATAGATATAATTAAGAGATCAAGAGTTTTTTCAATATTTTATAACCTATTTTGGTAGTTTTTGGTTAGATTACAAGCTAACAGTATTGACAATTTTACGGTGACATTTTATTTTTAAGATTAAGGTGGTGGCACACAAGCGAAGATTGGCGATATGATATTTTTGCCTTGCCATAGACTATTTGATTTTTATAATATTAAGGAAATGTAGTGATCCGGTTACTTAAATATTTTTAAGAAACTTGTCGTAAATTAATACAAATTACAATTGTAATATTATTGCATGGAAAGATGAGTTTTTTTGTGATTACAGTGAGAAATATAATGTCGTTTTATCTGATAAATTAATAGATCAAAAACAATGACGTCCGTCTATTTTGCGCAATCATTTAATATAAAATCTTTTATTGATTTTCCAAAACCTTATCGAACAAAAGTACTTACAGATTTATTTTAAAATATACTTCAATTTATAGGTTATTGTAGAATAAGGGAAATAATAGGACACCAAAGGTCGAGTAATTCTAAATTTTTCTAATTCATGTTTTAAAGGCGATAAATATGCTGAAGTCTGGGTAACCGAATTTGTAATCTCTGGGCTTCTGGGTTTTATACCTGACATATTGTTTAATGGTCAAGTCTGTTTCTTTTTGCCCTTTAATGTATCTACTTATATCTATTCCTGATAAAAATAATTACAACTTAAATAAAAATTGGTCATGATTTAAGAATTAATACTTAATTTCTTCAAAAAAACAACTTCAATCCCTGATGTTATTTTTACATTTGTGAGTAGAATTATCAGCGGTTTAACAACATTTTACCTAGTTGGAGATTTAATCACACTTTTGTATGAAATTCAAAGAAAAAAAAAGTACATTTTATAGGTTAGTTCTTGTATGCTTTGTATGTACAAATGTAATAACTGTCAAAAATCTCCGATTTAAATAAACAGTGTATTTAAAATCTTAATTATATTGATTTGATTGAATTGTTTAATTCATATGATAAAACAGTTTGATAAAATAAACAATTTCTTCTTCAAATATACGTGATATTAGGTAATGAATGCAAAAATCCACTAGAAATATATTTTATTTACAGAAAAAAGTGATATTTAATAAACGTATTAAAATCATAACGATCTTTCATTGCTACATTCATTTGTGGTAGAGCCCGCTTTAACATCTTCGCACGAATGAGTCGGCTCGCCCGGTGCAAAACCACGACCACACAGAAGACAGTCGTGAAGTGGAACCAATTGCGCGTTTCGTCTGATGAGTGAGTGTGGTACCGGAAGCCTAATTTTAGTCCCATTCCCTTTCCTCCCTTTTCTTATAAGGAAAGGATAGGAAGGGAAAGTGGATTTGACGGTAGAGAAGATGCATAGGAAGGGAAAACATCATCTGCGGAACACAATTGCGGATGCCTATGCGGCAGCTGTCACTTCGCCATTTTGGCGGATTCAGGTGGTCGCTTGCTCGTTTGACACCTTACATAAAAAAAATGAAAACCTACGGAATTGGAAAATTGTAATCAAACTAGGAAAAACGTCCTTGACGATACCGTCTATGGTTTTCTGGGTTGAAGGTGCATTAGACAGGCCAATTAAAAAAAACATCTGTTGTCAGTTCTTTACATAGACATCAATAATAGATAGGGAATTGTTCAGTTGAGTTGAGTTTTCGTACTAACAATATTGATAACACTATTCTCAATACGAAAACTCTTCACCGAGATCAAATGCGACCAATAGCACCAATAGAGCGAAAATCAAAAACACAAATATCACATTATAAAGCCTGTCCATTTACAGAGGTCAGTGCTTTTTTAGCTTTTGTCAGTTATTTATTTAGTCTTTGACTGTCACTGATTACTGTCATTGTCAATCCTTTTCTTGTTTTGTTGATTATTGTGCTATTTTTCTACTGTTTCCTGCTTATTTTTTTAGTTAATCGATAAAACTAAAGCTGGGATTGCTAGGAAACCGGAAATATGACGAAGAGTGCAATAAATTTGGATGTCGATCCTTCCATAATGGAAAAAAGCATGAGGATCGTAAAAGTAAGTTTAGTAGTTCAATTTATGGATTTCACTTGATTCATAAAAATGATATGCTTAACAACTGTCGTAGGAAAGTGCAATGGAAGAGGAATTGAACAAATTGCTGTCCTCGGTAGATTCGGTTCCGTATAAACTCGTCAAACCTACACCAGGTAAAATTTTATACTTTTTAAAATAGTGAACCCTACATATAAAAACCGACATACTTCATAATAATTTAAAAAACAACGCCTAGTCCGTTTTACAAGTATTCATAGCTAGTTAAATATTCTCGTGATATGACTTGAAAATTATGAATACTTAAAAAATCTATGAACCTTTAAATATTAAATTTTACAGGTTTTTGCGTTAAAACTTTCATGAAGCCTGACAATAAGAAGATTTTCGTCAACATCTGCTTGACTGATGCTATACCATGCCCCAGAGATATCACTAATGAAGAGTTAATGAAAATTTTGAATTCTGAAGACCCTTCTAGTTATAGAGTCCCAATGAGCATAGGTGAAGGACGTACAGAGTTGGACAAATCAGGAGCACCAGCAACCGTATATGATGTTGCCATTAATCCAACATTCTTTACTAAAATTGAAAATGATGATCTGTTCCATACATTTTTTCTAACCGTAGTCTTTGAAGGGTTGCAAGACAAATACCAATTTGAAATAGATTCACAGAAATACTCTGTTCTCAAGAATAGGAAATCCATTGGTACTTTGCAATCTCATAGGATTCAGATTAGAGATATAAAAACTTCAGAATCACCAACACTTAAGCCGTTAATTGAGGAAATTAGTAAACCATACGAACAGAAAAAGATTAAAGAATCTCCAAAAATGGAGAAGATGAAGAAGGAAATCTTCTACCGTTTAAGAAGAGAGCCACCTACAGGAGAAATTGATTATCTGTTGGCAGAATTCAGGATTCCACCAACGGTAAGTAATGTTATGAAAAAAAAAATTAATCGAGTTTCAGAACCAATGGAGCATACATATGTTTAATAATGGATATGTGAGTTATCCCATAAATTCTTTTTATATTGCAACAGGTATTATTGTTCACTCACAATTTATTGAAGATTTTTTAAATTTGATCATGTAATAAATTAGTAGGTTTGATTTGACTGTCAACATTTTTTTAAAAATCTATAGTTTTAGTCATTAGAAATATATTATTTTAATCAATTTCATATTTAGCCATTTCCATTTACATACAATACATACAAAAATACAAATCTTTCCTCTTTTTAATATTAGTATAGATATAGTATAGATAAAATGTTTAAATTTTCAGTTAGAATTGAAAGACTTACATTTGGAGGTTGGCGAGGACAGACTTGTGCTGGACTCCAAAGGGCATTATGATTTAATCGATTTCTACCTCCCGTGCAGTGTGGACCAAGATATTATTGAAGCTAAACTGAATAGGAATTTTGATGTAAGTAACTATCATATTTTTTTTAGTAAATAAGTTTTTTTTTAATTAAAATTGTTTGTTTCAGTTATTGACTGTTAAAATGCCAGCAATCCATTAGATGGAATTTTGGCATAATCTGTTAAAGCTTGAAGATTGATGAACATTTTAAAAAATAATAACAGTCTGTTATTCTACACAGATTATAAAAATGTTTCTTTGAAGGCAGTAGTTATTTCATTGTAATGGTAAATAAAACTATGGTTATAACAAAAATTGTTTAATTTTATTACAAAAGTTGTATTTGAATATGGCTTTGTGATTTTAAAGTCAGGAAATTCTTATACTAAAAGATCATGTATACTATTAAATAAAAAACATCGCAATAGAGTTTTTGGCAAGCATTTATATTAAGAGGTTAATAAAAGTTGAGTTTGTAAAAAGGCTTTAAGTAAAATTGCAGTAACACTTGGTATGCGGAGAACATATTTGCAGTATGTCGCTGGAGCGGCGGGTCACGTGGGAAATAATATAAGATTTGTATTCACTGCGATATTTCTGCAAAACCAGATTTCCCCGCGATTCACTAAAAAACACCCGCTGCATATGTAATTTGGTTCGAAGTATTCCCGCAAGCTATGTGTTAATTAAGCATACTCAGAGATTGGATTTTATTTAATGGTATTTGTTAAAACTACTTAATATTAAATAGCCAATAAATTTGACCACAAATGTATAAATTCAATAACATCAAAAAACTACACTACTATCTAATGACTTATTTTATAATAATAGTTAAATTAATAATAATTATAAAGTTAATAAAAATATCACAATGTAAATGCATTTAAAATATTGATAGAGGATTGGATTTATAAAATCAGTTTTTTAGAAAGTTTTTAACTTTTAAATATTTATAAAAATCAACAGATAAGCGTGTTTTCTTTTATATTGTTGAAATCTCTAGACCAACAATTCAATAACACATAGTACAAAGTAATAAATGAAAAGGTAGAAAAGACTAGAAAAAGATTCGAAATATCAAGTTACTCTTACGAACTAAACTATGATAAATGATTAATTACATTAAAAAATTAAGAGATATGTATAATTTTACTATTACTTGTACCACGTATAGTCGTTAAGCACTGATTAACCACTCACATAATTAACTACAGAAAAGTGCATTGTCACAAAATACTTAAGGGAAAAAAATAGGTGTGTTCCCATTGGGGAACATAAAATTGGCTACAAATTTTAAGTACAAATGTAGAGTTCAGATTACATTCCAACGTCGTAACATACAAAATATAGTCATCTCTTTCACACTTACCGGAAAATCTGAGATAAGACGAATAGTTTTAACCTTCAATTTTACAACTATTTGACATTTTTTGATTCTTGTAGGCCGCGATGACAGCGAGCGGGGCACAGTGGGCTAATATCTCTGCTCAGATAGACATTTAAAACATGACATTGCCTATTACCCTGGCGACGCCCATTTTTTACACTACAATTTAATAATACTAGCTTTCGCCCGCGACTCAGTCCGCGTGAAATTAACAAAAAACAAAAGTAAATATATGTATTCTTCCAGGCTATGCAAACAATTGCAATTTCTACGAAATCCGTACATCCGTTTAGGCTACAAAATCTAACATCCATCTTAACTCGCATTTATAATTAGTATGATTAATTTTGCTATGAAATTAAAGCTCATCGTGTCTGAAATGCAGCATTTCTGGTGAGAAGTGGAGACTGGCGAATAGACCATCAAGGTGAGCATTGGGCAGGTACACTCTGACCTCGTCCATGATGCTGTTGTAGTCGTCGATGTCGAGGGCCAGCACCCTGTAGCCCTGCTGGTTCCTGAGGTACAGGCGGAGGGCGGGCTGGCTAGTGATGTGCTCCTGCTGGCACAGGTTGCGCTCTGTCGCACAATTCACTTTACCGAAGTTCACCACTTTACCCATAAACTGGACACAAAATTCATAAAATTATATAACAATTAGAAACAAAAATTAACACGACAGACTAATGTAACAGATAATCGAAAATACATAGAAAAAAATATTAGAACAGATTAAAAAATACGGCAAGTGATATTTTTAAACATTTTTTAAATCATACTTACTAATATTATAAATGAAAAAGTTTAGATGGATGTATGGATGGATGTTTGTTAGAGTTTGTAGCCTAAACGACTAAACGGATTCCGATGAAATTTGGTATAGATGTAGAGGATAGTCTGGAAGAACACATAGGCTACTCACTTTTGTTTTTTTTTAATTCCACCCGGACGGAGTCGCGGGTGAAAGCTAGTTTCTTTATAATTTCATTTCTCATATCAACTGTAGTATTTTATGATACCCTACGACACTCCGGTGAAGAAGATGAATCTAATGACACCTCATTCGTTAAAATTGGTCCACTCGTTTAGGCTGTATTCCGTTACAATTAAATAAAAAAAAACTTACAATAGAAGCGAGCGCGAAGTCGGGATACTTCTCGTAGCAGTGGTAACACTGCGGAGATTGGAAGTATACTAGCCACGGCCGCTTGTATCTGTAACAATATTAACCCTTAAATGCCTGATTTTTTAAATCAACACCTTACTGTGTTTACTAATGGGGAAAAAATAGTAAAAAAACAACGAAATTTTAATATACTGTCCTTCCAATGTTTTGTCGATAGCAACATTTTCGTGATAGGCTTCTTTTCTAACATGTAAACAGCCTAATAGTAAAATAAAATCGATTGTAGGCGCCCAATGCTATTTATAATCCTGGTATCAAATTTGAAACTTTAGGTATTTAAGGGTCAAAGATGCGTTGCCTTCCCAATCCGGTAATAACAACGAAATAACAGCCCGGATCGGGGCTCCCGAGGGTGCCCTCGACTTTACTCACAAACGAGGTTTAGGCTGAGCGCCATCAGCGCTCGGCCACCTCCAACCCACAGTGCACTCAAGGCACAGTGACGTCACATTAAAAAAAATGCGTTGCCTACTTAATCAACGGAGGAGATGCACATAAAGAGGATATTTCCCCTTCCTATGCATCTCTATCGTCAAATACACTTCTTCCCATCCTTCCAGTATAAGAAAATGGTGGGAAGGGAAAGGGACTAAAATTAGGCCTCCGACGCACGAGTACGCGGAATTGCTTCCACTTGACGCCTGTCTTCTGTGTGGTCGTGGTACTACACGTGGCGAGCCCTACACTGCGAACATGTTAAAGCGTGCTCTACCACTGTTAAAAATAAATAAATAAATGACGTTTAAGTATTCAGCTGTAAGTGTGTTATGTCGGGTACTGACTCTTG
>LD688971.1:1823912-1835371 GCA_003118335.3 Papilio memnon | reverse complement strand
TTTCTTGTGTCGCGGCTTGTTTAGATACCCCTAATATTTCGTAATATGTCACATCCATTAGATTAGCATTGTGGATTAGAACACATAGATAAAAGATGATAATAAATTTCGACCTGAAACATTGCAAATGAGATGAAGATTTCCCAGTGGTATAAATTAAATAAATTGGATAAATAGAACAAATAGCAACTTACATTTTTATTAACAGAATCAAAACCAAGTAAATGAAGGCATGTGTAAATTTTTTGGCACTCACGAATTATTACACACTTAAAATATTAATTAATTACAAAAAAGAATAAAGAATACATTTTAAAAATTTCATATCACAGTAATCGGCACATATCATCACAAGCGTCGAATGCTGAAAACAGTGAATTATGAGGTCCGAAGATTTTGCCTTTCGCTTTCGAGACACACGGGATTTTGGTGCAAATTAAAATCGATGCACTTGCAAATTAGCTGCGCTGCGCTTCTCAGCGCTCAAATCAGTGTCACTGACAGTTGACAGTTTTGTAGGTGCTCTTTGCTAATAGCAATCCGACAATGACAATTTGATTGAAATATCGTAAATTTTAAAAACTATGACATTATTTAAAGTAAGTAAATGTGTTTATTAGTCCACAATCTCATTTAATACTTAATCATTTACATAGAAATTGTTCATAGAAGCAAAAGTATCAAAAATCTTTATATAACTTTTAAGAACGCAAACGTCATAGTCATCCCATAATCTGTCAAATGTCGTGTCCGTCATGAGAACTAGGTCGACAGAATAGTCAATGTCTAATTTTTTGGATTGTTCGAGCAGTAATTTGCTGGCATAGAATTACAAATTGTGTAAAGATTTAACAAAAATCGAATGTATTATGAATATTCTTTAAGACAACTGCATCGCAGAAAGTTGAACATTACAGAAGACGGAATTAGAGTAAGACCAAATAAAATCATATAATTTGCCATATTTCGCTTATTTTATCCATTTTATTAAATAATTAGTCGATGAAAACTTAACAGTAACAGTATTTACGTCGTACTTTGGATTACGGAAATGTTTATTGCTCCATTAGACGAGAAAATTTGGCGTTTGAAGTCAAATATCAAAATTAAAAAAAGCCATTGCTTAAAGTGAATGTAAAAAGTGTAGAAATTGCGTAGGGGAATAAAAAGTAGGATTCTACACCGCTTCTCTGTATAATGTCATATACAACTATGTCCTACATCTTTAGTATTAACATATATTGTGCAAGATGTTGGAAATTACCATGTTTAGTTTTTTTTTTAATTAAAATACTATAACTATTACTGGATATGCGTAATGTAATACAATGTACAGATCGTTGACCTGATTTTTTTTTGTGTTTACATTTTAATTAAATGATTTTCAGATAATACATATGGCAAAGGCAAGTAGCTGAGATGGCTGACAAACATAGTTTAAACTATGATGTGAGGGAGCTGAAGCTAGGCAGTAGCTTTACCAACAACAAAACATCTCAATACCATACAATTAAATGTAAGTACACACTAAACCAACCCTTAGTAGTAAGAAGTCATAAAAAATTGTCATTGTACTTAAATAACATATTAAATTTTCAACAATTAACAATTCTAAGGGCCTGTCCCACCAAATTGTAAATTGTCTGATAACAATCCAACATGTAAAATATATGATGGAAATATTGGATTTTGTTACCTTATCTGACAGTGCATCATTTTTAAGCTATCTGAGCCTCTATCAGCCAGTGGTGGGACAGGCCCTAAATTTTGTATGCCTTCCATACACAATTGTTAACATCCAAGCATCTAGCATTACATTTGTGAAGCAAAAGGGTGCAAATTGTGTCTAGTCCATCTTTAAATCGCCCCACTTAACTATCAAATTACCCCCCTGTGGAGCATGGCCCCACATTGGGAAACACCATAATAACGGTAGCCCCTAGACTTAGCCAGATTGTTAGTTTGTGACACCTATGTGTATGTAGAAATAGCAAGTAAAGTGTTTTTAATTGGATTACAGAACATGCCATCAATCATATTGAATAGTTGCCTATAGTACATTTCCCTTACCTGAAGCCATATTGTTTAAAATGTCAACTTTATTTAAATGATAGTATATTTCTATGTCTGTTATTTTAATTCTTTAAATATCCATACATATTAGTTTTAAAGATTTTCTAATCTGTAGGACAATTCAATAAGTATTGTTAAAACTTATGTAATTATGCTTACATAAGTCTTATATACTTAACTGACCAATGTCTTTTGGTTAAAATTATACAGTACTACCTTTTGCTCTAGACTTTGTCTGTGCAGAATTAAAAAAAAAACTTAATAAGTAGCATATTTGTTCCAGAATATTATCTATATTTATGCCAAATTTCATAGAAATCTATTCAGATTATCTATTACCCCCAGGGGTACTAACATATAGCTGAGCAGAGGCCCTATCAGTTCTGCATTGCAACGCATGGTCTATATGTTTAGTGTTTTTTTTTTCTTTCTCTCGGCAATTTGTTTTTGTCATTAGTTTTGTATTTTTGTGTTCAAGTGTATTTATTATGTTGCAATGTGTTTTTGAACTGATTAAATGTTTATTATTATTATTATATTCAACATGTATCTTTATTTCATATAATCTATATAATATATTTTACATGATTTATATAAAAAATAAATAAAATATATTATATAAAAAATAGAGCACCACCGGCTGCGGAATCCAATGACTCAAGCAACCAGTGGTCAGGGCTGCAGAGACAGGAACCTCCTCACAATGCGTGCAATATTATTATTATTATTAGATGTTTTCAAGATATGGATTAACAAACATTCACCCATCCATCTAAACTATTTTTTTTTCTCAGATGATTTTAAGCCAGCATCAGTGGATGTTAACAAGATGGCCACAGTTGATGTGGGAACCAATAACCAAGTCACAGTAACTGTGCCACATTTAGGTAAATTGTTTATTTCATACTAGTTGTTCCTGTTTAGCTTCTTCCGCATGACATTAAATTTTTACTGTATTGTTTACATTTCTTAAATCTATCAACTGCGAATATCAAAATGCTCAAATGACAAAGGCCATTGGCTGAGAATTTAAATTAACAATCTTATAAACATGAATAATCTTGCATCAAAAATTATTTCACTTGGGCAGTATATGAAAAAACATTCCAATGAGTTCATCTACCTATGCATAGCCTTGCTTTATCGCTGGGAAAATGCATTTACGCATCCCCCCAGTCACAGGGGGGGGATGTGGGACTCGCCGGCCATACAGAAGAGAATGGCCGGAATACCCACTAAAAAGCCAGCGGTGTTCTGTCCGCCTGCGGCTGGGTCACGGGAACACTCGCGTACTCTTCCGCGACCCAGCCGGCACCTATGTATAGCCTAACCAAGAATATAAAACTCTAGCCTGGAGTAGCTTCAATTGTCTTTGTCATATACATAAAGACATTTTACAAAAGAAATTGAATTTTCTCCGGCAACAGTTTTATATTGTTGGTTAGGCTATATCAAAGAAAAAACTCAAATGTCGTACAAAAATTTTCAATGCTTCACAACCATTTAGATTTGCACATTCCGTAACTGCACAAAATAAAAAAAAAAACTGAGTAAGTAGCCATGTTGGGCCATTCTAGAGGTAACTTCTAACAAATATCCATCCATCCATCTAAATTTTCGCATTTATAATATAGTAAGATGAATTTATTTTATAGATGGTGCTGGAGTCCCTCAGACAGTATTCAAAGGCAGCCAAAGGCCATACACCAAGGAATGTGTGATTATTATAGACAAGGTCACTGGAGAGATAACTATAGAGAAACTCTCCAGTAATATACAAGTTAAGAAAACTAGGTAATATTTTAAAATTTATCTTAAACTCCGTCCGCGCGGAATAAAAAAAAACTATTAGCAGCCAGTGTGTTCTTCCAAACTATGTTCTACATCTATACCAAATTTCATCAAGATCCATTCAGCAGTTTAAACTGTAAACGCTAATAACCATCCATCCATCTAAACTTATTTATAATATTAGTAAGATTTCAATAAATATTCTTTGAAAACAGCGAACAAATGGCCATGTTTTTTTTGGAAGATTAAATATGATACAAAAATGTATGCACCAGGAACACCTGTAGTTAACAGTAAGGCTGTCTGTTGCATGAATTTGCCTGCTTGGTGTAATACTACGACCATATAGAAGACAGGTGTGAAATGGAATCAATTCCGCGTACTAAACTTGTGTGTACACCGAAGTGAGTGTGCCCGGAGGACAAATTTGAGTCTTTTTTCGTTTCGAATCCTTTTTTTATTAGTAAAGTTGGAGAAGTGTTTATTTAGTCGAAGTAGGAAGGTTAAATATCGCGTTTCAGTGCGTTCCTTTCTCCCAGTTAAAGGTAAACGCACCTGGCATAGATAATATCTATGGGTAGTCACTTCACTTTTTTTGACAAATAAAGTTGTACTACTCATTTATCGCCTGGAAAAGAGGCCTAGTTTTTCGGTGCAGTAAGAAAGGAGGCAATTTTTCTGTACATATGGTGTGTGCAGACAGGAGACGGCGCAAAAGCCGCGGCCGCTGACGCCCGTCATCGCGGACTTCACCAACACCACGCAGCGCTCCAGCTCGCGCACGCGCGTCGCCACCAACAGGCGCACCAATAACACCAGTCAGTATACTTACGCTCACAGATATTACAAAGCAGAAATTATATTTGCAGACTATATTTATATTTGTATTTGTATAGCCTATGTTACTCACTGATAACATAGATTTTTAATGGTGAAAGAATTTTTGAAATTCACCCAGTAGTTTTTGAGTTATTTCAATACATACAAAATTAAAAATCTTTCCTCTATAATATTAGTATAGATATAGTTTCGGTTTGTTTTCGATATTTTACGAAAATCTAGTTGCGGGTCTCCAGTTTCGATTAGCTGTCTACCTCGATGCTTAACCTTGTCAGATGCGAGCAGCGGCCAGCCCAACAGTCAGTCGCGGTTCAACAACAACGCGCCGAAGCCACAGAACATGGTGCGCTCGCCCTCCAGAGTTAAAACATCGCCCCCGCAGGCTCCGTAAGTGATACTACGAATTTTACATTTAATGTTGGTAGCACTGAACCTGTTAAGTAACATAGACATGTTTTTATTTTTATTTTTTTAGTTGGTCAGCTGGCGGCAACAGTACATTAGCGTCACTGCCAATGATAGGGCTGGATGACGCGCCCGCCTCTAGCCCCGGTGCCCCGCGCGCGCACCCCGCGCCCGCGCCTCTCGCACCCCACGCCGCGCACCCGCCCCCCGCGCAGCACGCGCCCCACGCACCCCCCGCGCAGCACATGCCGCACGTGCCACACGTGGGACACACCCCACACGTGCAGCATATGCATGCCCCGCCCCCAGCGCCCACGCTGCCGCCTTCATCGGTGAGTTGAAAAACTTAATATACCAATCCAGTTGTACTGGTATGCTGTCATAGAGCTCACTGGTGTCATTAGCGTCTACATTATGCTAGTTGTATACCAGCGCTGATTAAGAGTGCTACAGTGCAACTGTATTGGCATAATGTGCACCACGCATATGCCTTATTTCTTTCTAATATTATAAATGCGATAGTTTGCATGGATTGTGACCTGTAGCGTCTAGTTTCCTTTATATTCCGGAAAAATAAATGTTTGCTTCGGAATATTTGTTACTGTTTTACATAAAGACAACGGAATTAAAACTGTTTTTTTCGCAGGCGGCTTCCCAGGACGACAGTTCATCGAGCTCGTCGAGTGACAGTGATAGCGACAGCGGCAGCGGCAGCGACAGTGACGACTCGTCCGCGCGCCCCGCGCACCCCGCACACGCCGCACACCCCGCGCATCCCACGCACCCCGCGCCTCCCCCCGCCAACGGTTCTATACACATATACAATATTATACCTAGTTTACATTATGCCTTTAACAGTGGTAGAGCCCGCTTTAATATGTTCGCAGTGTAATACCACGACCACATAGAAGACGTCAAGTGGAAGTATTTCCAAGTACACTCTGATGAGTGTGCCGAAGGCCTAATTTTAGTCCCTTTTCGTTTCCATCCTTTTCTTAAAAGGAAAAGATGAGAAGGAAAGGTGGATTTGACGGTGGAGGAGACGCATATGCAGGGGAAATATCCTGTTTATGTGCGTCTCCCCTTCAGTCGATTAAGGGTAGCCAACGCATCTGCTATTGCGGATATTTATGAGCAGCGGACGCTTCGCTTTTTGGCGAATTCAGTTGGCCGCTCGCTCGTTTTGGCAAATTATTGAAAAAAATAAATGGTGCCAGTGAGTCCATAAGAATATGTTTGGCGTGCGTTACGTATTTTTGTCATAAACTATTTATGCAGTGTGTTGTAGTAAGTAAATATTTTTTATCTTCTTTGTGTGCCGCCAAATTTTGAAATCGTTAAAAAAAGGTTGAGAAACACTGGTCTAACT
This sequence comes from Papilio memnon, assembly GCA_003118335.3. Taxonomy (NCBI): domain Eukaryota; kingdom Metazoa; phylum Arthropoda; class Insecta; order Lepidoptera; family Papilionidae; genus Papilio; species Papilio memnon. Next base: position 1,828,893 of record LD688971.1, on the reverse strand, counting down.
GTATTGGCCAAATGTAAACTAGGCCTTATGTCCTTGTTGATATATTCAAACCAAAAAAATACTAACGATATCTCGTTGTTTTAAATGACGCGTCAACAACGCGTGAAATCCACGCCGACATTAATTCGAGTATATTAGTGTCCGTTCATACAGACCGCTGTGTGGATTGGATTAGATTTTTATCGCAAATTATACTTTATACGATTGAAACAGGATTTAATATAACTATACATCGTTTTACAAAGTAAAATTAAACCTTGTTTCAATCGCGTAAGGTTCAAGTTTATTTGCGATTAAAAATTATCTGTCCTACGCGCTGGTTATGTGTGAATGGACCCTTAATTTTAAATAAAATGTGTTAACAACACAGTAAGTGATGGAAAAATTATTTTTAATAGGTTTAGTATCTAATTTGATGTTATCCAACAGGTACAGCTGGCATCCCCGCGCTGCCGAGTGTGCTCAACGACGATCTCTGTCTGTCCGAGTCCGGGAGCGACTCCGACTGACCTCCGCTCACTCACTCTCCCACACACTCACTCGTTCACTCTTTCACGGCTCTACGGATTGTTGACACTCCTTAAAACTTAGCAAACTACACCCTTACATCCATACATACAAAATTCGATAAAAATAGTAATATTTTTAAAGCTATTTAAATATGTTTGTATGATCAATTCAAATATTAAAACTTTCCCAAAATATTCATAGACAATAAATGACATTGTTTACCAGTAAAATGTGTAAATTTCTAATCAATTTATCGATTAAAACTCAAAAGTTGAGTTGGCACGCGGCGTAGTAGAGTACTCTTGTTCGCTACGTGCCAACTAAAATGTGTTACACTCGATTTGATTTTTATTTGAAATTCGAACATTAGGTTCTTATTTTTTTAATAAGTATCATATGAGACTTCCGTTTAACAAAGTTTTACATTTTAGATAATGCTTAGATTCAAGTTCAATGCTAAGTAAAAGTGCTTAACCATTCATTTGGTATTGGTTGCTACACGGGACAGAAACTTATGGAAACCTGATTTTAAATTATTATTTTTACATGCATACCACTGATCTGTATATGGATAGGTTATTGCTCGGAAATTTCAGCTTTTCATTCCTTCAGATTAAAGTCTGTTGATGTTAAATGACATTTAATTCGTTAATTTAATTTCTATGAGTTCGAATCGTCACTACAGCGACCGTCGGAGCGAAAATGGCGAAAATCTGGCACAAAACACCATGTTATAATGTTTAGCTCAAATCTTATAGCCTGTCTATTTATAGAGGTCAGTGGCTAAAACATATCTTTCATTAAATTTACAAAAACGTGATATTCTGATAAATTAAGGGTTAGATAAAGAGTGTTGCCAAGTTTTAAGGTGGACCGATTTAAATGACTATATAATAATACTGACATGTCGTAATATATTAAATACGTCATACTAAGTAAAACGTGCCTCAAAAGAATATAGATTATATTTTTATTTTATGCCAATATTTTTAATGAAAAATTAGTCATAAGATTCTGTTGTTTGATTAAATAACATATAAATGTATATATGTACTATATATATTATGAAAAGGTAATATCTAATTATATTATCAAAACGTATGAAATATGTACAGATATATTTTAACATGTTTTTAACGAAGTATCTGTTTATATTCGTGTATAAATTGGCTAGTATTAGTTAATATTACAGAAATATATAATACGAGCTGTCCGCAAACTTCGTTAGTGCAAATTTGTACCCGTTACGACATTTTGACAACGCGGAATTAAAAAATTAGCCTATAATATACCCGTCTGTCTGATACCCTTCAGTGAAAGTCCGGTCGAAATCCAGCCGTTTCGGAAATTACCCGGAACAAACGCAGCTTACGGACAGACAGACAAAAAAAATTAATGCGATTTTCGTTATCAGCAACGCAAATACATCTTCCCGAAATCTGAATTTTTTCTTTTGATATTACAGACACTCCAATTTTATTATATGTATACATAATTTGCCTAATATGTAATGTACAAGTCTACAAGTATAAAAAAAATAGGATTTTACGACGCCTGTCCGACTTTAATTGGATTTATGTGGTTTCATTATAAAATGCTTGATTGATATAAAAAATTGAGCAATTTATATTGATATATGTTTTAATATTACAGTGTTCAAACGACATTCAATAAATAGTTTTCAATCGCACACGATAACTGTATTAATTTGACATTAAAATACTATTAACACGTTAAACGCCATCATTTTCATACTGTTCCGTTGAGGCCACGGGGTACACCGGTGACCGACAAGAAAATATCTGTTCAGGCCATGGGTGTCACGAGTGACCGCGAGTAACTTTTGATCTGCTTGAATTTGTTGGTGGTCACCGTTTAAGCCAAAATTCGTGTACAATATGACCGGCGTGGCCCTAGAGAACATAAAATAATGTTTTGAATTTTTGACTAAATATAAAATTTGATGTGTCCCGTGCGCAAAGTTGAGTGCCGGATCTTGTTGTCCCCCATGGCGTTCAACGTGTTAAACGAATTCAATATAGTTATCCTCTCTATAATACGGTACATTTGTTCCGCGTTGTATGTTCTTCTATAATTTACGAAATACGGGCTTTAGCGATACGCCCTAGGTTTTGCGACGACCCTATTATCCATGCTTGGGGTGTTTAACATATGTGACATTGTAATTCCCTGATTGGAACCCCCTTTCTGTCCACCGCCCTGGGCGGTTTAAATCGCGCTCTATCCTAACGCCTATTAATAGATTCACATTTAACTATTCTGAGTAAAAAAGGTTTAAACATCAAGAAATCTTCCTTCTTACTATTATGAATGCGAAAGTTTGGATGGATGGATGTTTGTTAGAGTTTGTAGCCTAAACTGCCCGATCCGATGAACTTTGGCATTTGTAGAGCATAGTCTGGAAGAATACATAGGCTGCTTTTGTTTTTTAATTCCACAGTCGCGGGCAAAAGTTAGTATTTTATATAAAATGCTTATACATATGTTAGAAACTTAGGAAATCCTCGCATTATCTGGGTATAGCTCTGTGTGTACGAGGTATTGAAATGGAAATCGCGTAATATAAAAAGATCGTTATAAGTATACCGTGTTATAGGGGGGTTCCTGTATTCTTATTAGCTTGACATATACCACCTGTTTTGAGGGCGACACTATCGCCTTTGATATTGCAACACTGCGTCTGCGTCAATAACGAACTGAAGCCATTTAAAAGTAAAACCAAAATTCTAGACTTATTTCAAGATAATTTTTTCAGCATTATCTTTTTAATAAAATTATAGTTGCCGTAAAAAAATTAGTTCCGTCGGTTTCCGCAATATGGCGTTGTGTTCTATTTTCCTGGTCAGAGTTTTAAAAACCCATTAATATATATTTTAATTCACTTATACATACAGACCGACAAGTAATATTAACTTCCCATAAGTTTATTATGTGAAACCGGCTCACTAGCGCTCTACTTTAATGCCATTTTCTATGTCCATGTACTCGTAGGGTTTACTTGTACTATAAGAATAGAACCAACTGATAGAATGCCTCTAACCTGGCTAGATATTATTTGACTACATAGTTTTTTTTTAAATAAAGCCAGGGTAACAAAATGGTCAGGGTTACCTCATTTTAAAAAATTGGTAAAAATGTATCGTGTTGACAACCCTATTTCAGATAAATGTATGTACAAGAATGTTTGCAGATATGTTATTGCTTCATATGTCTATACAAAATGAAATACTTGAGATTACAAATATGTTACGGAGTTGAGCGGAATCTGAATTGTGCCTTTGAAAATATAGAGCAAATTGTATATGCAGTTTACCATTTAATTTGTATGAACATATTATATTATAAAACTCATATCAAATGATTTCCTGTGTTTTTATACCCCAAACTTTAATTATATTTAAAAAAGTTTAGCACGACCTTTTTTGGGTCACATAAAGAAATTTTGTAAATATGAAGAATGAAAAAATATGAAAAAAAGTAAATTTTTGTAAACTTTACATTTTTTTTGGTTTTGTAATAATTTGAAAAAAATTGTAATAATATTGGTTGTAAATATCGAATGAAAAAATATAAAAAAAGTAAATTTTTGTAAACTTTAAATTTTTTTTGGTTTTGTAATAGGTCTAGATTATCTAAATACACTATATGGAATTATAATTTTCTTGAAGTGACTGACAAAAAAGGCCTGATTACTAATAATAGTTACATCTGTATGGTTATTGGATAAGCGTCAGTCATTCCGCGTTTCGTTAAAGTGTGCGTGCTGGGAGCCTAATTTTAGTCCTCTTCCCGTTCCCAAGCGCACACGGAAAGGATGGGAAGGGAAAGTGGATTTGGCAGAGGAGGGGACGCATAATAAGGGAAAATATCCTCTTTCTCTAGGTCCCCTCGTCTGTTGAAGGTAGACCACGCATCTGCAAATGTGGAAGTCTATGGGTTGCGAACACTTCTTTATATGGCCGATTTCCAGTGCGTCACTACCAAAATATTTACAAAAACACTGGTTAATGGAATTTATTTTAAAGCGAAATATACCGTCTCTCGGTATGTTTTGCTGTTACCGAAATTTAATAAACGGAGGAACGTCACATTGAATACTGGTCAGACATTACAATGATTGAATTTTGTTTAAAATAAATCGAAAATCTCTCAAGTTAAATGGAGAAAATACTGCGGATTCGTGTCGCAAAGAAAGATAATATTATCAATTCTAACCTACCTCTACATGAATTATAGTCAGTGTATCGTACTTATGGTTGTGCCAATTAGTTTCGAGTTTTACATATCCTGTGCAGTACTTGATAAGATTGGTTGAAGGTCCTACATATACCTTCCTTCACATTTCATATTCATATGGAAAGCTTACAAAAATACTTAAGTGTTTCAAGGTAAAGCAAGCCATAACGTTTTATGTGTTCCGTACAATTATCATTTTCAAACATGCCAACTA
>LD688971.1:1773658-1791328 GCA_003118335.3 Papilio memnon | reverse complement strand
TTTAGGAACGTGAATTATTTTTAATATTTACTGATTCAATTTTATTACTAAGTAAATTCTTTGGCAGCAAGCGTACTTGATTTCAAATCTAAGTTTGCGTAAAAAAGAAAAAAAAAACACTTAAGCTAGCAACAGTGTTTGATAGTTTGCTACATTTTTTTGCAGTCCTATATAAATAATGGTAGGACGTAGCAAAGTCATTGAAGGGAAAAAAAACAACGCCTTAACAAGGATGATGTTATGGCCTATGACTTCACTGCGCAAAAACGTTGGTAAAGACGTCGCTTGACGACTCAAAGTGACGTGTGACGGTTAAAAAAAATGTTTCGGCTCTTCGATGTATGATTACTTCTTCTTTTATATCTATTTTATACATATCTATAATAAAATTGGAGTGTCTGTTTGTAATATCAAAAGAAAAATTCCAGATTTCGGGAAGATGATGGATTTGCGATGCTGATAACGAAAATCGCATTTAAATTTCTTTTGTCTGTCTGTCTGTCTGTCCGCAAGCCGCGTTTGTTTCGGGTAATCTCCGAAACTTTCACTGGAGGGTAGCTGACATGGACGGGCATATTATAGGCTATATATTTGTTTAATTCCGCGCTGTCAAAATGGCGACCAGACCACTATCTAAATTAAGTAAGTATCTAAATTTATATATAATATATCTTAAATTTCTTCGTCGATATGTGCAGGTTGCATCACAATGATTTCCTTCACCGTAAGAACGTCGGGTAAATTATGTACCTATGAAATTCGAAAATCGGAAAACACATTGGTAGATGTCGGGATTCGAACCTAAGACCTGTAGATTACAAGTCACACACAAGAAATATATTAAAAGTAGTATACAGATTTGTATGAATTAACATTACAATGTTATATTCATATTATCTTAATTTTAATCATATTTTAAATATTATGAATACATTCCGGAGACTGCTGTTTTTTTATTAACAAAAAACAAGTTCGCCACAATGGTATACGATGACAGACACATGATATAGTTCCGTAATTTTATACCGCTTTTGTTTATGACAAATGGTAAAAAAATATAGTTATTAAGAGCTGGCGCACATCATTGACTAAAATGTCTGTTATGATAACTGTTGTGATTGTCGATTGTTTCGAAGCCCATTCAACAGATTAGTCGCACAACTAAAAATCGAGTAGTGTGCGCTGTACGCACCTCCATATAAGCTCACAGAAATCAAAGCGAGACTAAACAGTTGTGCGATAGATTAGTAAAAGATGTGCGCTAAGCAGGCAAGGCAAATCTTTAATTGACACGATGAAGTTTGGCGTTTGTTGTTCCATGCAACGCACATATCTGCGATGAAATCAAAGACATTCAAGTCAACCAACCCGCGGCTAGCGTGGTTAAATAAGACCTAGTCACGCCTTGGGTAAGCTCGAGACCCGAGGTGGAAATTTATATGAACTAATGAAAACAAATAATAAAAGACATTAAAATGCATTTTAATATTATGTATGCAAGCAAATAAAACCGAACAGGAAATCTCCGTCCAAATGAAATCAAGTTTATGTGAAATTTGTGATAATACGTGCCAATCTTTGTGAAGCGACGAAATTCTACTTAAAATTACAAAAACAAACGTCTACTTGGTGTAAATACACGTGGTATAAACATTAATCTTTTTATTTATATACAGGCTGATTCAAAACTTGTGAGTAAATATTTCTCTCGTGATACAATATAACATAGAAATAGTCAAATGAATGTGTTTTTTTTGTTATTGCGCTTAGTGTGAGAAGATAACGCACTTCTATCTTAACTCTATCCTTTTGAATTACCGTATTTTACTACTAATATTATAAATGCGAATGTTAAGATGGTTATTAGAGTTTGTAACCTAAACTACTGGACGGATCTCGATGAAATTTGGCATAGATGCAGACGATAATTTGAACGACGGGTCGCGGCGAAATATAGTACAAAATAGGTTAAGTTTAGTTTCTTAAATTGACACGTTTTTAATACTCTGTATCTTTTGTTGCACTTTCAACAATCAAGTGAGCAATGATCGGCGATTTGTTTACCTCTGTTTGCGTGACCATACACTGACCATATCATTACGATAAGGCCTGGCTTCGGCAATTTATTTCGCGTGTTAGGCATCTCTCTCACGTCCCAGTTGCCGCTAACGGTGCGCTCGCCAGCGTGGATTAGTGCCAATATTTGGCACAGCCACGACTGATAACAGCGCCACTCCTGCCAAAATTTCAATGCGTTTTATGACGTTGGGTAATGGCTTGTTTCCATTGTTACGTGTTACGAGAATGATTATTGGTTAACTACCTTTTTGAGATATTTTATTGTTGCATGCTACAGAATAATTTAATTAAACAAGATAAAAAATATAGTATCAATGCATTCTAAAATAAATAATAACGAAGAAAGAGTAAAAAACATAGTTTAAAACATATTCTTTAATATTATACGTGATCAATGACACCTCTAGAGGCAGTTAGACCTTAATTTTGTTAATGAATCATCAATATTAATCATCACACGCTATTATTTCATACGATTAGAACATTTATGATCAGCAGAACATTAACAGACCAAACAAGTTCATCGGCGTACGCTAACAACGCAGTACGACGTCCGAACGCCGGCAATGGGCATAGTGTCCATCACGAATCGATCCCCGGACCGATTCAAACAGACATCGATGTTTATCTTTGACTATAGAGGAACGGATTAGGCGAAGCGCCAGTGCGTCTTTTCCCGGAAGGTAAGGTAAAGATGACAATGTTGAGGACACTTGGTACAATGTACTATATACAATGTACTGTAATTGAATCGTATTTATGAAGGTATACTGACTCCAAAACGAGCACACAAGCAAGTAAATTTAAAATTTATTGATCGTTTTTCGACAGAGGGCATGCTTGATAGAGACTAGTCTTGTCTCTTAAAATTCAAAGATGTTTATATTCGATACGGTGAGTCACAATGTTTATATTCGATTATCTCTTTTTCGTGGCGTTTGGTACGTCTGTCTGATGGCCGCTGCGTTTTAAGCATGGGAGAGTCGTGCGTCGACGTGTGCGACGTGCGACGACGTGTGCTGCGTCGCGATGCGCCGCGCGACTAATTCCATACTTGCAGTAAATTAGGACCATTTATCGATTCGGTTCCGCAATGTTGGTGGTCTCGGATTATGACGTATGCCAACTAACTTTTTAATACATCTGAAAATTAGGGTTGTCTGTTAACAAAAATAAAAGAAATTATCACATATGTTTTATTGATTTAGGTTTTAACCTAATTTTTTTTAAAAAATGTATAATGCACTCTACATTTAACCTGAAATAATCAAAACAGAAAAGTTTATCCTGTAAATAAAACAATTAAATCCTTAGAAAAGATACGAAATATATCAATTAGACGACTTGAGAAAATTGTCTTTTAATGCACATATTTCCCCCGAAATTTTATTCAAAACTTGAATATTCACTCCTAAAACATATGTCTTTCTTATTATTTATATTCAAAATATCTCCTTAAATCAATCGTAGAATTACGTGGCAATTATATGATGTTTCAGACGCTTATGTTAAGATGCTCAATAACGATTCGTTCCGGTCAATAAAGACATCGTAAAGTTAGCACCATCGATTACTGGTTAAAGAATTCGTGCGTTTCGAAACAATTAGATAACACGTTCTAACCTTTACTAAGGATATAACCATATTGGTATAGGAAGCAATTATAAATCTATTCTAATCTTATTTTCTATACTGTACACGTATTTGGACGCGAGATTTTGATTCCCGTGCATTAAAGACTTTTTTATCGACCGATTGTCTAGTCGTGCGCTTAATCAATATGCACATTGGCTCGAGAGCCCGACCTGATCAAATAGTCTGCGGCGACTCTCAAATGTTCCATTTTAGTTTTACGTATCTGTTCTTCTATTTCATCTATATGAAGATTACATGTTACTTTTAAAAATAACGGATACTTTTTGTTTACTTAGGTTGACTACTGAATTGAATTTTGAACACTTTGAAAGCCGTCAAAATATAAAAGGTATTTGTAGTGGTTTCATCATTTAAGACGCTGTTACATATTCATATATACGTTCAGTAATCGTCACGTAAACAAATATCATAGTTGTTTGCTTTCTATTTTTAAAATACATTAATTTTCTTAAACTTATTAATGTGTGTACTAATTCTTAAAACGTCTGAATAATGTCTAGTAAAAGTTAGAAGTCGTTTATGTAAATGATATTGAAACGTTTACTACAAACAGATGTCTATAAGAGTGTATATTTTTAGCAATCTTGATGCTTTAATATTCGCGCTCAAGTGACCAGTATAGTATTAGAGCAGTGACTCATGCAATATCAATCACTTCTAGTACAATTCCTAGCCAAGACTCGCTGCGCTATTTGCCGGCTAAATTAACGATCTGACGGCGATCACAATTAATATGCATTTTTAAATTAGTAACTTGCTTTGATTTGTTTTTAAAGTAACTAAAAGTTCCCTTAACTTAGGGTAAGATAAGAACCCAGCGGGGGCGTGTAATGAACTGATGACGTTAGTAAAACAGTAAAATGTATGAAGAAATAAAATTCTTTCGTCTAAGAGCGGGCACACCTTTGACTAAACTATCGCACAACTGTTGTGCGATTGTCGATTGTTTCGCGGCAAACTCAACTGTTTAGTTGCACAACTAAAAATCGAGTAGTGTGCTCCATAAGCTCATAGGAATCAAAGCGAGACTAAACAGTTGTGCGATTGTTTACATGTTGGATACTCTACGTTAAAGATTTGTTACATTTAGAATATGTTTACTTTTATAATAATAAATATTACAATTTAAACGGTTCAATTCCTGCGGTATGTTACAATTAAAATAATGAATGCCCCGTCCAATATAATGGGCAGTTATGTCACTGCACGTTATAATTGTTATGAGTCAATACGATTTATGTACACTTTACTACGTCATGTTAGTAGGAAGTGATTGACGAATTAGACACTTATCAGTCATTGTAACATGGATATCTCAATAAAATCACACGTAAATTGGATGGGAATAAAATAAAAAACAGGAATTTATTTGTATCTAGCAATAAAATTAATGAAATCATGGATTTTAATACTTACCGTTCTATACGGTTGAGCCTTGCTATAGACTATATAACAGCTAATTCAAGAACGTAACTACGAGTTAAACTTTAATTTAGCCGATAGACTGTTTTGGTCGCAGTTCCCATAAGTAACGTAAGTAATCTATCAGATACTAGCTGTTCTCGTGCGGCTTCATCCGCGTGAAATTATAAGAACTTTATTTTATTGTTTACATTTGTCAAATTATCAATTGCAAATGTCTAAATGACATGACACGATGACAGACCGTGGCAACCTTGCTTCCTTGATGTTGGCAGCAACTTATGGTCTCACCCACATTGGGGTTTTTATCCAAAATATTTACCCCCTATGTTTGATGGCGTGAAAATATGTAGCCTAAAGCGTGACGTAAGTGTAGGGCTTTTTATTAAAAAAATAATTATTCAAAAATATGCTGTACTTGCTGACATCTGAAGCAACAAAGAAGAGTGTGATTACGCTTTATTGTATTAGTATAGATTTGTCCATAATTGACAGAAAACATTGAATGATATGAAATTACTTCAATATTTCCACGTTTTTGTAAACCTACGCGTGACACACTTAGCAATGACGGCCGAACTGTGACGTCACTATTTGTGAGATGCACTCCTACTATGTTTACTTTAGATTATCTGTCCACAAGTAAGCGTACCTTTATGTCTGCAAATGATTAGATCATCAGGTTTTAAAGACTAAACTTTCTTGAGTCTTATGAATTAACTAGCAGTTCCCATGCGGCTTCATCCGCGTTAAATTATAAAAACTTTATTTCATTGTTTACATACATTTGTCCAATTATCAATTGCAAATGTCAAAATGACATGACATGATGACAAACTATGGCAATCTTGCTTTCTTGATGTTGGCAGCAACTTATGTTCTCTTTCCCACATTAGGATTTTTATCCAAAATATTAACCCCCAAGTTTAATGGCGTGAAAATATATAGCCTAAAGCGTGACGTAAGTGTAGGGCTTTTTATTTAAAAAAGATTTATTCGAAAATATGCTGTAATTGCTGACATCTTAAGCAACAAAGAAGTGTGTTTACGCTTTATTATATTAGTATAGATGTACATTATTATTTTATTCGCTTGAATATCGAATGAATTGACTTTGTAAGTCTGTTCTTCGCCTTCGTCTTCTGTTGAATTAATATATTTTATACTTAAATTATCTTGTATACTATAGAAGAAATTGTATCTCAAATTCTTGATGTATCTCATCTCACTATTGATTGGAAGGTAAAAAAACCTTATAATGAAGAGTGACAGCTTGTAAACTGATCGCCCACGTGTCATAAACAGTCCCGCACTGCCATAGTCGTCAGTTTTGACATCCGTTACTAATCGTGCTCCACGCACGGGACCAAGCCAATATGTTAATCTAAACTTGTTATTGAAATGTACTAATATATTTGTAAATGTACTAATATATAATGTACTAATAATGTACTAATTGAAATAATGAAAACGAATCAATCGTATTTTGTTTATAATGACGTAATTGTGTCCATTTTTACTGTGTAGCTGCAACTTAAAGGTTAACTGGCCGTTACGCGGTGTAATGTATTGCATGGCGAACAATCAGTCACGTTACAGGGAAACCAGCGAGCAATGAGGCATGCGACGTGAATGTTACACCTCGTAACATAAAACCGTAACTTTGATCAATACCTTAAGATATTGGTACTTTAGTTGTTAAGATAACAGCTCGCAGACGTAATCACTAATATTTTAAATACGAATGTTTAGATGGATGGACGGAGGTTTGTTAGGGTTTTAGCCTAAACGGTTGAACCGATATCGATGAAATTTGGTATAGATCTAGATGATAGTCCGGAAGAACACATAGGCTACTCGCTTTTATTTTTTTTATTCCACGTGGACGGAGTCGCGGGCGAAACCTAGTTTGCTATAAATTGACAGAGAAGAGGATGTATTAGATAAAAAAATCTTTTTCCTTTTCCGTCCCCACCATAACGTTTACCATTTGGAAAGATTGCAAAAAGTGAATTGTAATACCTCTACATGTTATTCTCAAGTTGTTTTTCATATATATTTAGATACTTACTAATACTTAAGTATCTATTAAGTATACATCTATATATATACTATATATAGATACATATAGATACATAGATACTTAAGTATTAGTATTATTACTCAAAGCAATAATAGTTTCTTAATATTGTATACTTGTGGTGCTTTTTGATGATAGCTACAATGAACATACGGAACAATGGCCGGATATATTTAGTGATAATTTTTGAAGATGTAGAATTTTGATGTCATTATAAAGTCTTTGGAAAAATATGATGTAAAAAAATGTTTAAAGTGCGACCTCCTTGCTTACCTCTGTTAAAATATACAAAGACGTTATTTTTCAGTTAGATACACAACAGGTGAAACGCTATATATAATTTGAAACTGTCGCGGTTTTTACAAATATAATGTTATAATACATATCTTACAAACAATATAGGTGAAACGCTCTTTGTCTTCAGTAAGAACGATCTTTTCAAATCTCCTACGTTATCATACTTCATACTAATATAATAAATGCGAAAGTTTAGATGGATGGATGTTTATTAGAGTTTGTAGCCTAAACGGCTGATCCGATTTCATGAAATTTGGTATAGATGTAGAGGATAGTCTGGAGGAACACATAGACAACTCACTTTTGTTTTTTTTTAATTCCACACGGATGAAGTCGCGGGCGAAAGCTTTTATTCCCATAAATATCCCATGTTCAATTGGTATCAATTGTTTGACATTACAGCTCGTAATTTCAGTAATCAGCAGATATAAGCGGCTTAGAATTGTCTTAGCTAAGCTGGCGCTCCGTTGATTTACTTGTTCACGAGTCCTTTGCTATAAACAATAACTTCACAGCCTATTAATTTCGAATTGATTTATGGGTCTTACTATTATATTATAATCGATACGTTTATCTATATAAACTAAAATACTGTATAGCATATTTTACATTTGAAATATGAACTATCAGCTCTGGCATGAATTAAAAAAAAAAACAAAAGAATACCTACATCTGTGCCAAATTTCATTGAGATCCGATCAGCAGTTCAGGCTACAAATTCTAATAAACATCCATCCATCCATCATACCAAAATCTTTTATGATACTAATCAAAAGTAATATATTTTCGCTGTAGCTTACCTTGTTTAATCGTTTAGGGCAGGGGTAGTCAACTTGGTACGAGCGAAGATTTACTATCCATTGGTGGCAACCTGCACGATCTGCCAATTACATACCTCTTGTAACCTGAAACGAAACAGCATAGTTTAGTATACAATTATGTAGTAATTTTGGCGTTTTCATATTTATATTATTTACCTTGCAAAGAGCGACTGGACTAATAGTGGCGTTCCGTTGATCGCGATCTATCGGTTGGTCATTCCTAGTTTAGATCCTATTTGTCATTGCTATCTCGATTTTTTCAATAAGAGTGAGTAATATGATGTATGATATATGATGTGTCAGTGGCAATTTACGGTAAACTAATTATACAGTGGTAGAGCTCGCTTTAACATCTTAGCACGAATGCGTCGGCTCGCCTGGTGCAATACCACGACCACACAGAAGACAGGCGTGAAGCGGAAGCAATTCCGCGTTTCGGCTGATGAGTGTGGTGCCGGAGGCCTAATTTTAGTCCCTTTTTCTTTTCATCCTTTTCTCAAGAGGAAAGGATTGGATGGAAAAGAGGATTTGACGGCGGAGGAGACGCATATGAAAGTGAAATATCCTCTTTATGCGCGTCTCCTCCTCCGTCGATTAAGGGTAGACACGCATCTGCAATGGCGGGTGTCTATGGGCAGCGGATTCTCGCCATATGACGGATTCTGGTGGCCGTTTGCTCGTTTGCCACCTTGTAATATAAAAAAAACCTTTTAGGTTATGAACCAACGAGTGATAGATTTCTAAGTCCAGAGCCCCATGTATCATGTTACAGCTGACAAAGGTTCGACAATTCCACAGCGGTGCTAATTATAATTAATTTTGATTTACAACGCCTTCAGGTTAGTGGTACTGTTGCGAATTTATAATACAAGTCTCGATGTCGGGTCACCGCTGTTATTAAACCAACACAAGCTCAAGGCTTAGAAAATTAATTACTTCTATCATAATTTATTACGCCGAGTTGTAATGAATTTGCATACTAAGTATTAAGTATCAAGATTACTGAGTCGTTAATTGTGTCGCGTTTAGAGAGATTGTAACTTCGATGCATAATAAAATCACGTTTATGATATTTATTTTTAACTTAACACGGACTCAGTTAATTAGGAATACTTAGGTTATTTAAAATTGCAACTAATACAATGACAGAGCGTGCTTTTTTTTTTTAATTTATTTCAACAAAATATATATTAATATAATAGTGTTTACAAAGCTTGGTGCCATTAAACATACAATGTTTATATTGGCACTGCACAGTTCTTAAAGACAAACCATGCTCTACGGTTCCTATGACGTTGCAGATGTCCATTGACCCATAGTCCTATATAAAAATGACACACCAGTATTTAAAATCAATCAAGATGCTGTAATTTGTACAAGGGGATTGTTTACTAAATATATGAAAATTTAAAGGCACGTATGCAGGCAGGCACTTATATCGATGCCTGTCAATAACTTCTACAATTACATAGAACCATTCCATCCAATGTATTCGTCGCAGAAGAATGCTGTACGCCTATTATTTGTTATGCTAAACGGATACTGGAGAACAAATGCAAAGTTTCACACAAGGGCGGATCAGCGATGCAGAGCAGTAGATATTGCCGTAAAACTATCGTTTCAACTGACAAAAGAGTGCTCTCTCGACGAGTCCGTTTATACAATAGCCCTGACTCACTGTGCTGCCCTCGTGTGAAACTCGCATAAAAGTAGCGACATAATGATAGTCCCCACATGAAACTGCGACTGAGAAAATTGCACATGTAATTTAGCTAAGAATTGTTTATATTGAATTAAATCAAACTGGCGGCAGGCATTCATTATGCAGATGTAACGACTTTGACGCTTGTATAACGCTTGTAGTATACAATCGTGATAGCGAAACTTTGCAGTGAAGCGTAACTAATTTTGACAAGAAATCCTGCGTTGATTTAGTTAATTCTAGCAAATAATTTAACAACTACGCCTCCAGGCAGAGATTTAATTTGCGGACCTCTACATTTTATTTTCGCTTTGCTTCCATGTGCTGGACTGGGAATAGAAGCAAATGCCTATAAAACACCAAGACTCGAAGCGTGATGAATCCGCTAAAATACGCCGCGCGGGAACGAACTAAATCCACACCAAATCAAATATCGCTTTGCTCTAAATCCGGTTCGCTTCCACGGCTGTGTTACAGGGTCTAGTTCTTACTTAGATTGAGTCTTCACGTCACATTCTCTGTTTGAAGCGCAATCTATTACCTTTATAACTCTACTATTGTCCATTATTAACTCTGTATCCTTATACATGTATTAATTTTTGTCAAGCACTTATTAAATGTTTTTAAAATTATGCTCCAGATATAGAATTTTATAGAAAAAAATTGACGCATATTTCGTTACTGGGAAATTTAAACTGGATTAGTTGTTATTTGCCAGACTTCTTAAGGTAAATCTAGTAATTGGCCTATCGAGAACAAACTAAATCTTTCGTTTGCTATCATACTTCATACTTATAATACGAGTATAAATGCGAAAGTTTAGATGGATGGATGTTTGTTAGAGTTTGTAGCCTAAACTGCTGAACGGCTCTCGCTGAAAATTGGTATAGATGTAGAGTATAGTCTGGAAGAACACATAGACTACTCACTACTCAATTTTGTTTTTTTTTAGTCCATGCGAACGGATTTGTGGGCGAAAAATAGTCTAGATAAATACATAGGCTACTCACTTTTGTTTTGTTTAATTCCACCCGGACGGAGACGCGGGCGAGAGCTAGTATACAAATAAATATAATGTGTTACCAATAAAAGGTACAGGAAAATCTTAATTATTTACCAGAAAGTGCTAATTTCCCACAGGATAAGCGTGTGACATCGAAACTGGTTTGCCGCATGGACAACAATAAACAATTAATACTTACGTCACTGCACTATGTTTAGTAGTACCGCCGTGTAGGAGCTATATTGGTCATATAGTTGCGTCATATAGCCCCGACACAACACTCTACTTAGTACGCTTCTCGTTTATTTTATTAACATACTTAATTGATACATAAATGCTCATTTGAAGTATGTATCAGGAAAAAATCATTTATTTCTACACTGATTTATTGATGAGACACACTGGTCTGAATCTCTTCCCATACGGCTAGTCGGCATTGTCGGAACCCGCGTCAAAACAATATTGCCGTCCTTCTCGTTATTGTTGTAAGCAAAAGAGATAACAAACATTAGTGTGCTATGACAGTACAAGTTCATAGAAACATGGCTGCATCATGTCTGTTCCATTTACCTTCTTCTAACTAAAATCGCTTACAAGTTTTTATAAAAAAAAACGGGAGCAAACAAGCGAGTTAATCAAAGTAAGACGTCCTAAGTACTTATTACATTATCCACCAAGTAGGCCAGTGGTGGATAAATTGAGAAAGCGTTAGCGAGAAGAAAAAGGTTAGCGTGGTATGGACATATTATGCTGAGAGATGATAACATAAACAAGAAAGTATTAAAATTGAATATCTATGGCTACAAAGGTAGAGGAAGACTGAAGGAAATATGAATGGATTGTGTGAAAAAGGATATGCTTAAGAAGGGGGTGGATTCAGATATGACAGCTGATAGAGATGTACGGAAGTGTAATATATACTTTGCTGATGCTCCGTAGAGACTGGGCAGGTTGATGATGATGTTCTTATTATTTTGTCTATTACTTCGAACTTATTAAACGATCTGCTCGAGTAACCACTAACAGTAGAACAACAATATCTATTATTTGTGCGATCCTTGATTAACATTTTAATTGACGTTGTGTTCACACGTTTCTAAAAATAGTCTTCGCTGGCGATTGCACAAAACTAGTTAAATAATCGTGTGCTTTGCCGTTTTATTGCCCAACTGACCTCAAGTCTAGACCGTAGACAGTAGCGCGTGTTTGCCTATCATACTTCTATGAAACGCGATTTAATATTCGAATCCAATTACCGTTTTCACCTGTCCTAAGCTACTAAATTATCCTTAGATAGGTGTTCCTTTGGTTAAGTGTCTCCCTACATCTAAAGAAAATTAACTTAGATGACACCTAAACGTAAAGGACAATAAAATTCTTACTAGGGACCCTCTGAATGTAGTTTAAGGACTCCTTGATTTAAGGGATGGATGGTTAAAATAGCCATTATTCGATGCAATGCGCCATAGAATTATAGTTTAATTTTGAACGAAGGTGAAAGTAAACATCGTGATGCAATCTGCACATATCTGCGAAGAGATTCAAAGATATGTGTGAAGTCAACGTGCACTGGGACAGCGTGGTTGTCTAAGGCTGTCACCCATAACGTAAGGTTGGCTTATCTCTCGATGGGGAGGTATGAATTGACGACTTTTATATCCACAAAATGCATGATTTTTTAAGCATATTATTTCTTTAAAATCAAACGAAATCATCAAAAAATGTAAAACATTGTAATCGTCCTAAGAAATACTTCTTGATAATCCAATGGATAATTTGAATTAACAAATATATCTGAATCTCAAACATTTGCTTTCAATAGCCTTTAACAAGCAAACGTTCGACTAAAATGGTTATCAGTTTTTTCTGAATGGTAATTGTTGGCCATAAAATTAAACATAAAGGATTTGATGCTACTTGTACACTTGTAAATTGTATCCTGTAAGCATTAAAAAGTTAATTCACAGTAGTTACAAAACTATGCTTAAGACCAAGAATACTGCGGGCATTCGTACGCTTAACAATTCTTTAACGGAAGATTACATGTAGATAAGCCTAGCTATTTTAAACGACTATTAGGGCATAGTTCGTCGTAAGCTTCAAGAACGGATTAACGTTGTTTAAATATCGATTTATTTTTCACTCGGCTATTAGAGTTCCCAACGATTGATGCGTACTTAAAATTGCGATACACAATTACATTGATATTATCTACTTCTTATGAGACTTTGTTGTTATAATTAAATTCGTACATTATAATTTTTTTATCATTAATTGTTCCACTTAGATCGTTTAATGTATGATAAATTGACACTAAGCTTTAATAGCTAAAATGATTTTAAGTGTGGCAGTTAAATGCTCATAGTACCTTTTGGCGCCAGAAATTTATGGTTTTAAATATTAGATTGATATCATAAAAGTTTCGTGTTACGCGACTAATTAAAATCGTCGGAATAAATCAGACATTTTTTTTTTATAAGAAACCGAAAAGTTTCTGAGAATCGTCATTTAAGCGTGTGGGATCGCAATGGCCGCGCGAAACCGAAACAGACCAAATCGACAAAGAGGTTTTTTGTCATTTCTATCACGTCCGTAGTTAATTGTTCGATTCATAAAGAAAATAAAAGTCGAGATAATCCCCTGATGGTATTCGATGCGTGGCCGAGGTTCTATTCAAAGTGCCGGGGTTTCTTTTTATTGGTAGTGTGAATAATAAAGGATTTTATGTCATAAGTTGTTAGAGCCCCCCGGTTTGATTTATACGTCTGCTGGTATTAAACGAAGGTACCTGGAGTTCAGCTCAGCTTCGATTGTGCTCGGAATTTTTTGTCTGGATGGTATTATGCGGAGTGGCGCCGCGGCCGTGAAGCTGCGCTGATCAAAGCGATTGTTGACTAGGGATGATCGATAACAATAGATGAAACATCGATAACATACATCCTTGTTGCTTTTAATATAACAGAAAAAGGTCATTGTGCAATAGGATCCCTAAACTAGCGTTGATATTTTTATCCGACCTTATATCCGGCGTTATTTGGTAACTTTTGGGTCTAATAAGCAACGATAGTCCACACTATTCGAAACCCCCACAAAATGTTAATGAAAATCCAAAATAATAGTCTTAGGGAATGTTATGATCAAGTTTTTCTCGAAAATAGACTGGTACAATAGTCTGGTCTTGACGTTGATAAATATCGATAACAACACGATTATTACCCATTACCGGACAACCCTATTGGGGACGATTAAGTTAGTTGATATATAGTTGGACAACAATAAGCGGGTGCCTGGCGCCTGGCGGCCGCGTTTGTTATATCAAATGACGAATATCCCAATCATACTCAGTTAAAATGCAACGCATTTGACGTGCCGCTGTATGCAATGCGAGCACAACATGTATGTCGCCGTCAAAATGATAATATTGTCCTTTTAAATCCTTATTAACTAGTTAATTTTTGTTTAACCTGATAAAGACATTCCGCCTCCATTTGCGCTGCGCCTGAAGTAATATTTGTCGATATAAATTTCATAATTTAAACGATGTAGAACATAAATATTGGGTATTTGCCTTATCATTAGTGAGATTATGAATTAACGTAACTTATAATTTTACGGTGATATGTCATTTTTTTAAGAGTACAGAACATGCGAAGCGAAAAATAACTGATGATACAACTCGTCCACTTTCGCTTTTATCAAGAGTCGAATTTATGCAATGGATGCTTTCTTTTAAACGATACTGAAATCACAAATAACATAAAATTAAATTATATTTATATTTTTAGTCAATCTTCGATGTTCCTAAATACTCCATGACATTAGATTTCATTATATCTACAATTTGTCTAACTCTAAACAAATCTAAGATTATTGTTCGTAGTTTAAGTTCTCAGTTACTAGGCAATTAAATCATTGGTTTGTTAAACCAGTCTCGGTACAGAGTTACAGAGCATGTTATCTCTGTCTTCTCAAAGTTAATGATAGGGATGACGATATTTTCGGAAACGTACTGGTAACATTTTTAATAAATCGATTATAGGGCACACTTTTCGTCTCTGCAGCGTTCTATCCGTTCCCCAATCAGGTAGATTAAAAAGGGTGTTTTATAAATTAAAAAACATAATAGTGCATTTAAACTTTTTATTTCTCGATACGTGTCAACCAAATATCGCATTCTTGTGATTCTGAGAAGCGAGCCGGCGTTTCTTGTACTTAAGCCGAAGTTATTTAATAACATTCATAACGCTGGGATTCGAACTCTGTACATACAGGATGTTGGAAAATAATACAACAATTGAAATTACGTCATGGTGCATGGAAATTATTTGGAGTGCATCCATGCATGTCTTGTACCTCGTATTGTGGTTAGTAATCTGGCTAGATTTTTTTTTTCAGAACAATCTAAATGTCAAGGCTAGTCCAATGTTTTATGAAACAAATACTATATAGGTTTATGATGTTTTTATCCGTATCATAACAATGAGTTCCCAATGCAGTTGTGATTTTTTTCTTTTATGATAATAAGTGAAATCTAGAAATTAGTCGTGGAGAAATTGAGAAGCAAAAGATTAGCGTGATATGGACATGTTATGCGACGAGACGATGGGGACATAAACCAGACAGTGTTAAGAATGTACGTGGATGGCTACAAAGGAATAGGAAGACCGAAGAAAGTATGGAGGGATTGTGTGAAATAGGATATGCTTAAGAAGGGAGTGGATTCAGATATGACGGCTACTGGAAATGTATGAGCACATACTGTGCCGACCCTCCGTAAGGGATAAGGGCAAGTTGATGATGAAGTGAAAACTAGAAATAAACATTAAAAGTAAATATAAAATAAACAATAAAGAACACTTTTACTGTTAACCTTTATAATAGTATTGAATAATGGAAGCGAAATTAATTGAATTTATTACATTATGATCAATGAAATTGTTAGTAATTTATTCGCTATTGAATAACTTTTCGGTTACAATAAAATACAGTAAAAGTTCTTTCAAATGTGACATTGTCCAGGAAAATACACAATGACGTCACAGTCAAATAATCACTACGCAAGGGATTTGCCAATTTAACGTGTGAAACACCATTACCTGTCTTTTTCCTCATTTTATTTTATTACGTAATCATTCTATTGGGATGACATACAGTATGGGATTAAGTAATAAAAATAATTGAAATTGAAAGTTGTAACACGCTGTATATACGCGGGCGAGTCAGACGGCACGTCGCTAAGGGTCCCCTTTACGCTTATTATGGTCACATTTTTTTTTCTAACGCTACGGCAACAAAACGGGCTTGAATGAACGTTTGATGAATGAAATTCCAACATTCCTCTGTTTAGCGCCCCCGGGATGAAAAAATATGGCTTCCTTTGCTTTATACGGGTTCATGTCTTTTGATACATGCTGTTTTTATACGTGCCCAATACATCTTGAGACATCGGCCGCGATGTAAAATTGTCTAAGAGTTTTTTTTCACAAAATTTAAGACTGTCATTAATTTGGTACATTACTTTTTTATTATTGTGCATTCCTATAAAATAAATAAATAAATAAAAAAAAATTAAACAGATTTTTTAATTTTTGTTATCAATGTAATAGTTTTTTTTAACAGCGGTATACTTAGATATACTTAACATGTTTTCTTGTTTGTCTATCTACGCGAGCGAAGCTGTAGGTTTTGCTAGTATAATTATATGTAAAGTATTAAAATATTCAAGCGGCCGTGATAGTGGGTATTATGCCTGCACATTATATTGCTTCAATACTTTATTGAAACATCTAACCGCATTTTGTATGAGAAATCCTAGTCATAAAGCTACACTAACTGCGGGTCTCTTTAACAGTTATTTAAGTAGTCGCTAAGGGTAGATTTCACATACTTAATCTATATTAAAGGGTGCCCTAGATGGTCATTTCTCTTGAGTTCGGTAGTAAGCATTTTACCCATATTTTTTAATGATATGAAGGTTTCGAAACTTGGATTTGGCCTTCTTTAACCAGTAAGGAACAATTTCAGAATAACTATTTTAATAGCAATTCAACTGTAGTATATTGTTTTATTGAAACAATATGATACAACGAAATTTTATATTGGTTGTGGTTTACACGTAAGTTCATTAAAAACTATCAATTTGTATCGAGCGGTGTATAAATATGGAAATAATAGTTTCGATATTTGTGTATCAATTTAAAGTATTTTAGAATTCATCTAAACTTATTGAACACTTGTCTTTAAAAATACTGAACTATTTTCCATTCATCGTTTCAAATTCCTGAAGGGCACATCTTATAATAAACAAACGCCACTTTAACAAATCTTTGTTAAAAATGCAATCAGGTGCGCCCACGCTGCGCCTACGTTTCGCAGAAGGCTCCGGATACCCTCGGGTTTGTATGGGCATTGTGGGAAGCACAAATGGGCGGAAATACGTCGATCTTTGGTCGAAGGTACCATCTGCGCCGGCGCCTGGGCCCGCGCAAACGCAGTGCTTTGGCGCCGCCGCGATAGGTGAGAAAATCTCTCCCGGTTGTTATTAACAAAGAGTAGTTAACTGGTATGATACCTAACACCAATGAAACTCTGAGAAGTTCAATATTTTTTT
>LD688971.1:1744918-1757079 GCA_003118335.3 Papilio memnon | reverse complement strand
AAAAAATCTTGTTATACTATTATTTGATTCAATTGGTTTTCATTTACTATAATTACTGTTACTGCATACTTCGATAATTTCGGTGTAATTTTATAAATTAATTTCCTTATTTCCAGATGTAGTGCTTATAACAAGTCGATTTGTTTCAAATAATGCCGTTTGGTGTAGTGAGTTGTTATGTCCGTTACTGTCGCATATTTTCGTTAAGTGATTCCAGTTCAGTACAGTCGGTTTGAATATAATTGATTTACGGTTAATTTATTTCATAATAATTGTGACTGCAGATCGCTTTGAATGATGTTATAAATTTAGTGTAGAAAATATTAAATAAAATAAAACGAAGTATCAAAGTAAATAATGTATAAAAGGTAATGATATTGACGAGAAGTTAAACTGGTAGTAACTAAAAGCTCACCTTTGACGAAACGATGCTGCGCTTAGACTTTAAAACTTAAAGTCTAGTGCAACAACAATGAGAATTAAGATGGTACGTCTCAAACTTGGTGTTAAAATACAATGGTTGAATTTTCATGATACCACCAGAATGTTTGAAATCAAAAATAATAGTAGACAGTCGTACGTCATAAGCTTTCACGTTATTATCTATAAATCAGCAAAATTACATCATGCACAAAAACAATTTTACCAAATATCACTACGTTACCTTTTTATTACATTTTATTCAAGAGCGACAAAGCATGGCAGTATAAACCAGGCACTTTTGACCATCGCCTCTCACAAATTAAGGGGATCGAGGCGAAGGCAAATGCGTTGCCGCTCTTTCTGGTTATAATGGTCCTTCTTCTAAAATTTTACTGACTGTAGAAAACAATTTGAAAAACATTATGACCTACCCAGTAAGGGGTGTTCAATTTGAAGAGATGGAATTTCTGCCTCGTCGATTTTGTTAGAGTTTCAAAATGTGATAACCGTTTTACGTTGTCAAGTTGGAATATAATTTTTCTCTTGTTAAGTTCACTATAGATCGGTAATATTGACTCTTTTCTCAATAAACAATTGGACATACGAATCATTCCAACCCTACGATAATTAGGCCCGCCTAACACGGGCGGATCAAGCAGTAGTACGGCCGGTTGTATCGTCTACCGGCTATTGCAAACCGCGGGCCGTGTTCGGCTGGTCAACTGCTGTCTGTCCGACGCCGACCCCTTTAAATAGTCAGTATCGATTGCTTAAACCAGCATATTCTATGACCAAGATCAAGCTTCCGTCATTGTTAGGTAATCGGGAGGCCGTCAACTTATGACGTCACTTTTTTGGGTTTAGATGTTCCATCTACTAAATATTACCGACCTTAGTAAAGAGACAAGAGTGTTAGTAAAATTAAAGACTTTAAAGAGTGATAGTGAAATTTTTAAAAAAATTACTGTGTCCGTTTTTTTGTCCGTTGTCAATGTACAATCTATCGCTTGTTGAACTTGCCCTACGACTTGAGGTTGTTGCAATAAGCCCCGCAATGCAAATCGCTTTATGTGTTATATTAAGCGATAGATAATCGTTGCACTGGATGTCCGTGCTGCGGGTCCCTCGGTCGCCTCTTACGACCTCCGCGGGAAGACAAGGAGTAGTGCCACTCCGTATTCTAATGCCGGCACTACACGGCCGTGTCCGTATTCAATGTTAAATGGTTATTATCTATATTGATTACTTTTACCAGATTCATATGAAATTGGACGAGATGGTTATTCAATTTTTGCCGATTTTTCAATATCAATTTTTAATCGTCTTTTTTGTTGTAATTTTAAATATGTTAATGTAAATTATGTTTTACGGATTATTTCACAAGTACAGTCGTGTTTATAAGCGGTGTTCTACCGTATAAGCGATAATTGTTTGAATGTCTTTTCTGCCTTCAGATGTCAAAGGTTGATAAATGTCGTAATTTAACGAACTAAACATAAAATTAAGAACGTCTTAAAAATAATAAACTCAAAATAATTTAACATTTGATTGTGAAATGCAGATGAATTCATTAAAACTTAGCTATGGCTGCTATACATTGGTGTTATTGACTTATATGACAAAACCAGGTGACCTCCCATAGCATTCATGGTGTACCTTCAACGAGTACGCCCTTCCAGAATATTACCGATGTTAGCAGAAATGCCAAAAGCGAAACTTGTCTGCATCGACTAATCAAAAAGTAAGTTTAATGATTTGTCATTAATTTATGATTTTAAAACAAATTAAAATAACAAATGAACAATGAATCAAAATAAAAAAACTTGCGTATCAGTGAGATTTATCTTAGCTATAGTATCCTAGAGATCGGTAACATTGACTCTATTCCCATAAAACAAGTGCACAATCGAATCATTCTAACCCTTTTAATAGTGTATATGTACAGAATAGTAACGAGCGCATTGACTGAGACCGATATATGACATACATGTTTATATAGGTTTAGCATCTTTCATAGTAATGGTAATCGAGACGCCGCCAAGTGCTGTCACCATAGGGTATAAGTTCTTCCTTCGCCAAAAAATTACCGACCATAGTAAATAGAAAAATAATATGACATCGCGCTTTACACGCATTATCTGAAATTCGTTAAATTATAAAAAAACTTAACGGTATTACTTTTTTTTGTCCGTTGCCAATGTTCAATCTATCGCTTGTTGATCTTGCCCTATGACTTGAGGTTTGTGCAATAAGCCCCGCAATGCAAATCGCCTTATGTATTATATTAAGCGATAGTGGATCGTTGCACTGGATGTCCGTGCTGCGGGTCCCTCGGTCGCCTCTTACGACCTCCGCGGGAAGACAAGGAGTAGTGCCGCACTGTGTTCTAATGCCGGCACTACACGGCGGTGTCCGCGAAAATCCAATGTTAAATTGTCTTTACGATATTGGTGACTTGTAACGGATTCGTTTGAAATTGGTGGTGACAAAGTTATTGTATTTATGCTGATTTTTTTAAAATTTTGAGTATAATCCCTTTTTGGTTATTATTTTTAATATATTGATGCAAATTATGAACGAAGTTTGTATGGTATACAAGTATAATAAGTACAGTCCAGTTCATTGGCGGTGTCCTGCCTGAGAAGCGATAATCGCTTGAACGTATTTTATGCCGTAAGATGTTAATGGTCGGTAAATGTTGTAATAATAGCTTATTTCACACAATCAAAAGTACGATATCGGACACACAGTTGTTTATATGTGACCAAAAGATCGATAGCCCGATTGTTTAATAGTAAGAAGAAGCGAGTATTTTGCGAGGTGTAAAGTAATATTTCTGTAACTGGAATATCGCGAACAAAGTCGACTGTACGTAAATAACATAGCATATAATTTTTTCCGCTACAAATTTGTCATAATAAGCAATTACTTGTTCATCAATGTTGCGCCTTTTCTCATAGTTAATTAAACAAAATAAACCTAAAAATTAAACAACGACTTTTAAATCATAGACTCAAAATAATTCACTGCTATACATCGGTAATATTGACTTATTTCACAAAACCAGATGACCTCTCATAGCATTCAGTGTGTACCCTCAACGAGTACGCCCTTCCAGAATATTACCGATGTTAGCAGAAATGACAAAAATAAAACTTGTCAACATAAACTAATAAAAATCATTTTATTCCTAAAATTAACGCTTTGTTATTACTTTATGATGTTAAAATGAAGTAAAAACAAAAAATTGTGTATCAGTGTACTATGGTTTACTAAAGATTGGTAATATTGTCATCATTCACAAAAAACAATCGATCTCAAAACTCCGTCGTCAGTTACTAAGCATCATAATGGCATTCAAGATACGTTAGCTTTTAAGGTGTTAGTCCTTCTAAGTAAATATTACCGACTTTAGTAAGCATCCGTAAAATAGTAATACGTAGCCGCATCTGAATTACTATCCGTTGAACATTAGTCCGTTAAAATATGTTTTAGGCCAGTGCAATTTATCTTAGCTATAGTTTCCTAGAGATCGGTAACATTGACTCTATTCCCATAAAACAAGTGCACAATCGAATCATTCTAACCCTTTTAAAAGTGATTATGTACAGAATAGTAACGAGCGCATTGACTGAGACTGATATATGACATACATGTTTTATATAGGTTTGGCATCTTTCATAGTAATGGTAATCGAGACGCCGCCAAGTGCTGTCACCATAGGGCATAAGATCTTCCTTCGCAAAATATTACCGACCATAGTAAATAGCTATGAAAAAAAGCAACCGGACCTAATTGCATTGATTAGTGTCATTTTTGCGATGTCTGCAGTCACGATGAAATAAACAAGTATATTTTAATCCTATCATACCTCAGCTTAACCTAACTAGAATTTACTTAACATAATGTACCACTTGGTTTCTAGTTGTAACCTAATCCTTATAAAATTTCCTTACATCCTAAATGACCGTACATGTGTTCTTATTTAATCTATTTATCGGTAATCGATTGTTTAGTTATTCTATGCATTAATTCACATCAACACAATGCATCAACATTTTTAACATTTCCATGAAATTGATTTTTGAATCGAAAACATTCTGTTATTTTTATATTCTTCAGTTAGTACTTTATTAATTTCTCGAAGCGACACGCTGATTGTTTAATTATGATCGAGGAAAGATGACATTAATAACGTCTTTAGTTAATTTTGATCTTTCAATGTATTATTTCCGTAAAGACGTACTCGTTCGTCGATTTGAGTCGTTGCTTTCTATATTTTCATTCGATTGATTTTGATTGATTGAACTTGATGGTTGATTTTTTCTTACTATTCCCGCGTGTTCTGTTAAAACTTTCTTATGCTCACTTTTAGTCAAAGTAATATGTTAAGATTTGTTAATATTTTGTCCGTCTGTAGTGAGTTTTGTTTTTTTGTTGAATGTATGTCCGTTATAACAACGGCTTCTGTATTATTGATGGATAAATGCACAGACGCTGTAAGCCATTGACAAGCAGATGGAAAAGTTGTGAATTTTCAAGTCATGCGATGGAATTTTTGTCTGGTTTGAGGTGATCCTTGATGGTCGTTAGCTAGGAGAAGTGCGCGATATTTTAGATACTATGTTATTGTCCACTCGAGTAGATGTTGATGCCTTGAATATTGGTAGCAGGCTTTAAATCAATAGGAAAAAGTATTTAACCAATGATAACCAATGATATCTGTTTCTGTTCTTGCTTTAGTTTTGATTTACATGGTAGAAATGTTTTCATGAGATCTTTCAATAAGAATAAAATAAATAAAATGACAGTAACATCACCGTGAGGTTAAGATACGGTATTCTGTTTCCGGTATTAGTTAGGGTTTTTTTGTTGTCAGTGAATATGTCGCCTCTTGAAAACAGTTTCAACTCTGATATACTGATATGGTTATCCTTCATTTGTTGCTGATGGTGCACTTTGGTCTGTCAGAAGATGAATTTTAATATTATTTCTTTGCTTTGTTGGCTGTCTAAGTTCTTCTTTTGTATGATTACGGATTCATTCGAGGCAAAGTTGTAAATGCTCCTATAGTCAGTTACTGTCTCCATAAATGTGATGCATTGCGTTTTGCGGTTTTCTATCCTACTTCATCCACAACATTCTGATAAATTTATGTATTACTTACTTAACCTATTTTTTTTTTTAATTTTCGTAATTTTTTATTACAAAAATATATTTTTGTCTTACTTGGTATCTAATTATTTACACACTACGGATTTTGACTAGAGTTACACGTCGCATTCAATTGAATTTTACATTCCTTACTTAATAACTTAACACTATTTTATGTTTAGTAATTAGCCTTGACTAGATGTTGCTTAAAATAATTGTATTATCAAAGCACTTAGTACTTACTTAGATTAATTAGGGCACTGACGCAGGTCTGCATACTTTTGAAAATAAATAAATATTATATAATAATAAATGAATACTGAATGCCATAAATAATACTTTTAATTTTTGTTACGTTTGAAATGAGTTGGAGATTTTGACGATAGTGGATGAACCGAGCGGTTACTTTCTAGTCCCAGGTGGGTGGATCCTAATTCTGATGGTGTTAGATTCAGAATAGATGTTAGGTTAACTGAATTTTACATTAGAAATATTATAAGTCACCACTCAGTAATACGTTTACACCAACGGCGAATTTAAATATAGTGTGAAAAATAATTAACTTAAGATAAAACAATCCTCTGCCTTTTGTACTTTGCCCTTAAACTTGAGGTGGACGCAATAAGTCCCGCTTTACTTATCGCTTAAGATGTGGGTAAGGCGTTAGAGGATCGTTGCACTGGATGTCCGTGCTGCGGGTCCCTCGGTCGCCTCTTACGACCTCCGCGGGAAGACAAGGAGTAGTGCCACTCTGTATTCTAATGCCGGCACTACACGGCAACGTCATTCTATAGTTTTCTTGTTTTTAAACATTCTATTTTAAACTCATGACTATTTCTATATCGTTGATCTTCTTTTGTCTCATTCTTGTTCCACGTTGGTATTCTTTCCAGATGTTACAAACCTTTTGTGAAATATTTTTGCATTTTGTTGGTAATTAGTACACTGTACGGATGTTACAAGAGCTCCTGTTGACTTTTAAATTTATTACGTTTGTGTAAAATGTTATCAACTTCTGTTTTGTCTCTCGGGGTTAAGATCTTATATTGTCCACCATAGTTACTTTAATTTTCACTAACATTTTGTCAATTTATGTTTTGTTTTATTTTTTTTCTGATATTAACTTCGTATTGTCTTGCTAATCTTTAATGGAATTCTATCAACTTTTGTATTGAAATAATTTTTTAACCGTTGGTGTAAATCTATCGCCATAATTTTAAAATAATACCTTTTTTATTAACTTTCAATTATATGCACAAATACAGCTAACGCGGAAGACTTGCGGTTTTTTAAATATCTATTACACTGACTTAGTATTCAAGATGTTTCTTTTGTACTTCGAATAGACTTAGATGGTGATTGTCCTCAATATTTAATTAACCTTAACCAATGTAATATACATCCGTTGCAAAATTAGATATATTTATATTATATCTCCGTTATTATCTAATTGTTTCGTATTGGTATCTTTACTTTTGTCATATATGTACAACCTTAAAATAACCTAAAAACGAATTTCGATAACGTCGCTCCGTAGCATGTATGCCTCATATGTACACAGGTATATACGAAATTATTTCTATTCATCGGCCTTATGTTAGATTAAAGTACTGAACATTATCACCTATCTTTGACTCAGATTCATTTTTGTCGTAATTTTACATAGTATTAATAACTGACACATTTAATGAGTGTCATATACTTATAGCGAATTAGTTTTTTGCACATTTCATGGAGTTTTTTATTCAATATAATATATAAATATATATATTAAATACTAAAAGCTATATAAAACAATTCAAAACATAATTAAAATCCGAGTTAGAAAATTAAGTAATAAAAGGTTTAAAGAAGAAGAAATAAAAGAATGATTGTCCTATGTTCTAGGTAGCAAATTCCCATAGTTTTTATTTCCCGACTTATTTCAAAATTTGACTAGATTCGATGAACCCCCTGCTGTTACATTATTCCTTGGTCTTGTGAACCTTCAAATTTATGAATACCATCGGTTTTTCCTGATATCTTAGGAGGTCCATCTGGATAGCTTTGGGAATCATTGTTCTGTACGGACCAATGACGTTGTGTAGAATGTACTGGTGAATAGTGTATTAATATAGACTGGTGATGTAATATATACCCCAACAGTGGATTAATGTAGACTGGTGATGTTTGCATGAGAGGTGATGGTGGCCGAAAGCGAGTTCTTGCGGAAACAAGAACTCGCCGGCGAAACGCTGCCGCACCGCAGGGCTCTAGCGAGGGGCCGCCGGCGTGCGAGGTGCGCCGCGGCCCTTCAGCTGATCTGAGAGAGCCACGCGCGACGGGTCGGGGGACCTGGCGCGCCGAATGTGGCAGATGTGTCCTCATGTGTTCCGAGGGGGCATCATTATAGGGTGATGGGAGGGGTTAAACTGACCTCCCTCCCTACACCTATCCTAGCCGTGTCGTGGATATACTAACGTAGAGGCCACGGCCTGGTTGGGCGAAGGAGATCACCGCGGGGTTTAGTGGGTAGTCTGGCCGAAATATAAGGCCGGGAGTCCTACACGAAACTGTCCTTGCTGCCCCCGCAGCACGGTGCAGTGCGTAAACGCATTCCCGGCGACAACAAAAAGAAAATTATAACTGTCATAAATATTACGAAGTAATAAATAAATTGGATTAAATAAAAAAAATAGTTTAATACTAATCTAACCGTTACCTAATTTTATTTTTATTATTT
This sequence comes from Papilio memnon, assembly GCA_003118335.3. Classification (NCBI taxonomy): domain Eukaryota; kingdom Metazoa; phylum Arthropoda; class Insecta; order Lepidoptera; family Papilionidae; genus Papilio; species Papilio memnon. The sequence goes on along the minus strand of LD688971.1, from coordinate 1,748,780 downwards.
ATCCACTCTACCTTATATGCTGGTTTTAATAAATATTTACTATAATTTAGGCTTATAATTATTCTGTACGTTTTGTAAGAACTTACTTTTATTTACAGCTAGTTTTAGAATTTCACTAATATAGGCATTTCGGCAAATGTCGTGTTTTATAAACTTAAATGTTTTACATATCCTATATTAATTTTGCTTCTACTGTGACTGTTAGGTTATATATGTACATAATACAAAATACCTAATAACCTTTAAACTATATATGATAGACCGATGCTTGATTGTTTTTTTTGGGAATACGTAAAATACATTGGCGATTTCGGATTATTGTGTTTTTTAAGGTTTACAGTTATATTATCTTTTTCTTTTCTTGCTGACAAATATTCGCTGGTATGTTTTTTCTGAGTTTTGTCTTAGAAAAATGAGGTTTGCTTCGGTTTGTGTCTCCAGAAAGAATGAGCTCCTTAGAGATCTTATCCAGAGACGAGAATTGTCTCCGGAGGAATGAAAGTTGTCTTCTCAAGTGTTCGTTCCTACCAGCGATTCTGAGTATATTAGATTACTGTTTTGTGTCTCATTTTATTCAGAATAGCAGTGACGCTGAGATAGTTGGTTGTAGTGATTGGATGTCTGGTTGAATTTAGACGTAGAACGACATGAACTCTTAGTACAGAAATAATAGAATTCTTCTTAGAGATAGAAGATAAAATAGAAGAAGAATGTGGATACAGAAGAATAAAGAAGATTAAAAAAGGGTTACAAGAATTCATAATCGTTCTCTGTCTTATCACAATTCGTTTTCTTAATATTTCTGAGCTGATGCTATAGTTAATTTAATTTTGTTTACGATTCGAATGAAAATTAATGTTAAAATATTTGAAAAAAAAAGAAATAGACGATAGTCTCATGTTAGGATCTGTTTTATATACTTTTGTTTGATTGTCAAAACTCGTGTAGAAAACCAAATTATCATTTGTGTCAATCTGTTTGAATAATTTTTTTTTCCGAAAATATTTTTTAATATACTTAGCAGTTTTGTTTTTCCTTAATTTTAATCGCCAATGTGTTTTACCTAAACGTATGTTTTAATTAGTATGTTCAAAGTATTATTATTTTGATTATTATTTTATCCCCAAGTTACATCTATACATTGCTTATTAGTCCACATTTACGCATTGTATATTATACATATTCATTAAAAATACCTAGATAATATACGATATATAATAGTTTATTATAAAACTGCCTAAATGTACTTAATATTTCTAATTATCAGAGTTAAAAATCACAGAATTAAAATAATAAAATAACTCATAAATAAATTTATATGTAACTTAATGTAATGAAAAAACGCAATTAAATAATATTTAAATGCAAATAATGTTTTAATAAATTGTATTATTTAATAATACGTTCTGTTCAAATAAATTTTCCCTTTAAATTCAACCACTTTTTAAGTTGGTACATTTCTTTTTACCCTTGTATATATTTTTTCCTATAACAAGTTGTTATGTAAATCCAATATCAAATTACTCCCAAACGTTTCTTACTTTCATTCTTTCCTAAAACTTTATATGAAGTTATAAATAATTTTGAAAAATAGAAAAAAAAATCTGTCTTGAGATTTTTGAAAAAATTATACCAGTAACTTACATTTACTTTTATTACATAAGTTAACAAATTATCAAATATTCAATTATGTTATTTAGTAAATTATTAACTAATGTAATAATATCTACGTTTGTATGTACTGTGCTATGTTTGTCTTCATTGTCCACGTTATATGTACAGATCTTAAGTAATAACAGTCAAGTAAGGAGGGATAAACATAATAAAACTTCGCACAAAAAAACATAATATCCAAGTGAACCTTTTCACTAGTTGTTCATTACTTTGTGCATCATTCCATTTACATTCTATCACACACTTAAATGAGGTTGCAATGATTTCTAACTTATTTATAGGTAAAAGGTTAAAATAGTCGGAATCACGGAGAAAATGCTTTTATCTCGTTACTGATCTTAAATAGACATCAAATCTAAACATGTCTACATTTAGAATACGCGGACATCGAAACCCTTCTTGGCCGCGATCGGCAAACGTTCCCCCAGAAGATAAGGATTGTCTACCTGAAATTTTAATTACCCATCTCACTAAACCATTTTACAGACACAGTAACATTAGTTACAACTGACAAGTTTTAGTTGCAAGTTGCAATCAGAACTAATTGAATCATAGATTGTAGCAATTACAAACATTTCTCGATTATCAGAATACGCAACACGAGTGCTACGTGTGGCGTGTGTATAGTTTAAGAGGCATATATGATAACAGTTCCCAATCATGTTGGCAATCAGTTGAGGTTACAGTTGCTATATCTGCAAAGTGCTTTAGAGAAAAAAAACAGTCGATTGGATACATTCAGAAGATCACAAGACTGAAAGTGGTATACATCTTTCAAAAGAGTAGATCAAAAAAACTTACGTCTATGTTAAACTTCTTAGCGGCGAGACTCTTGTGGTGGTCGGGGAAGCGTAGCTCAAGATCGGCGGTGTCAGGTGGGCAGCTGAACATGTGCTCGCCGTCACACATGCAGCGCTGAGCAAGCTGGTACTCTCGGCTGTACGCGGCTGTGTTCTCGAACTCACTGATGCAGCCTTGCTCTTCTGTACACCACATTGCTTGATTACAATTAGATAAGTTTAACTCAAGAGTAGAAATTACAAGAGCCTTTTGTCTAAAATGGAACGTCTGTTCCTGATCCTAAATAAATTCAATAAAATTAAATTTAGTAGTATTGACGGAGTAAATTTAGCGAGTGAAGAGTTCAGGCATTTCTTTCTGCATTTAAAATATCTTTATGCAAATTTAAAAGGAACGATATGTTTTCATCTTACGCAGAACTTACCAGTATAGCCCACGGGACAGGGGTTGGGGGGATTGCAATAGGCCGGCAACACCGCGTCCGTCTTGATCATCTGCCTGTTGGGGAGCACACCCGAGGGCTGCAGACGCTGCTCACCCTCGCCTGCTCCGCCGGTTACATACTGATGCCCCCATAACGAGCTACACATAACGTAAGATAAATTAGACTTCTTTTTAATTGCAGTTCTGCTTCGAAGATGATTTACTGACAATGAGAAATGAACCTATTTGTGCTTCAGTTTTATCTATTTGAATTTTCCATTTATTTATTTAAGTGTTTATCTTATATAACTTACTATAGGGACTGTTTGAGGGGGTGAGGTGCTTCTTTTTTAGACAGAGTCGAAGCAAAAGTCGTAAAATTTGTAGCTACCTGTGCTGCAAATACTCTTGGTCGCGCAGGCTGGGGCTGGGGTTGCCTTCTATCAGCGAGTCGTAGTCCAGCTGCTCGTGCTGCAGCTGCCCGTGCTGCAGCTGCCCTTGCTGCAACTGCTCGTGCTGCAGCTGCTCGTGCTGCAGCTGCTCCTGCTGCAGCTGCTGGCTGGCGCGCGCCATCATTGCCAGCCGGTGCTCGCTCGGGGGCAGCTCGAGGTACGTGGACTCGGCATCGTTGAAATCCTTGCCCATACGTTCCACAACTTCACGAAGCAAAGCCTCGGTTAAAATTGGATCCTAGTGACAAAGGAATAAATGCTGAAGTCAACGAAGAGGTTCGGTAGTTTTGTATGTTTCAATCGCCTCGATAGCTCTGATAGAAATGTATCCTAGTAAAATGGAATAGTCATTTTCTTACCTTTTCCCCAATAGAACCATGGGGGATAAACGCCATTGCCCCTACGATGCTTATCGCCAAAACCAGAACTCCTCGGTGGCCCATTGCGAATCTGTAACAATAGAAAAACGAAGTTTTTATGCCGTTCTTCAAAATTAAAGTAAACTAGTGGAA
>LD688971.1:1715365-1729706 GCA_003118335.3 Papilio memnon | reverse complement strand
GGATGAAGCCGCATGGGAACAGCTAGTCTTATATAAAATATGTTTTACTACGACGGGGAATCGGCATATACTAATTCTAGCTGTACAAATTCTAAATTCAGTAACATAAAAATATGACGGTATTTTTCAGATCTTAATTACCTATGAATGTGCAGAAAAAAATATTTGACTTATCATATTTTTTTAATTTATTGTTTGAAACCCCCTAATAGAACCGCATTTGTATCTAACTTCAAGTTAAAAGTGAACAATCCGAACAAAGGAATACATGTTTATAACTGCGCATTTAAATTTCCAGAATTTTCCACAGCAGAGCGTCGCGGACTACAGCCTCCCCGATAAATCAATAACTATACCTCCCACACCTTTACCCCCTTCCACACCCAGCGGAAACCACCCACACAATTCCCGGAGAGTTATACCACCCTTTTTCATCACACACCTTTTAACATTTTATAGAATTGAAATAAAAAAAACCTTTTATTATATTAATTAATTTTCATACAAATTAATTTTATAAATGACTAACTTTCGCCCGCGATTCCGTCCGCGTGGCATTAAAAAAAACAAAAGTGCCTATGTGTTCTTCCAGACTATTCTCTACATCTATACCAAATTTCATCAAAATCCGTTCGGCCGTTTAGGCTACAAACTCTAACAAACTTCCATTCATCCATCCATCTAAACTTTCGTATTCATAATATTAGTATGATAGGTATAAAACTATCCGCAAAACTCTGTTTCTAATCAATTAAAATTTACTAACTTATCAAGGTTTAATTGAGGGTAAACAAGCTTATAAATCCGACCTACGCAATTTAACCGCGCAAGTCTATATGTATGACCCAAGGGTCTGCAACAAAGAGATTAAGATATGCATTGCGCAGGTCACGGTTACTTCCAAGTACCTGTATAGTATGTTTAAAATAAGCCTGTAAACGCCATTTACCCAGACGAAAAATAGGCTGTTTGTCGGGATTTGGACAAAAAAAAAATATCAGTTTTATTGGCAATACTGTGAGCTATAACGCCACAATATGTCGCAGGCTTGGATGAAAAAACGAGAATAAATAATATCCTATTCCTAATAGATGTATCTATATTAAAATTAGAGGTATGAGTATATTATTTATACTCTTACTTCCGGGTCATGTCCCACGCAATGCAAAAGCGCATGTCCGGATGCGAAATCAATACGTCACATCCTTCAGTCCTGAAATAAATATGGCGGACGTATGGGACATATTGAGGACAAAGGAATATCTATTTTTTTTAATTTGATAAGCAGTTGAACAATACGTAACGGTTAATTTTCACTGTGGTAAATGTAATAAAACCGTTACTTAAAAAATAAAAGAATAAAGGGACAAGGGAAAGTTTTTGTGTATGTCGCAGTGGACACCTAGAGTTGGTTTAAATTGACTCATACGTACGACTTCAGGAATACAACAAATAACAGAATAATGTCAGCAGTAGCAACAATTGTTAAGTGACCTATGACAACTATGAAAACAGAAGTGGTAATAACTCTCCTTGTTTCTCCTAAAAAATATCTAAATATTTTATTTCTATGGGATTGCTAAAACTTTTTCTAATTAATTCCCGTTTATTAATAAAATAGTGACTTTAGCTCCTTATCTAATCATTGGCGGATGCTGATAGGTAGAGTTGATCCCTTGGTCTTGGTTCTAAAAAAAACACTTACCTGTATCAACGTAGTCACGCCTGAAGTCTCGGTCAAATAACCAACTTAATCAAACAAAGAAAAAAAAAACAAAAACAAATAACTCAAAATGAAATTAATCATAAATGAAAATATGATAAAAATTATACATCGCGTACAGAAAACAAACCGCCGTTATAGAAAATGTAAACATAATTAATTAGTTTTCTGATAAGAAAATAATACAATAATATTAGCAAAAAGAAAATAACGTGCGACATTGGACGCTTGCTCACGAATGGCATAGAATATATAATTTTCGTAGTCCCGGGGGAGAGCAACGGCGCAGGTCTGAGAGATGGCGGGGTTATAAATCAATAACGCTCAACAAGTACCGGGGAACGGAGAGGGAGGCGGGCGAAGGGGGTGCAATTCCTGGATGTAAGCCCGGGCCGTCGTTAGTCTAAATATAGAATACCTAGTACAGAGCTGCGCACTGCGCAGCCATTTCCCGGACTTTTTAAATAATCGGACGGCAAAGCTCTTCTCGAATGTTCACTAAACATGTTTCCCGCAAAAATTCCGTGAGATGGCGCTGTATTTTATAGAGCGCCATCTCGCGGAGTTTTCCGGAACTTATCAGGGTTTATTGCCATAGAGCGCCATCTGACAGAATTTAAGGAACAAGTACGGTAACGTTTATCTGTAATAACGAAAGATGGCGCTGTTGGAAAATATTTATTTTTCGGAATCTATGGCTTCGCCTCCGTTTTTATTTACCTTTGATACTACTATTGATTTAGATTTTAAAAGTTGTTAATTTCCATTATTAAGGGAACTTTCATAGATTAAAAAACCGATTACACGGTACGCAAAACCAGCAATGTAACAAACGTTTAAACCGATGAGTTATTTATCAAGAAATTTAAACCCTAATTTAAACCAAGACATACTTTTATATCAAGAACTAGCTGTTCCTGTCCGGCTTCATCCGCGTGAAATTATAAAAACTTTATTTTATTGTCAAAATGACATGACGTGATGACAAACCATGGCAATCTTTTTTCCTTGATGTTGGCAGCAACTTATAGTCTCTTTCCCACATTAGAGTTTTTATCCAAAATATTTACCCCTTAAATTTAATGGCGTGAAAATATATAGCCTAAAGTGTGACATAAGTGTAGGGCTTTTTATTAAAAAAAGAATAATTCAAAAATATGATGTAATTGCTGACATGTTAGGCAACAAAAAAGTGTGTGTTTTACGCTTTATTATATTAGTATAGATATAGATAATGTACTATACTTATTAAATGCTTGTACGATCATGTTAACATGAGTGTAGACGTGGGCGTAGCTACAGTTATAAATAACTCGTGATCTCCACCCTATTGGTAGTTCGACGGCGCAACTCGAACGGGGCTATAAATCAATAAACGTTCGAGAAGCTTCCATCGCGTCGGCCCGGCAAATATTTACAAAATATGGACTCAATTATGGTTCCTATTAAAATTGCGTTCAATACAGAACTAATCTAGAAGATATAAGAATGTCCTGAATTTAACAATACAACCTTTTTTCCATTTAAAATATCTGATATAATGCAATAAAGGACATAAATGTAGTTTTATGAGTTAAATTTATTTTATTCATTTATTTAAATACAGTAATCCTTTAGTTTTAATACCTACGCTTGCTTATTCGTTTGCTACGGCGTAGGACGTGTCTACGCCGTAGAGATAGACTTGTTAAAGGAAAAGATACGTAGACTACAACTGATCATGATCGTCTTAGGATAGGAACAAATATTTATTTTTATTTTCATGATATGGTTTTTACATGTATTTTTTATGTAGCTTGTGTTTTTACTTAAGACGGAGTATATTTTGAACACTTACGATTATGAATTAGAAACGTAATGTTCCGTATGATAATAAAATTAATAAAATAAAAAATTAGTATTATCCTTTCAGTACTAAAACATTTTGAAAAATGTATTTTGTATTGGTATAACTTTTTTTGAGACAATGGAGACTCAGTAAATGGAACATTATTTGGAATATCGAAAAATTAGATTGTTTTTAAAACTGGTCTGACGTCATAACATCTACGACTGTCTAAACAAGGAAGGGGGTGGAGAATAGGGGATGTTGGGGGTTAGGGTGGAGGTGGGAGAGTGATTTTTCTATATTTTCGACCGAACTGCGATGGCGAATTTACAAATCCCGAACATGAAACCGTGGCTAAAGAAATTGGTATAAAACCATAAATCCATAATTAAGTAGAAAACGTATTAAACTATTGCAAAAAAATAAAACAAACTATAATACCTTTTTGTACTTGGTATCTTGTAGCGATAACTTGCCAATGATAAAGGATTCACCACCTTGTAAATAAAAATAAGAAAAATAAAAAAAATACAAACAAAGAAAATTATAAGAAATCATAAGGCTACTATATATAAAAACTTACCTGCAATCGTATCAAGCTGGCAATGATGATGATCAGCGCAACTGCAAGGTACATGCACTTGGTTTTGAAATACTTTTTAAATTATAACAGACTGAAGCTAAAACCAATTGTTCGGGTGCGGTACCGCCGGGCAAATGGACGTTACCCGGTGGTAGCTCGCAATCGATGTCTCCACGCATGCGCTTTACTGTAACTACGCAGTAGTTCGACGATAAATTACATTATCAGCATTCAAATCACGTACCTGAGTGATTCGTGTTAAGCCCACATTTCCCGTGAAGACTTGGATTCTATTTCATGTATAGTTTATCGTACATTTTTCAACATACATCAAACTAGTATAGAAATCGTCTGGGTCAACAATATGGCTGAACAAAATGACTGTATAACTCATTTAAATCAATATTATCGTTTGCTTCTTACTTTCTGGATGGACACAGGTTTGATAATTAAAAGCGGTTTATGCCCATTAAGAGAGTGAAGGCAAGAAAGATTTGAATTTTTAGAAGATAATTTTTTGTAAGGCAAAACTAAATCAGATTGACTCTGAATAAGTTTAATAACAGTCTACAAAGTGAAATATTGCCTTTCAGCTCAACTTTGTAACCTAACCGTAGCAGGTTCTTAACGACCTCGCATTCAGAATTATAACAATAAAAGAAAATTAAAATCCAAACATATTTTTTTGGATCATCACATTGATCTGGCAACACCTTGTTGTTGATCTTTGTCTTATTGACAATTGACATTGACAGCAGTTGTCAGTGGGCTACTTATGTTTTTAGACTGTCAAAAAATCAAAATCATGGATTGATTTGTTTGCTGTTGTTTTTACGTTCATAAAGTAGGTGAAAGACTGAAAAATGAAGGAAGAACCGACTAAAAGGTAAAGCCTTATTTAGTTCATTTTGTTTAAAAACCTACGTTTCCTTAGCAGAAAAAATTACTTTGAATTTTAATGAATTTCGAATTATAACATTTCAGGCTCTTGAATCCGGAATTAAGTATGAGGATCGTGTTAATAAGAAGATTAGAGTATATGTGTAACAAGGGATGAAACAAGTGAATTCGGATATGATGGCTGATGAAGATATTTAGGTAATCATACTATGCCGACGCTAGGGAAAATTGGCGAGACATAATGATGGCAATATATGTGAAAACCATTACATGTGTATGAATCTTAGGAATTCAAAGGTGAGCTAATACGAGTATGTTTTGATAACTATATGAGACAAAAACGTAGAATAATCAATTGTAATTTTCATGTATTTCAGGACACCGTCATCCTGGATCTTAAAAGCAGTGTTATTTATATCAATCTTTATCAATTTGATACACTATGATTTGAAAAGGTAAATAAACAGCTCTGTATTGTTTCATAATTATAGATAAAACCTAGTGATAGTCAAAAATATTTCCTAATGTGTTAAACATTAGTATTGTAGAAGAAACTGTAATGTTTGTTTAAAAATTATGTGCATTATCGTCTACCTACTGCTGGACATAGACATTTCCCGTGCCTAAAGTTATGGCTTGTAAAAATTAAACCAGTAGTATTTAATCCTTAGAGAGTATTAGTGATATTGTATTTTATTACTCAGCTTAAAGGTTACTTATTGTTTAGCATTGATCTATAGTTTTGATTACCAATTGACATTATTTCTGTTGTGTCAATGAGTCTAAATATTGAAATACTAGCTTTCGCCCATGAGTCAATCCGTGTGGAATTAAAAAAAACAAAAGTGGGTAGTCTGTGTTATTCCAGACTCCTCTACATATATACCATATTTTATCGAAATCTGTTCAGCCGTCAAGGCTATAAACTTTAACAAACATCCATTCATCCATCTGAACTTTCGCATTTTATAATATTAGTATGATTGTATCATGCTAAGTTATTGTTAACTTTAATTACAGATGCAAGAATGATACAATCAAAATATCAGTGATAACCATTGACTGAGGACAACAAACACATGCAGTTATCAATTCAAGTGGGAACATGCTAGGAGAACAAAGACATTTAAGAAATATATAGATTGCATAGTGAACAAAATTTTTCCACCGGTACTTTCTCTGAAAGGTACTAGATTAGTTGTTGAATTTGATTGATTGTTAGGTTTACTTCTGTTATAGACAGCGTTTTTGTTCCGACTGCAGTGTTTGTTCCGAGCCGCGTAGATATTTGATTATAACTGTACCCATATGTTCTGCGTTTTATTGGATGTCACGAAAAGCTTTTATCTTTAATGTCTCCATTATAATATAATTACCACAAGTCTTTTAAGGCAGTGTCTTATTTGACATTTACATTAACTAATGACATTGAGATTAATAATAATTGCCCTAAATTGCTGTCAGTTTGTCAATGCCCTTTAACCATGTCAGTCATGATTTTAGTTGTTTTGATTTCTTTATGTAGAAGTCAAGAAATTTTAATTCAAGAAAATGCTGATTTTACATGCATTGAGAATATAATTTTACATAATTTCAAAAGAGGCTCCGAAGTAACATATGTTGATTTGAATTATCTGGATAATGATGTTATAAAAAATATTCATAATATGAATATAGTGTCACTAGTATCTAGAACTACGAGGAAACGAATAAACCAACATAATGAAGCTTATATTATTACGGTTGAAAATTTCAAAACATTTAAAGATAATTTCGTGTATCTCACGAAGGAGAAAAATTGGAATCCTAATGTTCATTTTCTGATTATATTTAAAGAAATTAATACAAAAATATTAAACGATTTATTTAATATTTTACTACATCATCATGTGTTCGAAGTTATTGTGATGAATTCTATAGAAGTTGAAATATTTACTTACAATCCTTTTGACAATTACAATTGTGGGAAATCTTATACTGATATTATAAAACTCGATTGTTCTACAAATATATCAAATTTGTTTTTTTATAAATTCCATACTGGTCTTAAAAGGTGTAATTTTAATGCGTTGGCATCACATTGGCCACCATACGTTATTAACCCTGAAAAGAATGGACCGGTGAAGTTGTTGGGAACCGAACAATATGTTATGAAAATCCTAAGTGAATTGGAAGGTTTCAATGTTAATTACACATATAAGGACGATGCAGAAGAATTCTCAGTAATAGACAATGATATGAACGCATCTGGTTCATTGAGTTTAATTCAAAATAATAATATTGACATGGTTTTTGGCGGCATGTTGTTGACGTACGAACGAGCCGAGGCTTTCAGTTACTTCTGTGGACATCATGCGTTTACAGATAAATTAAACATCGTAGTAAAAAAAACAGGACCAGTATCAGTATGGAGAAATTTGTATCTGGAATTCACTTATACAGTGTGGATTCTCTTGGCCCTTACGTTTGTTACGTTTCTAACTGTCTTAGTACTTTCGTTTGGTATTGAAGAAAAGTTTCGATTGGTTTTAATCATGTGGGCTATACTGTTACAACAAGGTTGTAGATTGTATTACAAATTTAAAGTCAAATGTTTTATATTACAATGGGTTTTGTTCGCTTTTCTGATCAATATATACTATCAGTCAATTTTAATGGGTCTTACTACACATGTGAGTTGCGATTATCAGGTTTCAAATGAAATAGATCTTGGTGAACATAAACTTCAATCATGTGTGAGTCCCGTTATAGAAGTGCTTATCAGAATTTCAACAGGGAAGGAGTACGAATCTGGTAAAAATTGTGACACGATATTAAATAGTTTGGAAACCGTAAGTGCAGATCATACAAAATACACAGTAACGCTGTATTCGATATTTAATTATAATAAATTGAAATTCACAGACGATTTCGGGGATTCCCTCTTGTATACCTTTAAAATACCAATATATAAAATTATAAATGCAGTTTATTTCTATAAAGGATTTCCTATGTTACAAAAACTGCATATTCACACGTTACGACTTCGTGAAAATGGTTTGATAAAAAATAAACTGGATGATTTATTTTATGAAAATGCAAGAAAAACTTTCTTTGCTAAGAAACGGTTTCGAGCTCGGTTTATCTTTCCTAATTACATCTTGATTGTGGGTCTTGGATTATCGGCGATTTCCTTTGTTGTAGAATCGTTAGTTGCATATGATCAGCGGAGGAGAATGAATCGTGTAATATTTTTGCATTAATTATTTGATTAAAATCATGTTTTATTTACATATTAAATACATTATAAATACACCGTGTTATTTGTTAATTTTCCTTTGACATAACAACTTTAGCCGTCAAGAATTAGCCAAAAAGCAATAAGCTTGCTCACTTGCGGTATTAAGTGAATAAGGCTCCTATTGCAGTATCTTCCTATTAAGTATTCCCTTAAGCCTCGATCCTAACTTAATCAATTACCAAGAACTAAAACATCGGCTAAGTAAACCGCAAGTTTGTAAAGTTTCTAAGCTAGTTAACTTGTAATTAGAACTTGTATTCTATTTGATGTGATTTGCTTAGCATTCTTGCTATGATAAGATCAAATTAGTAATTTTTCCTTACAATGTTTCCTATACAAAATAAGGATTTCTGTTATAGATATAATAGTTTTCGATAACGATTACTACAAGTTTACGTACTCTGAACTAGGGTTGTAACGGAAGCAGATGCGGAAGCGAAGGGCTTTACCTCTGCAGAAGCGGAGGTTAACGGAAGCGGAAGCGGAGGTCAATAATGAAATATTAATTGCGATTTATTAATAAAAACTAAAACTATTATACGTTAATTCAAAAGGCGCGGCCGGCTTATAAATGTACATGGTTCTATTGGCACCCGGCAATTTTTAAAATAAAAATTTGGCAACACATTAATAACAATCAAATCTCTACGACAAACGCGCGTATGAGACGAAAATGTGAGCTGCTAGTTGACCGAGCACGTCCGCTTAACTTAAACGAACGCCTCTCGCGCTAACGACGTAAATTAACCTCCGTTATAACTCCGCATAAGAAATAACGGAAGCGTGAGCAGATGCGAAGGTATAATCACTTGCGGAAGTTCCGCACTTGCGGATGCGGAAGCGGAGGTCCGATACAACCCTACTCTGAACTAATATATGGCTTGCCATATACGGACCCCTTCAAGCTGTCGCGTTGGTATGCTGACGTCAGAGACTGGTACAAAGACAAAGATTATTGAGAGCGTTTAATTTTACCTATTTTGGTAGGGTTGTCACATACGTTAAGAAAAAATTAAACGAAATATTGAGTTATAGTCTTATTAGTCAATATAATGAAATACCTAACAAATTACTCACTGATAATTTTATTTTATAATTTAAGTTTTTTAACGATATCGTTTCTTTTAATGTGTGAAATTATTCAACCTTGCAACTATAATAATAAAGATAAAATAAAACTCTTGAAAAATATAATAATTTTTTTATTGGGATATAATTTAATTTCAATTTACAATACTTTTTTCTTGAGTAATAAAGACAAAAATTTCCGGAGATTTATTAAAATTAGCGAACTAAATTGACATATTCAATTTTCGCGATAAATTCGAATATTTTTTTTTAATTAATGTGAATTAAACGTGCGTGAAAGATAATAAGCGGAACAGGTAAAGCAGCGAACACTTAGATATATTTAACGTAAGTAATCTTCTCTATATTTCCTTTTTTCTTGAATATAATCAACTATCAATTCAATGATTAGCGTTATTCCTGAAAAGGAAACTCCCACTATCAAAATATACCACGGTAAGATAAACTGTACCTGAAATCCTTGATTACGAAATTTGTGTTTTTTTGCTTCTTCATAAAATAAATCTCTCCCATGTTTATCTAATAAACCAGTTTCACGTATGCGTAATACATTATTACGCAATATATTCGTCTTTGGGAATCCTTTGTAAAAATATACCGCATAAATAATTTTATTAGTCGGTATTTTAAATGAATAAAGGAGAGAATTTCCATAATCATCTGTATATTTATATCTATTGTAATCAAATAGGGAATGCAATACTAACGTGTATTTTTTATAATTCTTGCTGACGGTTTGCATACTAGCCAATGTCTTATCACAATCTTCGTCCATTTCAACGTCATAGTCATTTCCAATAGTAGAGTTTATAAGTCCTTTTATATTGTTAGAAATACACGGCTCCATATCGTAATCCATAATATCTTTCTCATCAGAAACCTGGTAGTTATAACTAACGTGTGTGGTGAGACCCATCAGGTTAGATTGATAGTATATATTGATCAAGAAAGCGAAAAGGACCCATTGGAAAATGAAATATTCAATTTTAAAATTGAAACCTCTTCTGTAGCCATGTTGAAAGAGGAGACCCCACATGATTAATATTAAATGACATTTATCCTTAATTTGCAACACAATAATAAATAATACGAAACAAATTAAGAAAATAAGGAATAAAAGAAACCAAACTAAGTAAGTAAATTCTAAATAAGTATTTTTCCAAGATGCTACAGGTCCTGCACTTTTTACTAACATCACTAACTCATCAGTGTACGCTAGATGTTCATAAAAATAACTAAAAGCCTCGGCTCTTTCGCGTAATAATAACATTCCTCCAAACACAATATCTACATCTCCTTTCTGAATAAGACTCAAAGCACCAGTCGCCGACATATCATCCTTCACGACGGGATAAATGTCAGGATCATATGATGCCGTAAAATTAACCTTAAAACCTTCTTTTTCACCTAATATATTCAAAACAAATTGTTCCATGCCCATAAGTTGTTCAGGGAAGTTCTTCATATTTGGTTTAATAGAGTACGGGGCTCTGTGCGATGTAGCGTAATTAAAAGTACATCCTTTCAGTCTCTTATCAAGTTCTGTCGAATACAATTTTGCTATACTCGTGTTAGAACAACTATTGAAATATTTGATGTTGAAATATTTTTTACCACAGCTGTTATTTACGAAAGGATCGTAGGTGAAAATTTGATTATCACTCGTCCCATTTATCACGGCCACGTTGAAAACATGATAACGGATTAGAATATCGAACAAGTCTGTTATTGCATTTGGAATATTATCATTTAAGATAATAATGAAATAAACACTTGGCTTCCAATCTTTCTCTTTAATGAGATGTTTGAATTCTTTCTTGAAAACGTACAAATTTTCAGCAGCAATAATGTAGGCTTCATTGTAGTGATTTATTCTTTTGTTTGCCTTTCGGGATACAACGGTGACAAAATTCATTCCGTGAATGCTTTTTAGTGTTTCATCATTATGATAGTTTAAATCTACGTACGTGATGTGAGATCCTTTTTGAATCCAATGTGATATAACATTTTCAACACAAGTTGAAAGGTCTGCGTTATTCTCCTGAACGGATAATGTATGGCATTCAGATAACCTAAATGTAAGAAACAATAAATACATAATTAACATTGCGATAATTAACTATATCTTATCAGTATAAGAATTCAGTTATTCTTGTAGCATTTAGTCAGCTAGAATTAACCCATTCCTGTAATTTGAGACAATTTGTCACTGTTTTCGTGGACTTTAAACGAGATGTGACTGTTACGTCCGGCGTCGCGCAGTATTATGCATTCGTCGTAACGTTTATTGCTGCTTGCGTGATGTCCAACTTTCGGTCCTTAGCAATGTGTAATTTGGTTGTAGGTTTGTAATTACACAACCGTACATATCCTAACTGTAATTATAAAGTAATAAATGCTACAGTAAATATCACATACTGTATAAAATCATAGAATCAAGTCCTTATAAGTTCAGTACAATAGACAAAATAAATGTTTTTTTTTGGCTAACTTTCACAAGTTTAACCCACTATAACGTCTTAGCACGAGTGGGAGGCTTGCCCTGTGCAATACCACGACCATACAGAAGACAGGGGTAAAGTCGAAGAAATTCCGCATTTCACCTGTTAAGTGTGCGTGCCGGCCTAATTTTAGTCCCTAACCCTCCATACCTTGTTCCTTATAAAGGAAGGTTGGGAAGGAGAATCTGATGTACCGGGGGGATTTAGAAATAGGAAATATCCTTTTTCTGTGCCTCCTCACCGTAGTACAAAGGTAGGCAATACATCTGCAATTGCGGATGTCTATGCGTAGCGGTCGCTTGGCCATTTCCGTGAATTTTGCCAGCGCTTGCGCAGCTCATTTGCAACCTTATAATAAAAAAAAATAAAGAGTTATAGTTTTAATTACCAGAGGACCGGTAACTGGCAATCTTTGAGAGATGTCTACGCCCAGTAGACGACTTTGAGCTGATTCGGATAGTCTTCCATGACATCCATCCAACATGACAGCAACTGGCACTTTGGGTTTACTTCAAAAAGGTTATGTCGACTTAGTTATTGGAGGAATGATACTGACACATGAACGAGCCTTTCATGTGTCAGTATCATTCCTTAAACATGCTTAAAAATGCCAAAGTTTTGTAAATCCAGGAACAAAGAAACATAGTGAATTTTCTAGAAAATGATTTTAATAGTAGATAGAAAGGAGGATTATGTATGCTTGGATCAAATTAAAACGCACAAAGAAAAAATATTATTTATTATATTATTATATATTATAATGCACTCTGAACTCTAGGTGTAATAACCACAATACGATATAGATTAGGAATTAACTATAATATTGTTAACGTTTGCTACTAATTAAACGCAGTGAAGTAAAACTCTGAAGTGAACAACATCATAAATGACACTCGTACAAATATAAGTGCGAATTCACTAACACATATGTACTTAATGCAAGAAAATTATTTGATGCCTCCTGTTTCTCTTAATATAATCCATTAGAATTTCAATAAGGAACGTGAATGTTGATAATCCATATCCGACAACCAAGACCTGCCATGGAAAAATGAAAGGAGCGTCCATACCTTTATTAAAATCTTTTTGTTTTCTTCTTACTTCGTAACTTATGTCCCTTGCCTGCTTATCTAATAAACCGGTTTCACGTATCCGTTGTACCTGGTAATATAAATCTCTCAGCTTTGGAAATCCTTTGTAAAAGTATATTGCGTAAATAAGTTTACTCTTCGGTATCGGAAATTTGTACAAAAGGGAATTTCCAAATTCATCTTTAAACTTATGATTGTTTAGATTATATTTAGAAAGTAATACGACGGTGTATTTTGTGTTATCCATGCTGACAACTTTCATACTGTTCAATAAACTATTGCAATCTTTATTCGTTACATTAATTATTTCACGTCCCGATATAGCTTTGGTATAAATATTAATAAGAGGACTCAAACATGGTTGTATTTTATAATAATCTAAATCTTCAGTGTTCGAGATTTGATAGTTATGACTAACGTGTGTCGTCAACCCTGACAGGTTCGACTGGTAGTACGTATTGATTAAAAACGCAAAAATGACCCATTGGAACAGAAAACATTCTGCTTTAAATTTCAAACGCAATTTATGACTGTGTAGGAAAAGAAGGTCCCACATAACTAAAATAAGATAACATTTATCCTTAATACGAAAGAGAATTGAAAAAATTACAAAAAACGTAATGAAAGTAACAACTAGTAGAAACCAAACAAGAAAAGTAAATTCTAAATAAACATTTTTCCAAGTTGGTACAGGACCTGCCTTTGTTACCAGCACACATAATTCGTCTTCAAAGTCATGGTGTCCATGGAAGTAATCGAAACCATTGGCTCGTTCATGTGTCAGTATCATTCCCCCAATAACTACGTCGACATATCCTTTTTGAAGTAAACCCAAAGTGCCAGTTGCTGTCATGTTTTTGTCAATAACAGGAAATTCCTCTGCATCATCAAAAAACTTGTACGAGAGACTAAATCCTGACTTTTCACTTAAGATTTCCATTAGATATTGTTCTGTTCCTTTCAACTTCACCATGTGACTGTCTTTAGAAGGATTTATAGTGAAGGGTGGCCAATCTGGTACAGTGACATTGAAAGTGCAACCCTGGAGGTCTTTCTTTGATTGTTGAAAAAATATTTTCTTTACAGTCGCTTCGGAACAATTGTCGTATTTTGTGATTTCGTCAAATGTTTTACCGCAGTTTTTATTTTGAAAAGGATGGTATGTGTATATCGGAGCATCATTGGAGGAGTAAATAACGATTACATCGAAGATGTGAAGACGCAGTAGGATATTGAACAAGTCTGTGATTTTATCAGGTTCGTAATGTCTAAATACGATTACCATATTTGCATTCGGTTTCCAGTCTTTCTCTTGTGTAATGAACGAAAATTCATTTTTGAATGTA
>LD688971.1:1669150-1679786 GCA_003118335.3 Papilio memnon | reverse complement strand
TAGTATATTATAAAGAGGAAAGATTTTTATTTTTGTATGTATTCGATTCACGTAAAAACTACTAAGCCAATTAAAAAAAATCGCCGTTAGAAAAGTAATTTATCTGTGACTCACATAGGCTTTGTTTTTTTTTTAATTCATACCGGCGAAGTCGCGAGCAGCAGATAGTTATTTATATATCAGTGTGAAATAAGTGATATCAATGTCAAATGATACTAGACATCGCAGTTAACAAACAGTTTGAATTAAAAAAAAATTTTTGGGATTTGATTTGTTTTTATTATGTAAGTGCTTATATAATTTGTGTTTATATTTTACAAGATATTGTTCTTATATGTGCCCAGTTCCTATATGCTTCCGAAGTTCGGAACTTTGAAATTCACGTTGCTCGCTGTTAACTTTAGTGAGATATAAATTTGTTTTGACAGTCCACCCTTTCATAGAAACTTTGTTGAAACACCTCTGGTATGAAATTGTCCCTAAACTTTTGACGTAGTACTTTCTTGTAGGCGTATATTTTATTCTACCTAAGCCAGTATATATTTAAACGAAATATTAAAAGGTGAAGGAAAATTCCGAGCAGAATTATATTCACTCGCTATAGTGGTATTTTTTGTGTCACTTTGAGGTATTATTTCATAGAAAAATAACGAAAGGAATCTTATATTTTGCTTACGTACATGTGTATATCCTTTCAGATGAACCGGAAGGAATATATACCAATAGATCAGGGGTTATAAGTATCAATAATTTAAAACAACAAAATGAAAACTCCATAAATAAAAATCATATTTACTAGTCAGCCAGCACTCCGTCTACGTGAAATTAAAAAAAAAGTAAGTAGCCTATGAGTTCTTCCAGACTATCCTCTACATCGAAGCCAATTTCATCGAGATCCGTTCAGCAGTTTTGGGCTACAAACTTTAACAAACATCCTTTCATCCATCCATCTAAACTTTTGCATTTCTAATATTAATTAGTAAGTTCATACCAGCATATTTCCATTAAATTTTAGAATATGTATGAAAAGAAGTAAGAGTACAAAAAGAACAATAAAACTGTGTGTTTTAATCATCTCGTTCGGCCTTTGTGGAGTGCAAATTACAAAGGGTCCATCTGCGTGGCGTTTTCATATTAAAAACCTCCCCTTTGGGAAGGCTATTTACATCCGAACATGTGTTATTTGAAAATTATTAAATTTTCTTTTGAGTAACGTTCGTACAACTGTTTGAAATCACTAATATTCGTGTTTACGTCTTTAAAGTGAAATTTAATCACATTATGATTGTGAAAGATTTTTTTTTTATTGTTATACAACATCTACAGACTCTAGGTCCGTACTCTTTTTTACACAGTTTACATATATATGCTTTTTTGTTTTGTTGCGTAATCCTTGTGTTACATTAATGAGTTCCGTTTTTTTTTCTCCATTATTATATTATACTATATTATACTAAATACAATTATAAATAATATTTTAACTTATTTATAGATTGTGAAAGTTTAGATGTATGGATGTTTCTCCAGGCTGGTTCAACAGATCACACTGAAATTTGTTCTAAATGTAGAAGATAGTCTGGAAGAATACATGGACTTAATTAAGTTTTTTTTTAATTACGCGCGAACGAAGTCGCAGGAGACAGCTAGAAGAATGATTATTTAAATCAATAATTACAGTCTGTCTTCTAATTTAATACTTTATTTGTAATTCTTTAATGTAAATATATTCTTATACAGCGAGATTTGAATTAGTAATAAAATATTAAAGTTAGTACAAGTTGAATTTGATGTTAGTATAATATTATTCTATTTCAGGAAACGTTTGAATGTTTTACAAGTTTGAGTCGAATTTGCAGCACATTTGCTATCTAAAGTTAGTTAAAATGTGACTAAAATTGCATTTAAATAACTCGCCAGACTAACGAATGTAGACAAACAGCTAACAACTTGACTATTAATTACGTTATTTAAAACTATTTTAATTTAAACAAAAAACGACAGTGGAGCCTACATTAAACCTTTTATGCTAATATTAATAGGAAATTTTAGATAGATTTATAACTTTTACACAAGCGGAGTTTAATAGAACTGAAATCGATGACCATTGTTATGAAAAAGATGTGTCAGGACCGCGCCAGATGAAAATTGGTGGCCTCTGTCTAACCTTATAGATAAAGCGTGTGATAATAATACAATTTGAAGGAGTATTCAGAGATGCATTTTATTATATCTAAATAAACCAATATTAATATACATTTTGAATGAAAAACCTAATAAATCTTTTAATATCAAACTGTAAAGGTGAATAACGAAATAAAAGTTCTATTTCATTCTGGAGGTAATAAATTTGAGTTGGGATAATACATGAATCTGTAAGCAATCATTCAAAGGTTTTTTTATGATTTTGTATTAGGTTTATGTAGGCATTAATCTTAGTATTTCTGTAGTCTAGACGTATTTGAAATTATTAACAAATATTGACAGTAGAAATGTTATATAACCACTGTTGAAATATTTGTATTAAAATATATTTTCTTTACTATTTTTTTAATACATTGACAAGGATGTCAACGTGTTTTATACATGCGAGATATTTATGGTGAAATAAAATAACCTTGACGGTCGTAATAACAATAAGCGGCAGTCAAAGTGTTGAAAGTCGTGTTTAACTAAACAGTGTCTATTTATTGGGAAAGTTTTTTAAAAATCGTTTTAACTATTCGTATTAAATAAATACGACAAGGTACATGTCAACGGCATAAATCCGAGGCCTAAACGGGAATTATGCAAATGTACGGTTTCTGAAACGGCCCAAACAAGTTACCCTGCCCTCAGCTATTTACGTATGTAGATTTCGCAATAATGTATATACCTTTTTTCTTTTCCTGGCCAAAAAAACAACATACTATTTGGAAAATAAAAAAACGAGTTGAGAACATCCTTTGGGTGTATTTAAAAAGAAAGTGTTCAAATTCTTTGGATGCATGTTATAACAATTTTCTACGTGTCCCCGGGATTATCCTGCGTCGTGTCATAGACGTTGTCACAAAAGATCCTTCGAGAAAAAAAGTTGTCTACGAATGTTTAGACAACGCAAAAACAAACAGCACGCATTGTTTGTTTTCAACAATACACGTTTTTCTAAAGGGCTACGCGTATGTTCGTAAATTTAATCTTTTTTAATAAACATTTACAAAAACTGTGAAATGTCTTAACGTGAATTTGACATCTGTATAAGAACGTAATTGTTTTCTTCTGTTTCCATAGGATACAAGACTGTGGAAATCGACCGTTAAGCGTATAAGGGCTTGGGGGCTATGGGAAAGATGGGTGATGAACGAAACTTGAAGCATACACATTTGTGTCATGTAGGGGAGATAGGAGGGATAGGTGCTTTTTCACATATTATAATTAAAAAATTCTAATTTAACTTAGAATAGCAGACGGTGCCCATGTATCCCAACTGCCCAGCGCTCCCCTATCTCCCGTAGTAGGTTACAATAACATAATGCAGTTTATTTCCCGGAATCATAGACTAGAATTGAAGTCCATTTGCTTCGTAGTGCATTCTTAAGTCTGGTCGGTCTGGAATGCCTTGTTTAATTAAAGTTCGGAGCTAAGTTTAAGGAGATCAAGTACTATGTTAGGGTTGCCACTGTATTTTCCAATTTGGTATATTTCATGCATTACAATATTTTTATTTTACTTTTAAAATTTACTTAAAAAATATTAAACTGGCATGACACTGACACGTTTTTTGTGTGATTTTTAATTAAAAATAAGTAAGAAATCATGCCTACAGAGAAAAAGCTTTTTAAAATAATTTATGTGATACTAGGAACTGAACAGAGAGAATCGCACAGAATGGAGAAACATCCTACGAGAGATGATCAAGGAGAGTGGTCGCGACCCTCACGAATGAGGAAATGATCCGGAGAGAGAGAGGGAGAGAGAGAGGAACTGAACTCTAGACCCAGTTCAGTTATACTACATCGTTTAAAACACATATATGTAAAAAACAATTAGCGATTCGCTCCAGCTTTGCCTGGCGGTATTATACCTTTTCTCTTATATCCCTTCCCTTTTGTAAAATATAACCTCTTTTACTCAGTGATTACGTATATTTCTGAGAGCTAAAGAATTTTTAAATCAGTAATTTCGGAATCTATTCAATGCAAATAATAAACAATCAAATCTTTGCTCTTTGTTATTTTAATATTGAAAATATAAATATATTTGTTTCTAGGAAGGAACCATGGACACATATTTGAGTTGCAGCGTAATGGTTTATGGTTGGTTTTCTCTTCCGACATTCTCTATATTAATTCCAGTAAATCATACAGCCCCGGCAAATGTCATATATTTAGGTAAATACACCACCACCCGTTTTTAGAACTAATCTATACTAATATGATAAAGCGTAAACACACACTTCTTTGTTGCCTAAGATGTCAGCAAAAACTGCATATTTTTGAATATTTTTTTAGTAAAAAACCCTACACTTTCGTCACGCTTTAGGCTATATATTTTCACGCCATTAAAATTAGGTTGTAAAAATTTTGGATAAAAACCCTAATGTAGGAAAGATACCATAAGTTGCTGCCAACATCAAGGAAGCAAGATTCCCATAGTAAGGTAATTGGTATTTTGACATTTGCAATTGAGAATTTGACAAATGTAAACAATAAAATAAAGTTTTTGTAATTTCATGCAGATGAAGCCGCACAGGAACAGCTAGTAGTTTTATATTAGTGTTAATAAATAATTTCATAGGCTTTTGTTGTTTGCATAGCCAGGAGCAGACTTCACAAAAACTTTATTGAATTGAAATTAAAAGTTGTTGTATTGGTTAGAATTCAACACCTATCACGCCTGCATAAAACATGTCATAAATATTAATTGTAAAAAACTATTGTAAAAAAAGTTATCAACCTCTTTGATAATATTATTAAGTTAAGCCCAACGATACTTGTAAAAAGGTACATTTTAGATACAGAGCTAAAACAGCAGTGGAAATTACTTAAATAACAGTTTTACAATTTTAAACGCTTTAACGATAGTGTTAAGAAATTTATTCCCTAAACGGACACATGTTGGACACTTTAACGCCGAAACTTTGCCACTGAAAGAGACAAATTAGTACATTATTCTGCAAAACTATGTAACCTTTTAAGTTCAACTTGTAAACAAGCTTGTGTTACAATAATGTTTTGTGCTAAGTTATAAAGTTTTACTTAAATACATTTTACTTCGTATTTGTACAGTAAAGTCTTGTCAACTCCACTATTTTTTTTACTTTTTCTATAACAAATATAGCCTATGTTACTCAGTGAAAAAATTTTTCAAACCGGTTCAATAGTTTTAGACTCTATCCAATGTAAACAATCAAATCTTTCATCTTCATGATAATACTAGCTTTCCCCCACGACTCCGTCCGCGTGGAGGTAAAAACAAAGTAAGTAGCCTATGTGTTCTTCCAGTCTATCCTCTAAATCTGTGCCAAATTTAATCAAGATCCGTTCAGCAGTTTAGGCTACAAACTCTAACATACATCCATCTAAACTTTCGCATTTATAATATTAGTAAGAAGTAATATAGGACTAGAGTAGATACATGTTTAATGGTATATTATTAGGGTGGAAAAAGTATTGGCTTTAGAAACACTAAGTAAAACGCAGACATGGTCCGCTTGTAGCAGCTTCTAGCTGTTGTAACCGATACCATCTTCGGGCTATCGCTAAATATCTGCTGTAAAATGCTGCCAGCTGTATGCAAATATGCTGTCATTAAAACCAAGCCATAATTGAAACAACAGAAAATCATTGACTTAACTACTATGAATAATTAGGACTTTTTAATTCTCTAAAGAAAATCATAAATACAAACAATTCGATATTGAGTTATACGTAGTTATGGCTCGTTCGACGTCAAACAATTAGAACAATTGTCGGAAAAGCGGCAAATTACCGCCGCGGGCAATGCCAACTCAAAACAATTGTTCCGTTTACACGAAAATGCTACGTTATTTTTGTTACTTTATACCGGTAAAATGACAATGTTGTTACAAATACAGTCTAGTGTTTAAACATTTGTATGTAACATATGAAAGGGCTTCGAATCCTCAAATCATTTTGATCGGAAATCCTTAACCGGAAAAACTTTGACCACTTAACCACCAATATGGGTCGTTTTTTTTAGTTAATCGTTATAATTATCAACTAAAAGATACAGCAAAAGTTATAAGTAAAGCTACATTTAAATCTACCCAAGAATTTCCCTTTTCTTGGATCTTATTTACATTTTAATACAATTATCCACTTAACTGATTGGTCTGTCAGCGTTCTCGATTCCTAACAAAGAATTCGATGTTACGTTTTAGCGAAATAAAAACGCTTTCACATCAATTGATTTGTCGACGGCTGAAGGGAAATTGAATAAAACGTCGTACCCGAATTTGTAGAAAATTAGCAATTTTATCGCATGATTTTACATTTGTAGCTGTAACATGTAAAAAGTATTTTTGTGTAAATTATAAATTTATGTTCGCTGTCGATATGTGGTGTGAAAAACTCAATCTTGTGTCTTACCACGTCGACTTCGAGCGGAAGTATCAGAGTTTCCGGTTTCGTGCTGTAGCATCTTACGTCACGTCCGCTACGCCGCCTCGTAGCGGTCGATCATTGAACACACAACCACAACATGAACTATTCTTAGGTGTGAATAATCATCCTGAGTTTCCACTGACAAATATTTTCAAAAATTATCAACCTATAAAACCTATCTATACTTTTATACTAATATTATAAAGAGGAAAACTTTGCATTTTTGTATGTATTTGATTCACGCTAAAACTACTGGGCCGATTTTAAAAATTCTTTCTCCATTAGAAAGGTACTTTATCTGTGAGTAACATAGGCTATATTTTTTTGATTTGTCGCAGGCGAAGTCGCCACCAACAGCTAGTAACCTATAAAACACTAAACTCTGTTGTTTTTTCGTGTTATGATATTGTGTCTATCATCGTAAGAATCGAGCAAATAGAATTGTAGATTTATAACTCTAAATTTAATTAACCAAAACTGAATCTGTATTTCCAATTAATAGTTCTCTAGCATATAAAATAACAGTTATAATCATAAACTTTGTTAATTAATAAGTAAGAACGTGTTCCAAAGCGTTTCAATATATCCATACTAAGATTCGTGTTACCCCACGACGTAGTGCAAAGCGTGCACCAACGAAAACTAATTATATGTTAGTTCGAAGTTTGTTCATATTTCCTGGATTTTCATAACGCAACTTATTTTCGTAAAACATATTTCTATAATGTTCGAGGGGTACACCGGTGGACTTAGACTTAGAAATGAACGGATCGCGTGAAATGTGACATGATTAAGGGAGTGACGACTGAGATGACGGAAGATAGATTAATCTGGAGGACGAAAAGCTAGCGCCCCGACCTTGAATAGGATATCCAAGATATAAATGAGTAGCTTTCGCCCGCGACTTCGTGCGTGTGGAATTAAAAAAGTAGCCTATATTTTTTCCAGACTATAATAATCTACTTTTATGGCAAATTTCATCGAGATCCGTTTGGCAGTTTAAGCTACAAACTCTAACATTTATCCATCTAAACTTTCTCATCTATACTGATATAATAAAGCGTAAACACGCACTTCTTTGTGGCCTAAGATGTCAGCAATTACAACATTTTTTGAATAATTATTTTTGTAATTAAAAGCCCTACACTTACGTTACGCTTTAGGCTACATATTTTTTCGCCATTAAACTTAGGAGGTAAATATTTTGGATAAAAACCCTAATGTGGGAAAGAGACCATAAGTTGCTGCCAACATCATAGAAGCAAGATTGTCATGGTCTGTCATAATGTCATGTCATTTTGACATTTGCAATTGATAATTTGCCAAATGTAGTTAAACAATGAAATAGTTTTTATAATTTCACGCGGATGAAGACGCAAGGGAACAGCTAGTTTATAATATTAGTAAGATAAACGAGTATCGTTTATCTAGCATAGAAAGAGATCGCCTCTTTATTTTCAGATATAAGTACCAAATAACAATGCTAAAAATATCTTGCAGATAATAAAATAATAGTTTAGTAAAGATACAAAGTTATTTTAGGTAAATCCTACAAAGAGATTGTTCAATACAAAAGATTTTCGCAAAAGGAAAAAATGCGTCATTGTGTAGGCAATTCGCAAAATGCTATCGTAGTAAATAGTAAAGTTTGTGTTCCGGAAGTAATCGGATTAGGGCGGGAGTGCGGCGGAGGGATGAACCGAAGGGCGTCATTTATTCTCCTTACTGTGTTTACTTGATCCACTGGTTATCTCAGCCGCCCCGAAACAAATCTCGAATGTTTATAGCCCTGCGAATTCTTCTACAATTCCTTTTGATTTCTTTAATAAATAACCCGATTTGTTACTTAAAAACACATAAATAGACTGAAATATAGTAGGTGGCGTCGATGACTTAGGGATTGAGCACTTAACTTGAAATCTGCATGTCCTGGGTTCGAATCCCACCATGTAGCAATCTGTATATCTATTTACATATATAGATTTACTCTACGTCCTTACAGTGAAGGAAAATACACAGATCTGCGTAGAAATTCAAATATTCAAAAATATTGAAGTAAACCCGCACTGAATCTGTGTGTTTGACTTAGTGTAGGTTCCGAGCTTCTTAGTGGGTATAGTGAATGACGATCATTTGATGTAATTTAGTACAAATAACTCTGAAACGAATTTAATTTAACGCATCACTTCACATAACACGGCAGTCTTTTGTTTTATAATACAACTAGCTTTTTACGGCAACAATATTTACATTGTCAGTTCACCCCAACACGTTTAAAACATACTTCATTTTTTTATTATATCCATGCGAACTCGACAAATAAAAATCCCAAACAAAGTTTGAAAACTCAATTTGCATTTTATATTCGAATAAATGCATGCAATACGGACGTCAATATTGTGTTTATTCTGTTCGCATTGCCATAGTCATACATTGCATTTTATAGTTATTCTTGACATAAAATATGTTAACATTGTATTGATATTGAAAACACGTAAATGTGTAATTTCTCTTACTAGAAGTGGGAGATTAAAAATACATTAAAAACAATAATACAGATATTAAGATAAGGGCAGACATAACCGAACCGTTTCTCACAACTGAAGTATTGTTCGGAAAAGCCATAGCAGTCGGAATTGATAACCTGAGACTCGTATACTGCTATGAAAGCGAACCAAAATTGAGACCATTGAAATGAACCTATCTTGGATTTGGTTTGTTCTAACTCACCGTTTAAAACTCACATTGTAAAACGGAATATGAAAGTCCGTAAGTTAATTTAGATTTTGTACGTTGTTTTATTTAAAAAATTCTTCACTCTTTAGATACCCAAATTATTCTAAATTACATTTTATCTTTTTTGTCTTAAATTTGTTACGTCAGCACATTTGTAGCAAAGTTTTCTAAGGAAGGGTCCGATGATAAAATTACAGACAGAATTTATTCGTCGGCAATTTACTACACCAGTGCTCAAATACTTTTCTTTTCTAATTCTTTTATTTAACTCGGTTGAAATTTTCTTAAGTATCATTTCTTGAATTATCAAAAAATTACTCGTCATTATCATTTTTCATCTAATTTATTACATAAACTTTAATTTTTATTAACAGCATAATCATTACTTCTTACAAATGCGAAATTGTGGATGGATAAATATTTGTTATTACGTATCCAAAACTTTTTAACATATCTCGATGAAATTTCCCACAAATGTAGAACATAGTTTGGAAGAAATTATAAGCTACTCGTACTTACTGAGTTTATTTAATTCCGCGCTGACGGAGTCGCCGTCGACAGCTAGTAAGTCAATATATGTAAGACAGTATTTCTCAACAGCATTTAAACGGGTCACTGTCGACCATCATAGAAGTGTAAATAAATGAAGTAAATCATGATAAGTATCGAACCTTTTCTAATCTTTTTAATTTACCATAATGTTCCTGGCTGACATATTATTGTCAGTTTATCCAATCATGGCACATTTTGTTTAGAAACCAATCTCAAGTTCATAAAAATCTGTAATGAGTAACCGTGGGATTCTATTATCGATATAATTGCAAGAATATTTATATCTCTTTTTTTATATCCATGTGTTTTGATAGTGTACACCTATGGTATGAAACAAACGAACCATACCTTAGAATTAGGGAAGTTCCTATAAGGTTGAAATTTATGTACAATTGGACCCCCAATTAAAAGTTTTAAACAAATATTAACTAACGATGGATGTATGTTGCCAGCATCCACAGAATTCAGTATGAAGCAATTGAACTTTGTTTTATAGATTAGTAATAAAGTTTTATTGAGCGTTAGTTTCTGAGTAGTAATTTTACTTCACAAATAGTTCAAAACAACTTTAATTTTAAACTTATTCCGTTTCAACTTTAACAACGCAGAAAAATTATTTATTATTTTATTATTTATTTACACAATACAAAATACAAAATTAAATAATAGCGTCTATAAACATATCGGCACGTGGCCATTATCGCCATTTTCTGCGTCCATGATTGCCGAGCGAATGTGGGTAATCG
>LD688971.1:1640835-1657725 GCA_003118335.3 Papilio memnon | reverse complement strand
GGAAAATGTTTTAGACGCATCAAAGTGTAAAATACGGTACTCACCAATAACATTCAGTTCATGTATTTTGGACACTTTTGAATACAAAGGCGTCTCGAGTGCAATTTCACAGGCGTACGACCCCGAAGCCGAGAAATCCATTTTCTCCAACGTTATGGAAGTCGGCGTTAACTTTATCAACTGAAATGAAAATATGACTCAACTCTGATACATTTTTAAAAAGCAATGCAAATGTCATTAATATTTACTAGCCATGTTGATCGTCATACTAAAATTATCTCAGAGGGTCAAATAAAAACACTTTTTAAATTACGTAGATTAACAAATTTGATTACTAATTTCGTTAAATTTAACGCACAATTTAAATTATCAAGGATTCTACATCAAAACTTACGTTAATTTCAGCGCCGGTAAAATTGAAGGTCTCGAAGGGAGGGTCCCTTCCGCGCACGTACTTCATTATCCTTTGACCGTGTTTGAAAAACACTACCTGTTCACCATGTTTAATAAAATTAATTAGTCTATTAAGGTATAATGGATAATTTACATGTTTTCAAAAACAAGACGAACAATATTATGTATTTATATATGTATGTTAAAAGGTAATCTTAGCTTGCAATAGTTATACACTTTGTACACTTACACTCTTTGCACAATTACACACGTTACACGTTTACACTATTACACGTTTTGTACAATTACACATTCTGTATAAAGTACATACCTTGTAGAGGGAGTCTGGGTCGACGTTGTGATCGCAGCGTAGCACCGCGTTGTGCCGATGCACGACGAAGCGCGGCGCCCGCAGCTCCACCCAGACATCCGACATGCCTGTCACTAAACGAAAACCTTTTATTACCTTTAGCATAAGTCTTTGCCACTTAACGTATAAAGATTTTTGTATTAAATTTCTACAACTAAAAGCATATTAAAATTCTGTTATTAAGATTTTATTAAGATTTGTGATGAAATTAAGTTATTAAAATTGTCAAATTGTACAGTTCACTGACATATTAAAATGTTAGATTTAAACGTTGGCGAATAAAGCATTAAGATTTGGTTGAATATTTTATAAAAATCTATATAATTATGGAATTAACTACTATTGCACTTCTCTTCATTAATAGTTTTATTGCTTTAAGAGATTACACACTAACAACAATAACTTAGTCGGTTACATTTACGGCACTCTTGGGACAAGAGTGAACATTGATACCCTGCCAATGGTTACTGGCAGCTAAATAAATTGGATTAATGTTTTGTACAGATATTTAAGCAATGGAAACTTACAGTAAGAAACAATAGAAGTAGAAAGAGTAATTATATTCAAATAATCAAATGCCAACAATCTAAAGATTCTGCCAATTCTGGCCCAACTTCAGTCCCTTACCCGTTCCACCCTTTTCTTATAAGGACAGGATTGGAAGGGAAAGTGGATTTGACGGTGGAGGAGACGCATAGGAAAGGGAGATATCCTCTTTATGTGCGTCTCCTCGTCCGTCGATTTAGGGTAGGCAACGCATCTGCAATTTAGGATGTCTATGGGCAGAGGTCGCTTCGCCATTTCGGCGGATTTAGGTGGCTGCTTGCTCGTTTGCCACCTTATTGCATAAAAAAAAAATCTGCTTATGTTGAAGGCAGTTACGAATGATCGTAGACAACTTGGTGCTGGCGACAAAGGTAATGACAACAATCTGTATATTTTTCGACTTGATTATGCAGAAATAATGAAGACTGTATTGAGTTGAAAAGGTACAGTTAGTTCATTTATTCGCACAGATGGACGCTATCGTTAAAAAAACTTGGAAGAGACTTTTATTTACTGAAGAGCAAGTACTGGGGCAGTGTAAACCGATGAAATGCAAATTTTGCCTCGCAGAGCTTCCTTTAGTCGGTATTGAGATTCCGTCTCCGGGAGAAATTGCTTGGATGGACAATTCTATCCCGGACATAGTTTATTTTTACCAACGCAATCCATTTCCATCCGTAAATCCGAGACTGATGCTTCTTTTATTAAAAACGGTAATAATAGTGGAGGATATATTCCGTTTGATATTTTTAAATGATATTTCATTGTAATTGTGGTCATTTACTTTAAAATATTTAATAAAATTATACCCTATGTTACTCATTGATAATGTAATTTTCCAATAGTTAAGTAACTTTTGATATCGGTCAAGTACTTTTGAGTTAATTCGTTACATACAAAATCACAATTATTTCCTTTCTAGCAGATTATATAGACATAAGATGTGTACTGTTTTTTTTTAATTTCTTAAATGGTTTAAGTGTATGGTTATTAAATGGTTATTTATGGACACAAATAGATTATAGCTCTAGTCCATTTAATCAAGATACGGTTTGATTTTAGATATATGTGATACGGTAAGAAAATTACTCATCCCTTTTTCGTTACCATAAACATATTCAGGATGTGTGCGGTTAGCTTTGTATGAATTATTTATACGTAACGTTTCTCGCTTTCGTGACTACGAGAGGATTTTTTAGAATATAAATAAGGAGTTAAAAGTATATAAAAAATATGACTAGACAACATATTTTGTATATTAACAAATTTGGAAAAATGGATTTTAACGAACGTTGTTTTCTCTACATCATAACCACTATTATAAATGCGAAAGTTTAGATGGATGGAAGGATGTTTGTTAGAGTTTGTAGCCTAAACAGCTGAACGGATTTCGATGAAATTGGGTATAGATGTGGAGGATAGTCTGGAAGAAGACATAGGCTACTCACTTTTGTTTTTTTTTAATTCCATGCAAACGCTGTCGCAGGCGAAAGCTAGTATTTATATAAAAAATATTAGGTTGCCTTTATTAATAAACAAATGTCTAATTTAGTCTACTTTGTGTTCGATATAACTTACCAATAGTGGTTCCAGATAAACAAAACGTGAATAGTATCCACAGCTTTACGACCCGCGGCGCCATCTTTTACCAGTTATTCACAACCAATCGCTTAAATCGAAAATGATCAGTATTATGCTGAAGTAACACATTGTATTGCGTTACTTTCCCTCCTGGAACAAAGAAAAATACTTTGACATTACGTATAACGTCATCCGTATTACTTAATATTGTCCCTGAACTGATAGTATGTTAATAAACGTTTTAAAGTTTCCTGGTTGTTGTCTTGTCAGAGACAAGATATCCAAGAGATAAATTTTAATATTGACTAAAATAGTCTTGAAAGCCCTAAAGATGGACCCATAACATCTCGTTTTGTAAATATACCTTAAACTACAACATAAAATAAATGACAAAGTAAATGCAGATGACAAAAATCTCCAGTAACGAGCGCTGTCAAATGCAAGTAGCATTTAACAAGCTTCTTATATAAGTCAAATATTCTGCTTCGAACGAGCTGTTTTAATAGCATTTGAAAAAATACCGTTGCCAAATCGATGATAAAATATTCTAAGTATTTAACCTTGAGACTTATTAAATTCTCACAAATACTTAACTTATATACCAAAAAAATATTTGTTGCAATAAAATGAATGCTTACGCAATTTTTTGTATGCTTAAAAAGAATTTAAAATACATTTTATGTCTTACAAGACATCGTTATGAAATGAAATCACCGTGACCTCCATACTTTACATTCGAGATAACAAAAGAAAAGCGTCTGTATCAATATTTATTGAAACTCAATAAGCCTATTATGTAAAATATTACACGAATTTACATTGTTCTTTTTTTCCATATCAAACAGTTATTGTAGAATAATCTACAATAGACAAATTATCATCATAATAGCTACGCAACTACACATGGGACGTAGCAGGAATCCGTAGCAAGCGTAGCTACGTAGCATTAGTGATTAACTATTGCGTAAATTTAAAGAACGCTGAAGAATCAGAATTTATAAAGACATAACTTAAAAATCACAGACTAATTAATAGTTTAAACACATTTGTGAGATAAAAACTTCAACGAAATAAATTCATATAAACGTCTAGTCTAGGATTAAGAAGAAAAACTTATTGAATTTCCACAAGACGCGGAGAACTCCGGCTGTCTGTATCGACTTTAAGTCTCTCTTTCATCTTTAACTATTAAGTTAATTATTAGTTTATCTACGTTTCAAAGGATTCTAGTAGCGTTTGTGTAATTTAAAAAAATAAAAGATTCTGGAATTATATCTTGTTTCCATTTTATTACGAAAATAATAAAATAAATAGGTTTTCGTTTTATGATTTTAATTGGCCGGCATTTCAGAGCAGGCGCACACCTTTGACTAAACTATCGCACAACTGTTGTCGATTGTTTCGCAGCAAATTCAACTGTTGCACAACCAAAAAGTAGTGTGCGCACCTCCATATCAAAGGAATCAAAGAGCGACTAAACAGTTGTGCGATAGTTTAGTCAAAGTGTGCGCGCGCTCTAAGCATCTTTGCTTAATTATTTTAGTGAACATATCGGTTTCTATTTGATTAGTTGTTTTAACCCTCTTAATATTATACAATTTTGTCAGAAACCGTAATGTGATATTTGAACGTTGAAAGCGGTGGCAGTTATCAAGTTCGAAGCGAATTACGCTACGAGGAACAATTAATACCAACTCTAGTTACTAGCCGAAATAACATTATCTAAGTGAAATTGTATTCCAAATTCCAAATATTACTCTGATTGTAGAGCTATTGAAATGTAGTTTTTAAAACTATAAATTCACTGAAATGACATAATTTAAAGTGTTTTATAGTAGAAAGAGAAAACTAAGCTTTAATAATATTTAATAAAAATAATTTAAGGTCTAAAATTATTACATGCAACGTCCTTGGACATCAGTGACGCTAAACGAACCGCAGACTCTTTGCCGGGGTTAAACAAAATTAAAAACTAATAAGTAAGACATTAAAGTAATATTATTTATAATGTAAATAATGTGTTAGAGTGTATCCATTGTTTATTAGACAAATAATTCTTTACACTACAGGTAAAAAAGCATAATGACTTAAATCAATGTTTCTCGAAATAGTACAAAGACTAATGTATGTAAAAAAACTATAATAAAGGCTTTGGTTCCCTTGGTATGTTTACGCTTTCAATATGTTGAAAAATTACCACCGCCATCAATCATGTACAGGGTGGTAACGATTTCGACAGAGCCCTGTTGCGACTATTGTTGAGAACCTGAATATAAATGAAATCTAAACGCAAAAAGTATAACAAAATAAATGTCTATTTCAACACGAAACAACATAATTTGTATTAATATTTCAATTATTAAAAGCTTTATATGGATACTAGCTTTCGCCCGCGACTCCGTCCGCGTGGAGTTAAGAAAAACAAAAGTGAGTAGCCTATGTGTTCTTCCAGTCTATCTTCTACATCTATATCAAATTTCATCGAAATCGCTTCAGCCGTTTAGACTACAAACTCTAACAAATATCCATCCATCCATCTATCCATCAATCCATCTAAACTTTTACATTTATAATATTAGTATGATTATGAATAGTGATTTTTTCAACTTTTCAAAGTTCAAACATTCGAAAATAGCGTCAATAGTTGCCTATAGCTAATTTATGTACCAATAGAATCATTCAATTACATCGTTCATATACCAGTGTGTAATTGAACGAATGAATGATTTACCAAGTAAAGGGATAGTAATAAACCCGACAGTGGACTCGAGTATTATTGATCTCAACTACTGTGAGTGTCTGCACATTAATAAAACATTACATCAGTCTGATGACAAACTAAATATATTTGGACGTTATCATTCAACTTAATTTATAGTTATGAAAAAGAGTCAAAGAATAATATAGATTAAAAAGATAAATGGCTACAGCCACCTATTTTGTCTATGTTCATATTTAAAAAATGTTTTTCATTACTTCTCAAATGTATAGTCAAAATTAAAAAGTCTTCATTTTTTTTTACTTATACTATAAAATAATCTGCATACAAAAGAGAAGTCAGAGCAGTTCCTTTTCGTTTTATAAAAGAACTTAAAAATGTTTGAATAAAGAAATCTACCAAAACCATTAAAAATGCTTCAACTGGAAATTCCTTGAAGGTAAAAGCACAAACAAATTTAATTGGTATTTACTTTGATTTACGCGATGTCGCACTGAGATAAAAAGTTATGGCACTAAAACTATATTTAGCTATTATGTTAGCTAAAGAATAAAAACATTTCTTCATTGCGTGAACTAAATGTACAACGTTTTGTGACTACATAAAACTTAAACTTGATATTTATCTAGAAAAATAAACTTTATATAGTCCTAATTTTTACAGCAATTGAAATAAAGCTAGGTAATTAATTACTTCGGACGGCGTTCAAGCAGTTCGCACGCGAGATTATTCTGAACCATTACCCTTTATAGCCTGTTTATGCTCCCTCACTTCTGGTTTTTGGTTAAGTTCGAACTGCCTAGTATATAGCTGTTCAATTATTGTTTATGGTTTTCCCCCACGGCACTTTTACATGTTGAAACACCAGTAACGATTCAAGTGTAATTTTTACACTTGATGAGTTTCACACTTCACTGCATTAATCCTATAAATACAGCATTATTGCTCACAAACACTTTTTAAACTTTCACTTTAAAATTTTCACATATAAATTATTTAAATGGACAGTTAAACAAATAAGCAAGCAAATCACCGTTTACAATAATTATACAAGTATCACGCAAATTGTTACGACAATGAAATGAAATATCTCAAAACCAGAAAAACAAAATTCGTGAATATTAGAGAAATCAAAAGCGCACCTTTCTTTTAAATATTTTAAGCCCCTATTGAGCTTTCTCAAAGCTTTAAGGGCGCTGGAGATAATCGTAGCAATTACCACGAACAAAATGAGAAATATCCTCCGTATTAAAACTAAGGCTTCAAAAATATTTTATTATCATTTTTTGTTTTCATTATTACGAAGATTTTAAAAAGTATCTGCCGAATCTCTCAAAATGCAATTCTTTTCAATTTTTTACGAGTAACAATGAAATTAAAGAAATTAACTCAAATATATTTACTAAAAATTCGACCTATTTAAAACTTAGTTTAGATTATCCGTTGAACTTTTAATTTTAAAATTTCATGTAGAATAATCGTATTCGATTAAATGAACTCTTTGAACATCGAGGAAAAACATCAAATCTATAAAATTTCCAATTGCCTTGGTTTAGGTATGACCATGAGCGAGTGTACGGGGACATATTGATTTTCACTCCTACGAACTATCCACTTAACGATACTAGTATATTCATCATTTTTGTTTCATTAAGTGTAATCTATACGGCTTTCGACACCGATAACAACTGGATATCAAAAAATGATTAATAAATCAATACAAAATCAAGGCTATTAAAAGTTTTACAACCAAAGTTAGATTTTAAAATATTTGACGAAGTACTTTAATAATATATGTTGTTAACTATATCTAATACTAGCTGTTGCTTGCGACTTCGCCCGCGAGAAATTAAAAAAATATATCCTATGTTACTCACGGATAAATTACCTATCTAACAGTGAAAGAATTTTTAAAATCGGCCCAGTAGCTTCTGAGTTATTTCAATACATACAAAAAATACAAATCTTACCTCTTTATAATATTAGTATATATAGATGTATTTTACAATATATTCCGAGATACAAGGAAATCAATAAATCTATCACCAAAATACCTTAAAACAATGTCCATTGTGATGCTAAACGTGTTATCAATATCTATCCACTTAATGTACTTGTATTGTTGGTAACAAGCGGTATTACATATCGGGGCGTGGACGGAATGTAGGTCATTATCCACTTTACTTGTTGCTCCGTTTATAACCAATTTGAAGAAAAAAAACAGCGTAGGAGCTCTATTTTCTAATAAAACATTATTAACAAGACAAACATTATTTTAGGCTAGCTTTCGCCTGCGACTCCGTCTGCGTGGAAAAAAAACAAAAGCAAGTAGCCTATGTGTTCAGACCAACCTCTACACCTTTGCCAAATTTCATCCATATCCGTTCAGCCGTTTAGGCTACAACTCTAACAAACATCCATCCATCCAAACTTTCGCATTTATAATATTAGTATGATTACTAAACTGAACTGTGGAATAAAAACATGTGCGTTGTTTTAGCATATCCGTTTCCACCAGACCGATGTACATTCCTAAAACAACAGTCGGTAAACCAAATATAAATTTTCGCGTAATCAGTACTAACACCACTTGCGGAAACTCACTTTGTATTAGACCGGAATTACATAATCAAAAGACTTTTACTGACACTTTTTTTCAAAAAATGGTTAGTATAGTTAAATAGGTTTAAATTAAGAAGTGTTAAATAAAAATAAAGATTGCCTACCATCAAAATTATTGGGATAAAGTTGGGATTGGATGACAATTGAATTGTTCCCGTGATAATAAGAATTGATCCTTAAGTTACATACCATAGTGGTGATCTCATTTTGTGGTTACGACTATATTAACATGCTTAAAACGGGGAATCACTAAAAAATGCTCTTTTCCTGTATTTTCGCTCAGCAATCAGAGAACACACGGTACATATTTAACGAGTCCGGAGCCCGTTTTATGTACACGTCTCTCGTGTTTGTGTTATACTGTAACAGTTAAGGACTTCTAACAACTGAGACTATTTAACTGGCTATTAAAATATTTTATGTAACTTTAGTTGGGTCGCAATCACATCGGAGGTACTGATATTTGTAATGAAAGAAACGGAAGTTATTATAGATAAGTCAGTTTGGTTCTAATGTAAAAGATATCGTGATAATTGTATTGTTATTAATCGAAAATTTGGAACAGACATACATTTTAAGCAAAAAGACAAAGGTTATCTTACTTAATAATATAAATGTGAAAGTTTAGATGGATGTATAGATGGATGTTTGTTAGAGTTTGTAGCCTAAACGGCTGAACGGATCTCGAATTAATTTGGCATAGACGTAGAGGATAGTCTGAAAGAACACATAGGCTACTGATTTTTGTTTTTTTTAACACCACGCGGACGGAGTCTCGGGCGAAAGCTACTAAATAATAATCCATAAAAAATGAAACCTTTCACGTCTTTTAAGTAAGGATAAAATGGAAGTGAGTATGATATTAATACTTGTTGCTTTGTTTTTTATCTCCAATGAATGAAAATACGATATTTGTATGTAACGTAACAAGGATTTTTAAAATACTTAACAAAATAAGAATATTTTATATTCAATAGTTAGTAGTATACAATAGTAAACGGTAAGCTTAACTAAAATATATTAGTTACGTAATTACTCGAGAAAGAAATATCCTTTTCTGCCATCTCCAGTTCCATTCTATTTTTATCATAACTCTTTTCCGACACGCACATAAAACATGTGCTGGAAAATTATGATTTGAGCCTAAAGTAATAATTGCCAAACTTTTAATGATTCGAATTTTAAATTGGAAAACTTTTCATACTTCATGATAAAGACGATAGGATTTATTTTATGAGCAAATTTCTTTTTTAGAAAATGAAACTTGATTAAAAAATTGTTTTTTTTAAAGAAATAATCCAAGCACACCTATCTAATAATACGTTTTGAAGACATTGAAATCAGTCGTGTTTTATAAATTTAATGAAGGCGTTTTACGTTGCTATAATTGATTAGATTATAATAAAAATTGTGCACACAAATATATTTATAGTAATTTTACCGAAATCTCAATCCGCGACCCTTGATAGCAAATTGATCACTGAACCGCTACGTCGCAGGTAACGAAGCGACCAAGCGTAGAAATCATTTTATTAATAAAAATAAAAACTTTTGAAAACCCTAAATAACTCTATATCTATATTTAAAAACAAACGTAAAATGTTCACTCACAGGAAAGGCTCATTATTTTTTCAATAACAAACCTACAAGCTTTTTATGCCTATTAAAACTTTTAACTTAACCACTTAAAATCATAACAGAAGTTGAAATTATTACACAGGTTCACCATTTAGTTTTAAGTTTCAATAACGACCTGTTGAAATTGAGCGTCCTGTGTTCGTGTCTCGCTCTCGCACCTCAATATTAGTATATACGTTTCTGTCTAATCGCAACAGTGTAACGTACGATACGTCCGCGCGCGCCGGCACTTCGAAACACACTGGCCGGCGCCCTCCGATCTATAAGCAAGCTTTGCCCGCCCACATCGTACGGGACCTGAATAAGTAGGACGGTAAATAGCAACGGTCACCTGCCATAGACTAACATCTATATTTTTTAAATCCTTTTCTAATAATCTTTGTTCTTAATTCAATAAAAACTCCTTTGTGTAATTACTTCGCCCTCTAAAGTTCATTAGGAGTTAATTGTGAACATTTCAAAGCAGACGTCGTGTAAACTTTTTTAACTTTATTATTATGGCGAGGATTTTACGATGATTCTCGGTAGTTACAGCCACTTTGATGTTTTAGATAGCAGCATTATTTTCGAAACTCTGGTGTATTTAAATATAAAAATCTAAATGAATACTAAAACAACTTTTATTTTCTTTTATCTTTGATTAGTATTATTGAGTAGTATAATGGTTTTATGACATACTTTACTTTAACAATCCTTTGAAACGGTTACTCTCACAATTTTACTAGGATGTTGTTTAATATTATATAATTTCGTGATATGTTATAACTCAATAAATTAAGCCATCGATAGGGCTATATATGTAATTTTGAAACATTATTATTATTAACTGAATGCTAAGGTAAGGTCAGTGAACAAAGAATGAGAGACGCTGTAAGTTTTTACTGAAACTTTATTAATTCATGAATAAACCGCGTCTGGGTTTCAGTCCATAAAATATTTGAAGACATTAATGCGAGTGCGAATATGCTCGTAAGGGCTGAATCATACGAGAACATAAATTTAAACTTTTCAATATGAATAATTCAAATCCAACATTGCTTTCAGCGCATTTCAGATACTTCGACTATAGAAAAACGGACTAGGCAAAAAACCAATTTTGTACTTATTAAATCCTACTATTCGGTAGGGTGATGACAATCACACGTGTGCATATGCAGACAGTTACGTCTGTATGAACGTAAGTGATCCTAAAAACCGTGAAATGCACAAGCAACTTATTGATTTTATTTGTTACATGGGTATGCGCACGCTAGACTAGTCCTGTCATTTAAATGTCAAAGAAGAGATGTAATGTAAACAATATAAATCGTGGAATAACTTTGCACTTACGAATTTCCATACCGACGTTTAGTTCCCAAAGTTATTCAAATTTGATGCCCACATTGGGATGATAAAAATTTACTATACGGAGACGACACGCGTAGTTGTGAGATTGACTGGAATATATTTTGGAATCCGAGTATTCTTCTGAAAAAAATACTGGGATAGCAAATGTTATTGCTTAAAAAAAGTAAGGAAGAAAATAAATGGTCGCACTATTTTAAGTTTAAGCATAATATAACGAGCAGCATATTCTAAAGGAGTTTCATTATTTCATAAAAACTTACAAAACATACAGAACTATATTTACGTTCAATATAAAAGGATAGATATATCGCAGCAATATAATAACCATTTCTCATCTCAGAGATGTATTGTGTGCGAGTGATACTAACCCCGATCCATAGATTAAAGAGTATAGAGGTAGATTAAAGGCTTCTAGCTGTAGCTTTTGTACATATAATTCATTCAGTTAATATTACAGATCAAAATAAAATGTAGGTAACGGCTATATAAAGTAAAAAAAAAAAAAAATATTTAATCACATAATATCTGATATTAATAATTATTAAGAAATTACTACAACACATTATAACCTTTATAAAATACTTAGTTGGGACACAAATTGATAAAATTCACATTTATACGATAACATGATTCGCGAAATGGGGATGATTCCCCACGTTCGCGTCGTAGTGATTGCTACGTCCGTAGTACAAGCTACGCCGTAGACCGTTCATATCACTCAATTACCTATCTCGCAGCGAAAATGTATTCTTGTATCGTATTCTTTTAGATTGTTATCAGAATATGTCAGTATAATATTTTTTACATCTTCATATACCTACTAGACATCTATTAATGAGCGAGAGAAGCAAGGGCGGTAGTGTAGATGTACATACTGAAGATGTTCCGACTAATTATAACAAGCTATTTAGTCTTACGTAGGCGTGGAATATCAATCATTCTGTCTCGTCTCAGGGGCATCGTGAATACACGGCTGAAGGAATATGTATCTACAGCTGAAACGACAAACTATTCTGAAAGTTTTACGTTTTCCTTACTTTGCTATATTGATTATCTTATCGATATAAATCTTAACATCAGAAATACTTATGTATTCTAAGTAAAATATTTGGTATTTCATCGATACTTACCTTCTAAATAACAAAAGTCGTTTCGTCAATACATTCAGACGATCCCAAAGGACTTATCTCAGTTCTTTTTTATTTACCTTGGCTTGTTAAATCTACTAATACTCTTATATACTCTCTCTTAATTTGGCATAACAAGATTTTTTTTCTAAATCGACAAATAAAACAAGCAACAGTTTCAACAGAAAAAATATATTTTTGATCGTTCGTATCGTTGCTTACATATTGATAGAAGAAACATTAATATTCTAATTTACTTTACCTCTGAAACTCAATATGAACTTTTAATTAAATTATCTCAACCGAATATCGCGAGCCTAATGAGTCTTCTTTTAAATTACGTGTAATAAGTTTGGGAACGACGACAATCCCCCGCGGCCTGTCTTGCTTTCGTTTTAAGAACACGCGATGCGATTTATAATTGGCTTTTAGATTAGCTTGCTGAAACAATGGGCCCGCGGCACGCAATAGCTTCCCGTAAGAACACTAAATTAAATTATTAAGGAATTATAACACGTTCTTGTAATTTCTGACCATAAATAAATAATCAAAGAAGAAAGCGGATCACCTAGTGCTAGAATTTAGGCTTCGCTACCCAAAACAAAGCATCAGAAGGTGTAACCTAAAACTTTAAGAAATGATACCTACGATAAAAAGAACTACTTAATAAAATTTATTGCCTAATTATGTAGTAGG
This sequence comes from Papilio memnon, assembly GCA_003118335.3. Lineage (NCBI taxonomy): Eukaryota > Metazoa > Arthropoda > Insecta > Lepidoptera > Papilionidae > Papilio > Papilio memnon. Next base: position 1,644,686 of record LD688971.1, on the reverse strand, counting down.
GACAAACACAGTAAATAAGCTATTTTTACAAATAATCATGTAATTCCTATATTCTTTATCTACTGGTTTCGTTTTTATTTAATAAAAATGTCTATTTTACGATAAATAAGACCCTTGAAATAATAAATGGACTTAATTTACCCTAAAGTCGAGTTTCGAAAGCCATGCAAACTGCTTTCGAGTTGACTCTAAACAAACTCAGACGCGACGAGCATTTTAGGGGTATTGTAACAATAACATTAACGTTATTAAGAAGAAGGAATTTGTTCATTTATTTCACTTTATCATCTCCAAGTCTTCTTCGAGTTCAATGTCCGTCGCGAAAAGAGCAAGGAATCCTAAGAAAATATTATTACAAGGAACTGCGTAAAAAAGTGTATAAACACGTCACTGAAAATAACAATAATGGTAATAAAAAGATTTTGAAGCCTCCGAGTCTTTTTAACGCGTAACGTTCTTGCATTTTATTTTAAGCTCGAACTGTAAAGAATCCAGGCTTTTTTAAATGTCAATTAGTCTTTTACTGGAGCACTAAAAGCTTTCACTGGCTCTTTTAAGTTTCAAAAGCTTCACAAACTCACTTAGTCCTTGCTCTTCAGTTTTCTATTGGATTAATATTGAGTTTTTTTTTTAAACATAAGTAAGGAATAGAAATCTTATACTAAAGCCTTACATTGAATTCTAACATTCAAGTTAAATATAAGGTATATTTTTGTGGTATTTTTATTGCGTTAATATTAAATGTTGTACTAGGTGTTGAAGGCTACATTTACGTAAACGTTGGCGCTAATACGAGTATGCCTTTAGTTGAAAAACTGAAATTCATACGCGAGACCGCAAAAATCACTGAAATAGATATTCTGTTGTTTCCTTTATCTCATCAACTTGCCCTTACGGAGGGTCGGCACAGTATGCGCTGCTTTTCCATACATTTCTATCAGCCGTCATATCTGAATCCACTCTCTTCTTAAACATATCCTCTTTCACACAATCCACCAATACTTTCTTCGGTCTTCCTCTTCCTTTGTAGCCATCCACATTCATTCTTAACAATTTTTGGTTTATGTTGTTGTATGTATGTCTGTTTTTTTCCTTTATCAAATAATCTGAAAATTGGACTCAACAATGTTTTGGAAGGCTGACCCATTTGTTGTGATAATAAAATACGTTAGAGCTCATGTAATATTACTTTCACATTAAAAGCAAGACTTTTCTTATCTTGGGTTAAAAGTATAATCATACTAATTTGAGGCTCACCGCTAGCACTGGCAAGCTGTAAGTAGGTAATTGCATTAATTGCTTCAGCGGAACTTGGCAATTCAATTTCGAAACTTTCGAATAGAAACTTTTCCGTCGACACTTTGAAACAAATTGCAATGTTAATAATAAATTAATCAATAGTTAAATTATCGAGGTCAAAGCCAGTTTTAAATCTTCTCATTTCCTTTCAAATATCAAATTGTAAAAGTATACATAGCTGCTGCTGATGGTTTGTCGACGACTCCCCACTAATACCGTCCGCGTCTCGAACCGTTTGTTAACGCGTGACGTCATGACACTATTGGCAAACTGCGCACGAGTAATACGTATACTATAATTACTTATGCACTTAAATACTTTCTCCCTCAAAACTTGGGAGGAAAGTGTACTTTAAGTATTACTCAAAAATGTATTGAAAATTGAATAATTCTTTAAAAAAATATTGTGAATATATAAAAGTCATGACAGATAATTTTATAATATCTGAAAAGAAAAATAGTTTTGATCAACCAAGACAAAGGCATGTACGAAACTCCAGCATAATTCATAACACCATCGAGTAATCATGCTGAAACTTACACGGAAAACTATTCATATTAATGAGGTCACGCTCAGTAACAAACCCGAGGGATCATTGCAGTCATAACTTCCGATAATCCCTTTTGTCTCGGTAGTTTCGATAATATCTACAATGCAACTCAATAATTACCTTATTTTAATTATGCATAGATATCAATGATTAAATTAATAAACGAGGAAGTGCAAACCTGGTTATATTAATTTGGTCACTTCTTGGAGTTGAAATATCAAGCCTCTTGCTATCAAGTTAAAATTGGCTATCAAGCCACCATCAGGTGTGCAGGTACAATTTTAATTTATGTGAAAATTAGCAAAAGAAGAATTTATATTGAAAAAATGTATGGTCTTTGAAAATTTAAAATGACAGGTATTGTTTATGCTCTATTTAAAATTGACAGCTGTCAGTTGTGACAACTAGTATCAACGGTTTGAATTATTTGTTTTCATTTTGTTATTGTCATGTTTTACTGTAAATGAAAGTACAAAATGCATGCAAATCTTGAAATAAACAAACCGATCAACGAATATACATGTCGGGCGTGCTTACAAACTAAAAATGAAGGGTGTGTCTCTCTTAAAAACAAAAGTGAACTGTCCCAACTTTTTGAGTTTTGCGTTGGATTATCAGTAAGTATTTTTAATTATTCCTTAAGAACTGTAATTTATTATTACATTTTTCATACTTGCTGATCATGGAAGTTTACAAAGCAATGTAAAACTTACTAAAACACCGGTACATAATAAAAAAATATTGTTTTTGCTGTTCTGTTCATATTTGGATAAGTTTTGAATTATGTAATGTAGTGCAATACTAGAAAAAACATATATGTACTAGTATTTGTGTCTGGATAGTAAAAATTTAAAATGCTGTATGGATAATATTATGATAATACATTAATAATATGTATTGTAGGTAGAACCGGACGACATGTCACAAGTTTTGTGCCAGCCATGTACAACAATTGTTAAAAAATTTGCAGATTTCAAAATACAATGTCACACATCTGATGAAATGTTTAAATCTATAGCGAAGAATAAAAATGTAACTATGACTTTATTTTTCTTATCTATACTAATATTATAAAGAGAAAAGATTTGTGTTTTTGTATGTGATGAAATAACTCAAAAACTGCTGGGCTGATTTTAAAAATTCTTTCACCGTTAGAAAAGTAATTTATCCATGAGTAACATAGGCTATATTTTTTAATTCCACAAAGGCGAAATCGCGAGCAACAGCTAGTATGTAATATTTATGTAGTAATAATATTTATTTGATTCCATTTATTTAGTATTTATTTGAATTGAAAATACCAATACAAATGTTATTTAGTAAGACTTTTTGATTGTTTTCCCGCAACAAATGAACCAACGAAGATAAAATGTAAATGGTTTGTTTGTATGAAAAAGTTACAAATAGATGTCATATTTAATTAATTCTTTATCAAGATTTTTAAATAACTAACCTTTGCCTGCTACTGTTCGGAATTTAAAAAAAAATCTTAGTATATAGTTTGTTCTTCCAAACTATTTTCTACATTTCTTCCAAATTTCATCAAGATCTGTAAAGACATCCATCTAAATTTTTACATTTGTAATATTAGTAAGATTTCTATTTATAACTTCAAAATCAAGTAACTAATAACTCAAATAGATAATGAACAAATTTGTATATAACAATTTTAGAATATTTGTACAGAAAAGTTTTCAACAATTGAAGAAGTGAATGTTGATAATTGCCACTTAGACGATATAAATTTTATTGGAGATGAATTTTCAAATGATAATGTAGAAATAAATGATAATTGCAATACAAAAGATATAAAACATAAGTCACAGAGCAATGAAAAAGTCATTGAAATTCCCAGGAGAAAATCTTCTAGACAAAAAAAATGTAAAAACGATACTCCAAAGATAATTTTTGAGGAAAATAAAAGTAATAATGAACAATGCGAGAAAGGTCTAATAAAAGTCTTAGAATGTAATAAATGTAAGAAACAATATCGTGAGTATTT
>LD688971.1:1587719-1600275 GCA_003118335.3 Papilio memnon | reverse complement strand
CGGATGAAGCCGCAAGGGAACAGCTAGTTCGTTAGCTAAAGGTCCAAACATTACTTGTCAAAGATATATAAAAAATATTTAATATCCGATACGTTGGTCGTTTCCCACCATCTCCTTTAAAAAGTAATTGGATTGATAAAAAAAACCAAATGTGAAGTAAAAAACCTAGCTCATAACTATTTCAACCAACTTTAAAAATGAAGTGTTTCTTGATTCGATTGGTATATATCTTATGTATTGTTCATTAAAGAAAAACCGGTATTACTATGTGGATATAACACAAAGGAAAGACACTGACGTAAGTAAGCAGTGAAAGTTTTCTCGTGACCTTTACACCTCACCCTTCGTAGAAGCGAACCGTTAAATTGATTAGGTAAACATGTCGATAAAAAGAAAAAATATTTGTACTACTAAATTTATCTCTTACGAAGAAGATTGAATTAGGATGTTAAATCCAGACAAAGGGATATTCAAGATATATATTTTTAAAGAATGTATTCTCGTAATTTAAAAAGACGGAGAGAATTTCTGTCGTAACGTGTGGCATATCTTGATGGATGGATGGATGTTTTTTAAGCCTAAACTTCTGAACGGATCTTGATGAAGTTTGGCATAGATCTAGAGGATAGTCTGGAAGAACACACAGGCTACTTACTTTAGTTTTTTTTAAATTTCTACGCGGACATAGTCGTGGCAGAAAACTAGTCAAAGATAATTAAACTTTACACACGCTGAATTCTACTACGATATTTATGTTAAGTGAACTCATTGAATAACGCAATGGAAGGAAATTGAGTAAAAAACTGCTAAATAATATTTTTTTTCATATTTTATTAAGCCACATATAAAAAGCAATGAAAAATGTGGGATCACAAGATATATCGCGTCACGTGCGCGCCACTTGACAGGAGCGCTCTCGACGCCCTCTAGTGGCCGCTAGTCCCACTCATTTGTCCTCTTATCGTGTCATTTAACACCTATCTATATAATGCGATGCGCTTACTAGCTTTAACGGCTTTTATGTGGTTTTTCCCCAACTGTCAGGTATAGCTTTTTCAATATGCAATTAATTACATTGCGATCTTTTATAGCGGTTTAAAGCCTGCTACAGACGTTCAGTTTTATCTCAGCGTCTGTAGCGGGCATAATTTTGCCTCATATTTAGAATGATGTTGCAATGCCGAGAAAGTCACACAAAACATAATGTCAACCCTTTCACACTCACTATAAAAACTGAGATAGCAGATTTTTTTTATGATTGTATGGCAGTGTCTTCACTCTTACAGTTCTTCAATTAGGGGAACAATTAGTCAGGTTTCTTGTTTATTTTACAGTCATTGCATATATTATAAAATGTAAAATATGGTAATACTACTTTCTACGAGTATAATTAACAAGAAAAATGATATAAAAGTAAGTATTAAGTTATACTTTATGTTATTAATTTCAAACAAGTAACAAGTAACCAGCTTGTTTATAAAGTAGGGTCCATCGTTAATTCCACGGTCACTTCACCCTAATAAGATGCAGGGGTCCACGGGTCCGTTAAAGATATCCATCTTTACTTTGAGTTCAAGCTTTATCAAGTTGTCTAGTGCAAAGGATACTTGACCTAAATGTCTAATTTTTATACCGTTTTTGAAGGTTTCTTTCTTTTTCACTTTATATTGGATTCAAACACTAAATGTTGCATAGAAAAAATATGTCGTTATCCCAGTCTTTTTCAATAAATATGACAAAAACGATAACATTTTCTATACATATAATAGAGTTGGAGTGTCAGTCTGTAATATCAAAAGAAAAATTCCAGATTTCGGAAAGATGATGTATTTACTGATAACGCAAATTGCATTTAAAAATTTTTGTCTGTCTGTCCGCAAACCAAGTTTGTTCCGGGTAATGTCCGAAACGGCTGGGTCGATTTCGACCGGACTTTCACTGAAGGGTAGCTGACATAGACGGGCATATCATAGGCTACTTTTTTATCTTAATATTGCGTGGACGAAGTCGCAGGCTACAGCTAGTTTTTATATAAAATCACGTTATAGAGAGAGTCATTTTACTAACAATTACAAAAATAAACTTTTATAAAACACTATAATTTACACTATCCAATAAAATGCTACGAAACATGCTATGCGATGTAATTAAACGTTCAACTAATTACTCCGACTACGTCGGGAAAATTTCATTTCGGCATGTTGATTACAACGTGTTCTCACCAACGAAACACTAGTAAAAACATAGTATATCTCACCTTTTTTAATAAAGGATAACAGGGACAAAATTATGCTTTTGTACAACTCAGTTATATTGTAGCCTTGTTTTAAAACACTTAATAATAGCTCCGCGTTATGAAATGTTGCACTGTGGTTCGGACTTTTTTCATAAAGTCGAGATTAAAATTGCGTTAACAACTTCATTTGTATTATAATTAAACTAGCGTAGGCTTACAAAGTCCAATATAGGCCAACAAAATAGCCTATGTAACTTTGTATATATTAATTAATCTTTGAAATATTTGTTCAATGACTTTATTGTGATGAAATACAAGGAATTCCAACCATTTAATTAGTAGAGTTACTAAGAAGTACCTGTATTGTTGAATCTATTTGAAAAATATGACTAAATTTAAGTCTTCAAGGCTTTGATTTCAAGAGTCAAGTTAAGGTCTTGAAATGTTTACTGTTTCTTTGGCTTTTGTAGTCTAACACCATTTAATTCACAACAGAGCCCTGAGCAAATCAATTGATGCACATTAAGTAATCGAGATGGGTTCTTTTTTCATTGAAGAGTTTGGTAGGAGGTCTCGATTCTCGATATTCATTGACCCCTCGTCAACTGTGGGTTACCGCCGTGAGGTTCGAGTCGTGTCCAAACCCCGATGTAACTTATCTCAACCTTTGAAATGATAAGTATGGGGCATTTCCTCGCATAAATGAATTATAGTCTTTGTTAAGAGGAAGTAATTATTTTAAAAATGTCAGCATTTTCTTATTTTCCTCGAACCTCATTAAAATGTAAATTGCTAATGATTGCGGGCTCCATACATTAATAATTCATACAATTACCATAATTGCCTAACTTGTACACGATTTTGCTCTCACAAAAATGTTGTTAGATATTTTTAGATCCGAGCTCCGTATAATATGACGATGTTGACGAATTCCAAATATCCAATTACTTCGAGAATACGTGTTTATTTGAATATTGGATACGAAATACTTTTTAGGAATAAAATGTACATTTTTATAGTGACTAGTAGCAAACTCAAAACAAAAAATAGTCCAAATTTACCCTAACTAGACGTAAAAAGAAACATACAGACGAATTGAATACCTCCTTCTTTTGGGAAGGCGGTCAATGAGGCATTATACAAACCTACAATCTTACTATCTTACTTCTTAATTCTTACTAATATTATAAATGGATTTGGATGGATCGATGGATGGATTAATGTTTGTTACCACTTACCTCTAGAACGACTTGATGGATGTAGAACATTGTCTGGCAGAACACATGGTCTACTTACTTTTTTTTTAATTCCGCAAGGATGAAGTCGCGATTAAAACCTAGTAAATACGTAGACGCGAAAACAAATGAATTCTACATTTTATAAGAAACCGCAATAAGTTTCGAATTTTATAAATTTCGAACGTGTTTTAATTTAAACGGTCACTTTAATTGAAGTCCATTGATTAATGAAAGGTTTAATCCTACTCTCGCACACGGCTCACAGATGAAAGGTCAAACGGACTGATAGAGCTTAAAAGGGACAAATTCATCCGAAATCGGATTATATGGGTTACCATAAGTTTTATTGTTTTAAACAAATAACGTCAGTTTTAAATGTTTTGCAAAAGTTGTTGCGAAATATTTTTAATTTAATGTAATTAATGAAATTATTTATTGAATTGTCTATGTTATATTGTTTTTTTTATTTATTTATCGTAAAAGTCGGGATGCTATCAACTCTGTTTAAAGACGTGACTTCTTATCTGAGATTAAAGTTTTTGTATTTTTTTAAACCTCACGAACAATAAATCTGAGAGACCTTTTATTTCACTTTCTGTTGAAATGTAGCAGGCGAAAGCACTGTAATATTTATAGCTACAATACACCTGAGCCTCAATTTATATGCGGCATATTTTTGCACGCAACTGACTTGTACGTGACTGTTTATATGATTTCTTAACAAGACGTTATGTGAAATTTCTTTCGGCAGTGACATGATCACGATATTACTGGGTTGATCTAATTTACCCAGTTGTACAAGACGACACTATTACTTACTTTTACGTTTTATTTCATTTTTAATTTTGCATTTGTTTTTTGCTATCTAAGTTAAGACTCTTAATTTTAGTTCCTGAATCAGGCTACAAATTTTGACGTTTCAAACAACAGGCAACAGCTAGTGCCTTATTTTTACTTATTTTTCTACCTATACTATATACTATACAGTACCCATTTTCGCCGCATTTGTACTACAAATAAAAAAAATGATTTTTTTAAGATCTTTATAATTACGTTGAATAATGAAAATACCCGTCTATTGGGTTTTTTCTCACATAAATACGCGGTTTATTCCCAAATGGGAAAAACCCTAGGCATATTCCCGTTGGGTTTTTTCCCACTGCCCATCTCTAGTTAAGAGTAACATAACGTATTCTAGCATCAGAGTACTTTAAAATCCCTACCGGTTTGAACAAGTTTGTGCGAAAAAGTAATAGAATTAAAATCTTACAATCACTAAAATGCATGTATATTTAAAAAAAAATCATTAACTTTATGAGAAGTTATTAAAACAATACTGGTATTTCAGTTATAAATGTAACAATGAAGGTATGTCGATATTCAAATACGTTGCCTTTCAATTGCTCACCGCTGAATGTCGACGAGCTGCAGAAATGGACGTGAAAGCTTTGAATCAATTAACTCGGAATAACAACGCCACTGCAGCTGCTTGCTGGAACGCTTTAAATCTGTAATGAGATAGAACATTGCATATATTCATTGAATATGGGTAACTATTGGATATTTGTAACTTGCAGGACAGTTATATATTGTTAAATTATTACTATTCTATTATATTAGGATATTACCGTAAGTTTCCACTGTCTATATACTTGTGTATATTGTGGTTATGGTATTGTCAATAAAAGCTAGCTAAGGTTGAGGTTTATGAATGAAGAGACGGTTACAAAGTAATTACGTATTGTGTAAAAGGCCAGCAAAATAAGTATAAAATCCTCTTATTTCATTAGTTTTTACTTTTAGTTATAATGAAAGATGAAAAGTTCGTTTAATGAATCCCGTCTCTTCCTTACGTTCTGATTTCATTACGTTCCTCGATTTTCTTATAGTTTTTGAATAATATCTTACTTAAAGATGAGAACTTTTCCAGTTTTACTTTTAAAACTTATGAAGAGATAATTAATGCGAACATATTTCCATCTATTAATATAATTAAAATATATTTTCAAGTAATTTTTGTATTAAGTTAATTTGGCTTGTGAAAATTTTGGTCTGAAAATTATTTGACTTAAAACATTTCAACGATTGAATTTCAGTTTTTTATTTATTAAAAAGGAAATAAGGGGATTTAGCTTAAGAATAATAAGTCTGTGAATTTTTAAAGCAGAAAAAGACGTGCCTTAAAATATTTTTAATCTACAATCTATTTAACAATGGTTTTATTTATTTTTATTTTACGGACTTTAACCTCGCTTTAACCTCAAAATTTCATGCAGAAAAAATAATGTTTAGTTCGAGGAAAATTATTAAAACAAATTACTTAAAGCTTATTAAGTTGATTCATTAAAACCAAGCTGTCGATCACGACGTTTTCAGAAAACCTAAGAATTAATTTTGTGGCAAAATTGTTTTTATAGTACCACTGTAAGTGAATAAAATCGATACTAAAAATACCAAACTAGCATTCGCCCGCATCTCTGTCCTTCAAAAGTTTTTTTTTCTGTTCCTTCTGACTGTCCATTTAAACTTTCGCATTTATTAGCAAGATTAAAAAACGCAAGTACCACAGTTAACATGTTCAGTGCAATTATCGACTTCACATTCATGTGAAAAAAATGTAGTTGAATGGAACGAAAATATGCTGATTAGAGATATAAAATTTTAATAAAAAACTAGACTATTAAATTTTGAGCGATATATATGGAATAAGAAAATAATTCAACTTAACCGAACAGATGTCGAATTAGGAGTACGGGTACAGGCTATAGGGTCAGATCTGGCAGTCAGCCAACGCCTTTCAAGCGGGGTCAGTGACCTGTAACTGATATTAGCGATAATGGAAAAACAATTGAATTACCCAATTTTTCATAAATAATATCAAAAAATAAAATGTATACCTGCATTGTCTCTCTGATTCGGTTTCAATGTTCATAGACTTATCTTATTTTTCATTACGTAAGTTTTTGTATAAAAAGACATTCCGTCGAAAATACGAAATTTGTTCAGTTAAAACTGTTTTGGCAATTCATTTATGTTGTCAAGTAGTACGATTCGTTAATGGTAGTTTAATATATAAAAAAAAAAACACTAATGCAAGTCATGCTTTATTTGTAATGTAAAACTTTTTAAGATCTACAATTCCTTCATACATCATTTTTATATACCTCTAACGGTTTAGGCAGCGTAAGCCGAAAAAAGTTAAAATTTAGTGATTTTTAACGCCGGGGGCCCAGAACCAGAAATACGCTTTTTATTAATAGTTCCTAAACATTAGTATTAATCAAATATAGCCTTTATTACTCACAGATAAATTACCTTTGTAATGGTGAAAGAATTTTTAAAATCGGCCCAGTAGTTTTTACGTGAATCGAATACATACAAAAATACAAAGCTTTCCTCTTTATAATATTAGTATAGATAGTATAGAAGTATAGATATAGATAAGTTAGCTTTGATCTTAGTTCACACGAAATTAAAATAAAACTTGTAAATAGCTTCCGTGCTCTCCAGGCTATATTTAAAACCTCTCTATGTAAAATTTCATCGAGATCCGTTAAGCCGTTTTTACTTTCACATTTGTAATATTAGTATGATGTAAAACGTACTTAATTATATAATTTTCCATAATTCAGATGAAAAACGAATTTAGAAATGAACAAAATGTTTCCGTATTTACAGAGGATTAACTTCATTACAATGTTGGTATTACCGTGTTGTGGGTGAAAATACCCGGAGGCCACGCTCCTTGCTCTTATTAAAATTTCAGGTTTACCGGAACTTAATAGTTACACACAAGCTAACGTATCTTTAATTATTAAGTTTAAGTATTCTTATTGTTATCGATCGATTGTGAATATTGTCAGTTTGAAATATAACTTGACATCTGTTAATATAATAAAGCGTAAACACACACTTCTTTGTTGCCTAAGATGTCAGCAATTACAGCATATTTTTGAATAACTCTTTTTTTAATAAAAAGCCCTACACTTACTTCACGCTTTAGGCTATATATTTTCACGCCATTAAACTTAGGGGGGTAAATATTTTGGTTAAAAACCCTAATGTGGGAAAGAGACCATAAGTTGCTGCCAACATCAAGGAAGCAAGATTGCTATAGTAAGGTAATTGGTATTTTGACATTTGCAATTGATAACTTGACAAATGTAAACAATAAAATAAAGTTGTTATAATTTCATGCGGATCAAGCCGCACGGGAACAGCTACTATTATAATATAATCAATCTTTTTTACGGATGTCCAAACAGTCTAGATGTATTTCAAATTGTAATGATTCAGAATTAATTGGTTACATATGCAAATCTTTATTGTCATACATAAATGAATTTGTCATGACTTACGACAGAGATTATAAAGGTGAATATACATTAAGCCATTAAACAAACAATAAAATGGAATTTTACGATCGTGTGTTTGAATGTATGATTTATCTTGTATGTGTTCATTCGCTTTAAATAATTCCATTCGTTTCACTTATTTGAGTATTTTAATATTATTTAGACATTTTAGTTTTGTTTCTTCATAATCTGCTGTTTTATTCTTCGTCTATTTTTATAACAATGTTTTTAGGCAACATTATTATATTATAGCAGTTAACTATGAGTAGAATTTAACATGTAAAAATACGTCGTGACGTCATAAAAAGATGTTACCATTAAAATTTCCATTAAAAAATCCACAAACGACTGTCAATTCACCAAATTCCATTGAAACCTCCACAAATAAAAACATCAGAAATATAAACGTGACTTCGGAATTAATTAGGAACTTCACCGGCGTCCCAAAAATAAAATTCCGTCTGCCATTCAGCATTCCAATTAGAATTAAGTTTCTTCGGACAGAATTCAGGAAATTTAAATTACATTTTTTGAAGCGAACTTTGTTTCTTAAAAATGTCTATCTTTTAAATGTCTACTGCATTTAATGCGTTATATTATAATATCCAATTAATTTTAAGCCCGCGACTCCGTCCGCGCGGCATTAAAAAAGTAAGTAGTCTATGTGTTCTTTCCGACTGTCCTCTACATCTTTACCAAATTTCATCGAAATCCGTTCAACTGTTTAGGTTACAAACTCTAACAAACATCCATCTATCCATCTAAACTTTCGCATTTATAATATTAGTATGACAGTATCATTAGTATGATATGCTCCGTACTTATGCTATAATATGCCCATGATATGGCACGTGGTTGAGCTGACATTAACCTTTTTTTAAAAAAAGAGATACAATTTAAGAGCAACGAGAAGAAATATAAAAAAACATACACACGAATTGAGTACCTCCTTCATTTGGGAAGTCAGTCGATAAATGCATTTAATAAATTCACAACTGGCATAATAAGTTACCTTAACGTACAACAAAGTAGACTGGATTTGAGCAACGTTTTACCAGTTAAAAACATTTCTGAAATAGTAACTTTTTCAAGTATATAATAATTCGGCTCAGGTGCGCTAAAAATTTAGGTGAATGAAGGTTTTTCGCTCGCCTCGCGGTTTAGAATTACGCTGCCTCTTTGATTTATTCACGTCACTGTGTATGTACAATGTTTATTTAATTCCATATTTCAATAATCCGTTTATTTACAAATCTAATTGACCCACTTATCGACGTAAAGACATTCTGTAAATCTAAGTTGTTAGAAATTATATTCCTATAATTTCACTTAAGTTATGAAAAACTGCTTGTCAGTTTTTAACTTTTATGTATCTATAAGCATTACTTTTGGAATAACAACCCCTTCACAACCTCATCTCGTTGATCATCAGTTGGTCAAGCCCTTGATCTTCACGAGGTAGCAGTAGAACATTTATTAAAAAGAAAAAAAAACTTTTCTTAGAACTTTACTATCTTGTCGAAGCAGACAATTCTTAACTTAATTTGCCCTGCACTCAATGTAAGCTGGTAGTAACTTTCAGACAGTTTTCTTTGTTGTTTCGACGAACGAACTCCCTCTACAATTGACATGAATTACCTACTGGACTGGAGACAAAGAAACTTCTTAGAACTAATTAACCGTGGGTTCTCACTGATTAATTTATACATCCGACAGATGAGTAATAGGGGTGGTTAAAACAGGAATCCATATCTCCAGCTAAACATATACATAAAATATATCGTGTTTTAAACAATGCTCGTCTGGACATGGTATTTTGCGCCATGAATTCGAGTTATTTGATTGTTGCGATTTTGTGTTATTCAGTGTTGAAGTGAATTTAATAACATTGCTCACATACTAAAATTACTTCATTTTAGTAACATTGGGTAGTAATTTAATGTATCTAAAATTGTTCATTATTGCAACATTTGAACAGAATAAACATTTAACTGTAACAAATATTTTATCACATGCTTTCATCTCTGGCCTATCGCCAGTCTAGATATATCAGAGCAAACTGTACTGGACCGGAGATTGTATATCTTTTGCCAATGTTGAATAACCGTTCCGATTTCAAATACAGCGACTCACGAATGGTTTTTCTATTGCCAAATACTTTTTAATCTAAGATTTGCTGCAGTTGCAGCTATTTTGATGTATGACGATTTTATAATCAATTACTGACTGTTATAATGATTCAATTTGTAATCATATTATTTAAAAATATAGATTACAAGATAGATAAGTCAACAGTGATTATAACAAGTACAATAAATTGAGACATAAAAGCCGAAAGGTGTACACAAAGTTCAGTGGTAAGTCTAAAACGACACGATATCATGTTAAGCCGTCACATTTGTCGGAGCTTACCCTTTTCAACCGCAGCGAAACATTGAAATAATAAATCCGAAGACTTAATCGTATTATAACAAAACCTTACGTATTCTGCAAATTACAAAAACAAGACTTATACAAGCATATTATATCATACTACCTTACGCCCGCGATGGCGTCCAAGTGGAAATAAAAAAAAACAACAGAGAGTAGCCAATGTGTTCTTCCAGACTATCCTCTACATCTATGCCAAATTTCATTGAGATACGTTCAGCCGTTTAGGCTACAAACTCTAACAAACATCCATCCATCTAAACTTACGCATTTACAATATTAGTAAGATTATGAAATCAACCTAAATAATTTGTGACCCAGTCTGTGAGATCGAAATATAAAAGTACAAGCACGGCTAAATAATAAAAAGCCTGGATATATTGCGCTTCGAAAATGAACTAAAAACTGGATTGTCATTCATCTGACACTAAAAGGAACCAACTGTTTAAGCAATCAATAGTCTACTCTACCAAAGCAACAATGAATTGCTTCTATATGAGTTCTATAGAAATCGACCAATCCAAAAAAAGAGTTACATGTTAAGAGAAGTAACTGTTTTCGGATGGAAATGGCCGTCTATTGGATATTCCAAGATCACAAATACTACATTGCAATTCTGTCACAGAGCAGAGTGTCGCAGAGATGACAAAGCATTTCACTTGCTCCGTATTTACCTTGATCATTGAAGTGAATAAAGCTGCTGGTGTAAGGTAAATAGAGATATCTAACGTCTAACGTTTGTTAACATAGACAAGATATATCGTAGTAAAACATCTATTTTAATAAAATGTTTACTAGATATATTATTATGAAATCCTGGCTGAATAGAAAGCCTTTAACTTTTGGATATATAAAAAAAAATCGTCTTCCTGCCCTTGTATGAGCTAAGTATGTAATTAATCATACTATACTTACTATACTAATATTATAAATGAGAAAGTTTAGATGGATGGATGGATGGATGTTTGTTAGAGTTTGTAGCCTAAACGGCTGAACGGATTTCGATGAAATTTGGTATCGATGTAGAGGATAGTCTGGAAGAACATATAGGCTACTCACTTTTGTTTTTTTTTATTCCACGCGGACGGAGTCGCGGGCGAAAGCTAGTTGTTAATAAATTAAATTGTTGTGATTAACTTCAACTAACTAGAATATAGATTTTTCAAGCAAAAAAACCTTCTTTCCTTACCTATTCACGACTTCATTTACTTGACAGTATATGTCTTGTAATATCAATATAAGTACCCAAAAAAACTGTAAACAGCTTGTACAGGTTCTGTTAAATGACATTATTTCCTCGAGTATTCAGATATCAGGATCGTTGCGTTTTACAACGTCGTTTCAGTCCCTATCTAACTGGTATATCGTCCCCTTGTTCAATACACCTTACGCTGTCGGAATAAACTTACACGACCTCACCTCTCGACTTTACGGTGATTGTAAAGTTGTGTAACATGTATTTTAAGCATGTAGAACAGTTTGGTCACACTTTAAATTGAGGTTTTAGATACGGACATTAAAAAAACTGTTGAATTCAAATTGGAAGCTCTTATGTTGATCTTAAACTAAGTCATGAATTTAATGCTCATTTCTATTGTTTAAAAATTAGTGGAATACGAAAGGTCCAAATAAATGTTGCCCGTACTAAAATGTTACCGCGGCAATTTGGCTGTTGACATTTATTTAACGGTTGCAAATATTTTTAGACTTTGTGGAATTTGGAGGGAAACAATTTCATTGTTACCGCATGTCTCAATTTAGCCGGCCTGTTTGAATTACTAATGTTAGTAAAAAACATTGACATTCGTTAAAAAAAATATTAAACTGGTACTCCTGATCTCTCTAACAATATTTAAGTTTCCTTGCAAAATCTCTTTCATTAAAGGACATTTACGGCCGAACAGTGAAACGACATTTTAACTTCAATTTCCATTAAAATGACGTCTGTGAGAATGGAAGATTCGCTTACAAAACGTAGTATTCAAGTTTCGTTTTAATATTCGGCCGTAACTGTATTGAAATATTAAATGTAATAATATATCCCATTATTTTATTCAATATAATTGAATACTGATTGGCAACTTAGTTATAATGTTCAAAGAGAAAGCCATCTAAGTTCCTACAGTCAGGTCCTCGTACATTTATACTTTGATCATAGCAATCATCATCGGCCTGTCTTCAACTCTCTCTTTACGTGTAATAACATCATAGCAATAACTATGTTAAAAGTGGTAGAGCCCGCTTTAACATCTTCGCACGAATGGGTCGGCTCGCCCGGTGCAATACCACGACCACAC
>LD688971.1:1567705-1580228 GCA_003118335.3 Papilio memnon | reverse complement strand
TGAAGCCCCAAGGGAACAGCTAGTATTATATATTTCATAAATAACTAGAAAAATATAATAATAATGAAATAAATAATCATTTATTATTTCACACGAGACCAACGACATAAAATTGTATCACATATTTATTCTGTCAATAAAACATTTTTCACAATTGTATTGAAGTTTTATTCGATTAAGGTCCTCGTGTAAGATGTTCTTTACACGAAATTCAATTGTTTATCCAATAACTGAATTTACTATAATACAAATAAAATTGTAAAAACAAAAGAAATTGCTAACGTTTTAACAAATAAAATTACTCATAAAATACCATTGAGTGGTCCTGCGTCTTAAAGATTAAGATATAATGACGAAAATGCTTTATATGACATGATATGAAAAAATGTTTGTCATCGATTATATCGTAAACGCCAACCCTACTTTCCTAGTCAAATTACAAACGGGCAGCTTTTACGAGCCGACGGTAACATATCTACTAATATATTTTCTAACAAATAAAATGCAATATTAACTCGTAACCGAAGAGCAAATATCTGTCGTAGGAAATGAATGAATATAGGGATTTCATTAAATCCCAAAGGTATTTTATCAATTCACTTACTTTTTCAGGAAATCCACCCCGAAGACGTTTTATTTTACCATTTTCCGTGAATTCATCAAATTCCTTGGGGATTTGATCAAATCCTTGTTTCTACCATTTACCTCAGATAAGTTCTACTGCATATCTAAGAATCATTTAATGGTCAATTATCAGGACGTTAGTAATAATTTTTCATACTTAATAGACTTTAAGGGCCTCACTTAGTGACCAAGTTTGCGTCAATATAATTAACTGTGTCAATGGATTGTACTTACTTAAATACGCGCATGTAACATAAAGCATAAGAACGGGCGCACACCTTTGACTAAACTATCGCACAACTGTTGTGCGATTGTCGATTGTTTCGCAGCCCATTCAGCTGTTTAGTTGCACAACTAAAAATCGAGTAGTGTGCACACCTCCATATAAGCTCATAGAAATCAAAGCGAATCAATCATCAATCAATCAAATAGAATCAAGCGAACCAACTAAACAGTTGTGCGATAGTTTCAAGAGTGCGCACTCTCTAAGAAGGTATTGTATGATTAATTCGTGTTTCTTTTTTTGTAGGTTCTATCTAAGACTAAATTTATAGCATCTGTCTAGTTAACAATATTGACAAATTAATACTAAAAGCCATCTTTTCTCTTTCGAATGTCTTTAAACGTTTTCCCTTAACAAACAATTGCCTATAAAAGTTAATAGTTTTTCTTGGAAGTAATATAACTTTATCGATGGAATCCTGAACTTCACTTTGGGCAAACATTTCAACTGACAATGCTAATGTCTTTTATTCACATTTTAGTTTATTTAGAAAAGTGACGTCATTTCTTTAAGTTAGCTAATACCTGTTACCTGCTGGAAGTTGACATATTCAACCTCTTATATAACCAAGGAATTGACATATCTATACATATAATAAAATTGGAGTGTCTGTAATATCAAAAGAAAAATTACAGATTTCAGGAAGATGATGTATTTGCGTTGCTGATGACGAACATTGCATTAAAAAAAATTGTGTGTCTGTCTGTCCGCAAGCCGTTGCGGGCAATCTCCGAAACGGCTGGGCCGATTTCGACCGGACTTTCCCTGAAGGGTAGCTGACAGAGACGGCTGACATAGCTGATATATTATAGTCTACTTTTTTATCTTAATATTGCGTGGACGAAATTGCGGGCAACAGTCAGTATTGAATAAAATCGGACTGGCCACCAATAAAGTTGAAAAAGAGTCGAAAATTAAGAATTGCGCGAATAAAATTATTTGTATATTAAGATATTTAGATTTGAAATATTTAACGGACATATTTTGATTTTCGCTGTTCTCCATTGCTATGTTAAACTATTGGAAAGTTTATATTTTAGTTTTCTTTAGTTATGTATTTACGATCGACTAAGTTTTAGTTTAGTTATATATTTACGATCGATATCTTGTATAATCAAGCTACAAATTGGGACGGTCGTAAATCGTCCTCACTTCCACTAGCTGGCTGCTACTCGCAGATCATATTTCTGTCAAGTCTCGTTACACCCGAGTTGATTACGTCACGACAATTTATGCAACCCTCTTAGAGTAGTTTAATGTTTTAATCAAAAATTCATCACGAAATATTCTAGCGTTTGGTGATATTTTCTTAAAGGGATCTTATACCTTTCTATTCTAATTATAAAGAGGAAAGATTTGTATTTTTGTATGTATTGAAATAACTCAAAAACTACTGGGCCGATTTTAAAAATTATTTCGCATTTAGAAAGGTAATTTATCCGTGAGTAACATAGGCTATATTTTTTAATTCCACGCGGGCGAAGACGCGAGCAACAGCTAGTTTACAATAAGCAGCAATGGATAGTCCTAAAAATGGTAATGGTAATGGTGAAATCTTCGATATGGTAAGCAAATTCATTATTAATGTACTGAATATGAACACAAAATTGTCAATTTTTCAAGCAGTATTGATATTATTGAACTTTAATCATCAAATATTTACTATTTCGTATGAGAATGTAGGTCACCGCTATAAATGTATGTTTTCTCATGTTATACATATGTATATAAATTTTATGCGAAGGCGCGATGCCTTGAGCGCATTGTTATTAATATGTAATCAAGTTTCCGACATGTGCATCGTAAATATAATGCTATCGGCAGGTAAAGCTAATGTACGCGATTTATATTCAAATATAAGGAATTTAAACCTTATTGCCACACTTCTGGGTGTATCGCTGATAAATATTGAGTGTACGCTTTCCCGTGCTAGAGCAATACAGGACCACACCCTGCTTGTATCACGTCTTGTTTCACTTTGGGGGCCTATTAGGGCTCCCACCGTAATCGCCTGCGACCCTATAGGTCCTTATCTGAACAATCAGAAGGATGATATTGAGGCTCTATTATTGCTGGGGCACCAACATTGATAAGCCGCCACCTCCATAATTGACTCGCCGACGTCTGTGCCGATCGGCCTTTTTCCCACTTATGCTCTGCGTTCATAAAGCCCAGATTATCAGATTAAGAGTGGTTCAAAGGATCTATCAAATTATTTTAAAACTTTTAGTAGACAATACCGATAAATTTTTAAATCTTCTACCATCTCTTTAGTCATCAGTTTGTAATAATAAACAGTAAATGACGTCTAAAATATTTTACAAAGTGATAAATTCCGTAAAAGATGTAGATGTCTACTCAATGACACATTTGATCGTCCCCTAATGGTACAAGATAAACAAACAGCGTCGTTACATCGTTTAAGGGGAGGTGAAGACTTATTGATAACGTAACGATTATCAACTCTCAGTATAGAAATGTTACAAATGTATTTCAATAATAATCAGTTCCAGCAATAAAAAGTCCGAGAAAGTATTCGAAGGTAAGTAAGTCATCATCAAATTGCCCATATCCCTACGGAGGGTCGGCACAGTATGTGCTGCTCTTCCATACATTATTTATATCACTCGTCATGTCTAAATCCAATCCCTTTAAGCATATCCTCTTTCACACAATCCATACATACTTTCTTCGGTCTTCCTCTACCTTTCTAGCCATCCACATCCGTCCAAAGTAAGTTAGTAAAGAAAAAAATGTATTAGATCGCCAGCGCCCCCTATCGGTCGTAAAGTCCATTAACAAATCTCATGCTAGTCCCCTAGCCATTACTATCCCAGCCGTCGTCAATATTGGACGTCTAAAATGTGTACAGAGTGAAGCGCTACTATTTATATTTGCCTACGTGTTAATGTTTTGGTATAAAACCTCATACAGTTGAAATATGCGGTATATTATTGTCACAAATATTGTGAAATCGGAGGCAAGCTTCATTAATTTAAATGTAAGGGTACTTTGTGATTGCGTACAGTAATCCACAGCCTGTTGATATTCCGGTGTTGTGGTTATAATTGAGATTGGCGCGCGGCCAAATTTCAATTTTCCAAACAAACTTTTGGTAGAAAAATACACCTAGAACATAAAAAAATGTTTAATGAATGTTCCATTGGGGATAAAATTCTTAATTATTTGTTCATAAAATAGCTTAAAACATTTGTTTTTCCGGAAATAGTTATAGAGATAGACATAAAAGGTTGTTTTTCTTAGATTATAAAGATAGATTTGCTTCAACATAATTAATAAATACAAAAAAAATAAAAGGAAATAACGTAAATTGGATCAAAAGTCACGTCTTTATTCTTAACAAAGGAATTTATTTCATTTTATCGTCCGCTTCCTGTAACGTGATTACATGTTTTCCTTACAATTTGCGTATAATTTAACAAGCGTGTAATCAGCCAAAATGTTATGATTTAAGGTAAACAGTATTTATGTACTTATTTTCATCATTTTCGCATTAATATGTGAAGAGGAGTCTAATTATAATCGATTGTTAATCGTTTCGGCTACAAGATTCATCATCATCACCAGCTCACTACACGTCCCTACCGAGGGACTCGGAGCCTACCCTAATGTAAGAGGTGACTAGGCCATAGTCAACCACGCTGGCCCACTGCCGGTAGGTTGACTTAGTAAGATTGTCTAAAAATAATTAGATATAGTCTTATATACCCTTTCTACATTCTTTACAATGTAACGTCCAAATACAGTAACAGCATTTAAATATGTAAGATTAATTTCAGTAGTCGGTCTTAAATTATCAATTTATATTTAGTATTATCGTATTTTAATACAAGAGTGAAAAAATAAAGCTGCAAATGTTTACACTATATTGTACGTCGATATCCTCTCACCCGTTACCTAAATGTGAAATCAATTTTTATTACGCCTCATTAGACTCGAACTTGGTGAAGTTTATAGACATATTTCGCTATCATGCAATAGTTACACTGCTTTACACACATGCAATCTCTACGATCGCATTAACCTATACAATTCTAGTAAACGATTCCAGTTACCTTCCAAACAAGTATATGATTTAAATCAGTAGATCTTACTAATATTATAAATGCGAAAATAGAGTTTGTCGCCTAAACGGATCACGATGAAATTTGGCATAAATGTAGAGCATAGTCTGGAAGAACACATAGGCTACTTGCTTTTGTTTTTATAATGCCGCGCTAACGCAGTCGCGGGCAAAAATTTATAAATCTAATATTATACAATAAAGCGTAAACGCACACTTCTTTGTTGCCTAAGATGTTAGAAATCACAGATTATCTTTGAATAATTCTTTTTTTAATAAAAAGTCCTACACTTACGTCACGCTTTAGGCTATATATTTTCACGCCATTAAACTTAGGGGTAAATATTTTGGATAAAAACCCTAATGTGGGAAAAAGACCATAAGTTGCTGCCAACATCAAGGAAGCAAGGTTGCCATGATTTGTCATCATGTCATGTCATTTTGACATTTGCAATTGATAATTTGACAAATGTAAGTAAACAATTAAATATTTTTTTTAAAATCTCACGCGGATGAAGCCACAAAGGAACAGCTAGTATTATACTATTGGCAAATGAAGGATGAGTTCAATGCCAATAGCCACTTCGTTTGTAAGTTCGTCTCCCCTAAAAGATGTCTCTGGGATTCCTCTTTTAAGTTTCCGAGACCCCTACTCATCTTATATTCAGCGGGCTCGCTTCACTTTTTGACTTATAGGTTCTATATCGTCGGAACCAGAGAGTATAACCGACTTGATGTGAACTTTAAGGTGAACTACTTTAATTTTACAATGGCCTTTTATCTTATTTTGTTTTGTCAGCAATGTTCTTCGAGTATTTCCTGGCTAATTCTGGCTAATTCAGAAAGCTCTGTATAGTGTGGAGGATTTTTTTCTATCATAATGATTGTCTTGTTTTCTACTCAGTAACTCTGTAGAACAATTATAAGATCTGACCTGTAAAAACTAATCTTTACCAATAAATATTTGTATTTGTATTTGTATTTGTATTTGTATTTTAAATAAAAGTTTTTTATTTGCTTTACAATTTGTATTTGCATGTTAATTGTAAGAACGCAGCATGTCGCGTGTAAACACGTAGCGGAAATTAAACGCTCGCTTTATCGCGATCGCAGATTATAAATAAACATTTGCTCCTACATTATTTTTCAACGTACACAATTTCTCGACTATTATTTTCATGGTCATTTGAAATTTAAATTTTAACAAATATATCTTTAAACGTACTGAATTACTCAGTCTTCAGACTGATCTTATGCTTTATTTTTATACTAGCTTTCGCCCGCGACTCCGTCTGCGCGGAACTATCCTCTACATCTATACCAAATTTCATCGAAATCTGTTCAGCCGTTTAGGCTACAAACTCTAACAAACATCCATCTATCCATCCATCCATCCATCCATCCATCCATCTAAACTTTCTCATTTATAATATTAGTATGATACTTGTATATATGAGAAAATTAATCCCAATTTCCCTTAGTCATGGCGTAGCGACATCATTCGTGAACGACTGGAATTTCGACAAGCCTTTTTTGTTGTGCGTTATCAGATGATGGTTCTTATCAAAGATATTTTTTTTAAATGAAAGAAGTAGTAAAAAAACTGATTTTTTGGTATTGACAGAACAAACTCCAGAAAACTACTTATTAAGTTTGTTTTTCAGCTTTTAGCAGAAGTTTAATTTTAAAAAGACTTTCACATGTTTTTTTAAAGTAACTCTGTATAATATCTGAATTCAATCCAGTCTTAAATGTTCTAAGTTTATGTACACATTTTTAAATCGTGTATAAACTTTGTTTATAGACATATTGATCAAATTTTAAAGGGTCCTCCATCATGAAAATTTATCGGCAAACGTGATCGGTGCTGTATCATTTTATGTCGTTAAACTTTCCCTGCTTGTCAACATTAGGCTGCTTTTGGGTTATCTCGGGCATTACGAGGACATGAAAATATTGCCAACGCGAAATATTCTATAATAAAGATTTATTTATAACCACAAAGAATTTTACTATACATAAAAGAGTTGTTGATCCTTTATGGCTGAAGGATTTTTAGTGGACTTTTTTATTAACAATTCTTTAGTCTATATAAAAACTTATATTATAAAGAGGAAAGATTTGTGTTTTTGGATTTTTGTATGTATTTGATTCACTTAAAAACTGGGCCGATTTTAAAAATTCTTTCACCTTTAAAAAGGTAATTTATCTGTGAGTAACATAGGTTATATTTTTTTTCTCGCGGGCGAAGTCGCGAGCAACAGCTAGTAAAAATAAAACGAGTTTCAAAAGTTAGTACGTTTAGGGAAATGTAAAAGTGAACACATTCACTCATACTTTAATATAAAGTATAAACATATTAATGGATCAAGTTGTTTTTATATTAAAAAAAGTCAATTTTCTTTTATAAATCTATACTAACATTATAAAGAGGAAAGATTTGTATTGAAATAACTCAAAAACTACTGGGCCGATTTTAAAAAATCTTTCGCCGTTAGAAAAGTAATTTATCTGTGAGTAACATAGGCTATATTTTTAATTTCACGCGGGCGAAGTCGCAAGTAACAGCTAGTAATATTATAAAGAGGAAAACTTGGCTTGATTGTAATGAATAGGCTCAAAAACTACTGGGCCGATTTTAAAAATTCTTTCACCGTTAGAAAGGTAATTTATCTGTGAGTAACATAGGCCATATTTTTTCATTCCTTTTTTATTATTTTTTAATTTCACGCGGACAGAGTCGCGGGCAAAAGCTAGTACCTAAATATATTTTGATAAGATAAGTCGAATGGAGATGAAGACTGAAATCGTTAAATTTTCTCAATCGTTTTAACATCATAAAAAAATAGTTTAAGCCCTTGAAATCTATCTCACAACTTGATAGTCAGACAGAGGTCAATCTTGCGATGTAGACAAGTGAAATTCTCTACAATTTGTATTCAATGGACCCTTGTTGTACCTCTAAGGTCCATTTTATCTGTTAGTATCCAGCGTTTTTCTTTATTTCATCGGTTTATGTATTTTATGACGTAGTGGTACCAAAAATTTATGTCGCGGCTTGCTCGTAAAAAGTTATATCTTTGTTTTCTTTTCTTAGAGTTTTTCAAACTACAACTACAACTACTACTTTGACTGTAACTCGTAAAGAACTTAGTATACAAGCTCCAACTATTCTGAGTGCTAATAAATCGGGTAATTTGATTATGTTTGAGGTGAATAACCTTAACAACTCATGGTACTTAACAAAAGAGACATCATTCCCAGAACTACATCAATTCTGGTTTATTTACAAACATACACTATAAAAAATATGCAATATGAAAACATACTTGAATTTTCGTATTCATAAGTTTGATTGAGTATTATTTCATATGTTTTATTCCAGTTTTCCGAAGTAGATTTAGCGTGCCTACTCTAAAATCATTTTCAAATATTCTATTGTTTTTCACTTTTACTCTTCCGAAACAAGGTTTTATTTCAGAGGGATAGCGGTTGGCGGCATAAACAGTATTATGCATCTGTTATTCTGCAAAGCTTTGCGGAGTAGGAAGGCTTTGTTGTGAAAATTGAAATTTGGCTGCGCGCCAATCTTAATTATAACCGCAACGAAAGATCAACAGGTCTTCTGTATGTTTGGAATTATAGACGAAATATGAACTTTAAAGTGCATTTTAAGTAAAATGCTAAATATTTCCCTAATTTAGAGATCATAATAAATTTGATAATTGAACTAAAAAACGTATTAAAGGCTTCTTATGACAACTTTAACAAATCAGTCCCTAAAGACTCCTTAGATAGGTGTCACTTTAACTATTAAAACTAAACTTTTGCTAAGGGACCTTAGATTCTCCTTATAGGGCTGCTAAATCTAAGGGATGATTGGTAAAAATGACCATAATATTCTAATGTTACATCTTATAAATAGTAGAGTTATTATTAAAATAACAATCTTGAGAAATAATACATTTAATATTGATAGAATAAATTATTAAATTATCAATTTATATTGAAAGTGATATATTTTGAAAATCCATTCAACAGTACGTTAATTGAGAATGATTACGACAACAGATTTTGATATCCATTGGTTCAAATGTCCGATTGTCATTTATTATCATAATTATAACTGCATTGTGGTCTTCAAAGTTATTAGCTTGTATAATAATTTTGGGATTAATTTTAGATAAGCATTTAATACATTTACGGCTAGAATAGTAAATACGTAATAATATCGTATTAAATAGCACTATGTTACTGCTATCGAAAAAAGCAAAATGAAATACAATAAGTTAAGTTACTCTCTCTTTTACTTTTCTTACTCTCTCTGTTTCTCTGTTCACCTTTCCTTTCCACTTTACAGTAACTTTAATTTCCAACCATCAAATGTTGTAGATGTCACTAGTCTCCTTAGGATGCTACTAATGTTAACAATTTTCATAAATATTTTCGCGCAAACGTCTACAGAATACCATAACACCCGGGAGACGGAGACTGTCAAGTCTGGGCACGTTCTCTCGATCGATACCGTCGCTGACTTATAGTCTACACTTGGCTCTCAATCACTGGCTATACATTATTAAATAACATAAAAAATACAAAACAACAAATACTTACCGTAAGCTAGATGGTGTAGAAATTGTGTATTTCTATATAGGCTACTAACTTTCGCCCACGACTCCTTCCGCGTGGAATTAAAAAAAACAATAGTGAGTAACCTATGTAATCTTCCAGACTATCCTCCACGTCTATACCAAATTTCATCGAAATCCGTTTACCCGTTTAGCCTACAATCTCTAAGAGTCATCCATTCATCGTTGTCGAACGGAATAAATAGTACCCTATGTCCGTCTCCTGGCTCTTTGCTACCTCAACAATTTTCAGCCATATCGGTAAAGCCATTCTTGAGTTATAAATAGTGTAATTAACATGACTTTCTTTTATATAGATAGATTTAACCTTTTTCCGCCATTAAAAAGTTTCTTTCTATGTTCTTTTACCTGTTGAACACATTTTTGGCTAAATGCCAAATGGCTTTTAACCTTTTAACGCTATTATAATTGATAATGATTTAATATAACCTGGAAGATATTGTCACATGTATTTAATTTCCACTATAATTTTTGAATTTATTAATTTTCGAAAGGTTTTGAAATCTTCCTACGTAAGTTAATTTTAACTACACAAGTATATATCAACTTGTAAAATTAATGAAGTTTCTTTATTCAAAACATCAGTACTAATTTAATGCGTCTAAATATAGCTATTGGAAAGGGATATTGAAGTCAAAGGTTAGGTCACGATCTAATTTGTAGAGTTTGTTAATTGAACCACAAATAGAATATCTATAAATAAACGATTTATGGTGGGTTGCTGATGTTTCCATTTATTTTAACATTACCTAGTGATTCGTCGGTATTAGTTCTGAAACGTATCATCGAACCAAAAACACTAACTAATAGTTAAAAGTAGCTGGGAAACCGGCTATTATTTTGCTAATTTATTTTATATTGTTTTAACTGTCACTTGTTTCCTTAGTGAAAAACTTGACATATTAAGTAAATGTATTGGGCTTTTGTTTTCTAATAACATCAATAAAAACGTTTAAATTGTGTGCCTCATCATCGTGATTTGCACGACACAGTAACTTTTTAATTTTGTTTTTAAAACAAAGAAATTAACCTTAATGTTACGGTGCTGTTTTCACATGTCTACAAGCACAAAGTGAAAACCAACTCTATATCAATAAGTACATGGTCTACTTTCCTTATAATGTGCTAAATGTTACACGTCTAGTATTGGCAGGTAACCAAAGTATTGCAATGAAAAGGAAACTTCAACAAATTGGCAATAAAAGCGGAAAAATGATTTGTAAGCGGTATCAGGAAGCGATGAAATCGTAATACAACATTGCCAAAAGATAATCGATCTGGAGCGCAGTTCGGGACAGTCGGGCTGGCAATGATCCAACATTGCTGGTCTATGGACTAAAGATCAACGTAACTTAAATGCATAGAGTTTCAAGAATGTTATAATTTTATTCAGTGTTGCATTCAAGGGTTAAACTTTTCAATTTATGGTGCGATGTCCTTTGTTAAATGATATTTTTTTTAAATCAAGACCTCTTTTGAATAAGGTAGGGATGGTGAGGCCATATAATAAATACACTGATTAGACGGGCGATGGGATACAGAACAAGGAGAAAAATTCCCTTTCGAATGCATCCCCTCTTCTGTTGATTACAGGCAACGTCTGTGCAAAAGCGAATCGCTATACTGCGGTAGCTTTATTTTGGTGAATTCCGTTAGCCGCTTACTTATTTGTCACATAATACTAAACAATGATATCTACTCTAGTTCCCGTCGTATCAAATAAAATTCCGAGTATGTATGCATTAACGCGAACATTATTTTCCTGTCAGTGAAGCGAAAATAGTACATTATATGAATAAATTCTGATATGGAATACATGAGCACTCCGCATAAACAAGATAAAACATCCTTAGGCGTTATTGAAACGTCGCGCGTAAAGTTTCTGAGAGCGTTTGTATTTTGAATAAACAATGATATTTGATATTGCAGTATCAAATTTAAAAGGTTGTTTAAGCAATTTATCTATAACGATCAATATTGTTAGGATAAAAGTTTTAAAAGATACTAACTTTACCCCGCGACACCGTCCACGTGGAATTTAAAAACAAAAGTAAGCATATGTGTACTTCCAGACTATCCACTACGTACATGCCAAATTTCCTCGAGATCCGTTCAGCCGTTTAGGCTACAAACGCTAACAAACATCCATCTAAACTTTCGCATTTATAATATTAGTAAGATTGTGTAAGGAAAGTTTTGTTTAATAATACAAAGCTCTTTAATATTGAACGAATTATAATGACGTCATATTTGCATTATAATCAACAGGCGGGAGAGAAAAAGCAAGGTTTTATTCCTAAAACGACGACGCCGTAGCATCTAAAGCGGAATAAACATAAATTACGGCGAGATTCCGTGAAATTATACTGTGGAATAAAATTTTCAGGAACCCCTTTTCATTTTGGCGTTCAAAATTTTTATATCTCTTAAAAAAATGAACACGTTTCAATTGATTACATGTTGTTTTTCTTGAATTAGGTGTATGATTTAAATATGATGACAAATTTAAAACTCGATTGCACCTCCCCCCCTAAAATCTTAAAAAAAAGATCAACATCTATATTTGCACCGTTAACACAGAACAAAGAGTTTTATAGTCTCACAATAAAGAAGTTTCAGGAAAGCTCTAAGAAAGTTTAAGACAAGTTCTGTAGTTAGGTTGTTAGCTTTCAACAAACTTGTGGCTCGTAAGCAAACTATTAGCACCTCACTTCTCACCGCGATGTCGCTGTTTTTGCTACGACCAATGTTCTTTGTAGTAACTATTATTTTATGTTTTTTTTTTAAGTGAGCTTTTGTATTATATAAGTTACTAGCTGTTCCCGTGCGGCTTCATCCGCGTGAAATTATAAAAAACTTTATTTTATTGTTTACATTTGTCAA
>LD688971.1:1495652-1506340 GCA_003118335.3 Papilio memnon | reverse complement strand
ATCGACATCCTTACGCCTATATACCATTCAGTGCCGGACCAAGGAATTGTATAGGTTTGTTTTAAAAGTAATTTTAGTCCCTTTTCTTCCACACTTCTTCTTTCTTCCTCTTCTTATTCTTATAAAGAAAGATTTTTTTTCTTATAATGTCAGGACAGGGAGTCGAAGGAGAATGGATCAACTTTAACAGTCGGGTCTTTCTAAACTAAACTCATTTCCACAGGACAAAAGTTTGCTATGCTTGAAATGAAGACCTTCATGTCTACACTGATGCGTCGCTTCCGACTTGAGCCCGTTACTAAGCCAGAGGAACTTGCGTACAAGCTGGACATCTTGCTTCGTACAACAGAACCTATTTACGTGAGACTGTGCTCAAGAAAATAACCCTTAAAATACCTTTTTTGTCAAGCATCATATCTGAAGTGAATGTCAACTTAATAATAATTCAAAATAAAGCTCTGTCAAGGTCTTAATGAGTCTTATTTTGACGAAATCTGAAATTTATTTAAAAGTGAGTGAATGCATCTATCTTTTCTTACAATTAATAAAAATAAGCACCTATAGCCTAATGGTTTGGGGTACGGACTAACGATCTTGCGATCGAGAATGCGAATGCCCATTCGACTATTGTCGTGAACCATATCCTAGCAGAAACCTAGAGATTAGTTGAAATGGTTAAAGGTAATAATAGTAAATTAACAAAAACCTACTAATGTTTTTATTAAAACGAAAAGAAATGTAGAAACGAACTGTCTGTATGTAAATTAGGAGAGCGTCGGTGGCTCAGGGGTTCACTTGACTTGTAATCTACAGGTCCTGGGTTCGAATCCCGCCATGTATCAATGTGCTTTTCGATTTTCGAATTTCATATGTATACAAAATTTTCC
Source organism: Papilio memnon (assembly GCA_003118335.3). Classification (NCBI taxonomy): domain Eukaryota; kingdom Metazoa; phylum Arthropoda; class Insecta; order Lepidoptera; family Papilionidae; genus Papilio; species Papilio memnon. The sequence continues at coordinate 1,505,453 of LD688971.1, read as the reverse complement.
CGACGTTCTTACGGTGAAGGAAAACATCGTGATGAAATCTGCATACATCGGCATATAGTCAACCAACCCACAGTGGGCCAGCGTGGTTGACTATGGCCTAGTCAGCCCTTACTTAGGGTACGCTCCAATCCCCTCAGTGGGAACATACAGTGATGATGATGATGATGTACATTCAAATTAGAAAATTCACATTTCGTGCGTGATGTGTTTGCGATTGGAACAAAAATTCTTGTTCTTTCTGTTTGTCTTTGAAACGGCTGTATCAGTTTTGACAAGTCTTTTAATAGAAGTTAACTGATGTATACAGAAGTAACTTAGACTATTTTTAATTCCACGCGGAAGAAGTCACGAGCAATAACTAGTATTTGCGACAATCTTTAAATATTTATTCTTCGCATAAAATACGGTTTTCCTTGAATTAATTTATAAAACAAAAGTTATATTGTTCTCATTTTTCCCGCACCTGTGTCATATTTGATGGCTACATATTTAATTTGTATTAGAAGGCCATTGCTGATGTTTTCTTAACATTTCATACTTTTTCAAATCTTTTATCTTCATTGCCTGCGAAGCTTTGGCATTGCGGTGTTGTTTGATATTAAAAGTGGTAGACGATAAAATAATTTCTTTACCAAATTCAATTCAAGAGATTTAAATTTATTTAGTTGATTAATGTAAGTTTTCTCAGAAGTCTTTTAAATTTCACGAACTTTTTTTTTGTAAAGCGCAGAAGGGGAGAGATAAAGAGATTTCTTATTTATCCAATTCTCGCTTATCCATATTTGACTGTATAACAGAGTTACCCAATTCCAGTTTTCATACTTATTAACTTTTATTAAACTGTTTGTGATGTTTTTATATGTTAATAAGCTGCTGTTGTCGACTGCTAAAAGATACTGTACGACGTCCCTTACTCCATAGCAATCACATTTTTTTTCAATTCCTCGATATGCGAAGGTATATTTTTTACTATTCATGATTCTCCATGTTTGTAAATAAATTAATTAGATGAACAGAAATGTATGTCTATGTCATCGCCTATTTTAGGCCTCCTTAGAGGTTTGTTTAGTTAGATGCACTATACCGTCCACTCGGCCCTAACTACTGCATGCGCCGAAATGAATTACTCATTAACTTGCCCTTGTCCCTATGAAAGGTCGTCACAGTATGTATTGCTCTTCCATACATTTCTATCAGCCGTCATATCTGAATCCACTCCCTACTTAAGCATATTCTCTACGAATAACTAGTTACGATAATTATTTCTTTAAATAATTGAATTATTTAGAATTCTCCGTCCGACTTTTGCTGTTTTAATTTACACAAATACTAAAATGTAGTTATTTGACAATTTTTTCTAAAAAATATCCTATAAATGTACGACATTAATTGCCAGTTTTATCTATTTTATGGTATAATTTGCAAACATTTATTACTAGGTTATCTAATTTCAATTACAAACCGACCGAATATTACATACTTAAAGCAATTTGCAATTAAATATGGGAACAATTATGTACTTTATAAAAATGTTGTTTTTTTTAATAGAACATTACATTTTAAGTTATTATTTATGTTGCCGTTTCTTCAGAATTAACAGACTTCAAGAGAATGTACGACTCGATGTCCAGAACTATATGGACACTTTTACTTTTAGGTAAGTGAATTATAGACAAATACAATATTTTTACTTTTTTATTTATTTAATACTTACTAATAGGTAATCTTATCAAATACAAGCCGCGTTGTGGATCGGTCTGTCCTCGGCGGTACTTCCAAACCAGAACGACTTAGGGTCCTGTAAGAAGCGAGCCTACCATTTCCTTGAAGGCTTTAAAGGCAACGAATCTGTAGTTCCTGTGGTGTTGCGGATGTTCATGGACGTCGATGACCACCTATCTGCGCAGTTCGTTTGTTTTCTTGTAAAAAAAATACAAGATTTGTGGAAGGGCATTAAATCAAATATTTTTACTTTATACCAGAATGACAAAATGTATCGTCTGTCATCTCAGTTGTTACACCCTTCTTGACTAGGTCACCTTCAAGAAATTCATCCAGGTTTTAGTGTAGAGGGAGGGAGAACATTCACAATTATTAAGGGAGCCCATAGCATGCATAAGAGGAAAAATATTCATCTTAACATTATCGTTTCCATTTCCTTTGGTTTACGTACAGTTAAAGTTAAAGACGAAATATCATCTCATATACACATTACGTTAACTTTTCAATACCCTCGTATTTATGCAAAAGGTTCTCTATCAAATACAAATTTTCAGGTTATACATACGTAGATGCCGCCTCTTTACGCTGTTACAATGGGTAAGAACATTTACAAGGAGTCTTAAAATATTGGCTTTATTTATTAGACAATGAATCAACCAAAATACCTACCTTTTCAACAATAATCGCGGCTTGTATGCGGTCAATCGCTTGATGAAAAAAGGGTTTTATAAGTTACTTAAATTAAACTCACTTATTTACCTTTTAGATCTTTGGATAACCCTTTGATAGTTCCACTGGATTTCCCGCGACCACTCATTGACAAGTCTTGTATTAATACAAGTAGAGTTACCAAATTTTTTATATCTGGTTTCAACCGGAACGTAACCTCGGAAGAATCCGTTGCTGTACTATCCGCGTACATTAAAAGAGGCGATGTTAATGTTGTATATCTGGACTGGGCTGAAGAAGCGAAAATAGGAGATCTAGGAGTTGTTATTGGTTATATAAAAGCAGCATCGAACACACAAGAAGTAAGTTAAAATTACAGAACAATAAAATAAATAGACATACCACAATTTCCTAGAAATGATTTGGATTATATCAAATTATTATTATAAACATTTAACTACCGCACTAGAAGTTAAGTTCCCTTAGTGTAGATTTATAATATTATATTACGTACTAAGGGACTCTCTAAGTGTCTTATCATCAAAAGTCTCGGCCGTAATTTTTGAATAACAATTATGTTTATTCGCAGATTGGATTTAGATTTGCAGCAGCTTTATTGAATTTACGCGACGGAGGCATGGAGTTCACCGAGGTGAATCTCGTTGGTCATTCCCTAGGTGCTCAGATAGCTGGTATCACTGGCAACACGCTACGCGACCGGGGATATATCTTACAGCGGTGAGTTTCCTATAAATTGAAATCATCAAAATAAATAGGCGGACCGCTATCTCTGCAACAGGTGGACCGATTTGGACGGGACTTTGACTAGAAAGTAGCTGTTAACAGCACACGGGAATGTTCCGCGCTAACGAAGTTTGCTGGCGACAGGTTGTATTATGTAAAACTGATGCCAAAACAATAGAACACATTTTGATTACTGAGGCGTCATTGGAGTCATGTTTCCCCCCTGTTTTTTTTTTGTACTTTTAACAAATGATTTTATCTCATTTTAGAGCAACATGTTTGGATCCAGCCAGACCTTTGTATTCAGGATTAATAAGTTTCAAAAATGGCGTGGGTCCCGAGTGTGCTAAGCAAGTGGACGTCATACACACGGACCCTGGGGGCTATGGGCTTGCTGAGCGCGTGGGAACCGCTGACTTCTGGCCAAACTATGAAGGCGGGAAAACTGTCCAACCTGGCTGTTCCAGGGGGGAGTTTCCTTTGCTAAGTCAAAATGGTGAGATCGACGCCTCATAACTAATTATAATCAATTGTTTGCTACTTTCCACCTGGCGCGGTTCTGGCTGAATATTCGAATTGTTTTCATTGGTTTTTTATATGCAAAATGACATGCAAACATTCTTCTCTGTCTTTATTTATAGGTTTATGTAGCCATATATTAGCGTGGAAGTTCTTCGTGGAGACAATAAACGAATGTAATTGTTTCCCTGCGGCCAGCTCTCCAGACTACGCCACCTGGACGAAGACCAACGGAACTACAAATTCTACTATTTATATGGGGGAATATGTCTCTCCTGAGTAAGATTTAAGATCTTTTTCTCAACAACCGAACCAAATAGTCAAACTAAAGATATTTTTGCTACTTTTTGATATTTTTGGTCAAATTCCGTAGTTTAATTTTAAAAGCCGCAATCGCAAATAAATTTTGTACGTCCTCTTATTCAAAATAATTAAAACTATCTTCGGGTTGGTTTTGAATTTCTCATTTTTGTATTGCAATTAATATCGTTTGTTAAACATTGTTTCAGGGCCAGAGGTAATTATTATTTAGTGACCAACGACCGACCTCTGTACGGCAAAGGAGATGATGGCACAAACCCTAATAACAGGATTCGCAACTGATTTTATAAACGGTATACGATCATTAAAAAAATAAAACCTATCCAAAATACTACGAAAACGTACCCCTTTTTTTGGTAAAGAAACCAAAATAAATGAATATATCAAATGTAAAAGAAGGTTATTCTTTACTTAATTAAAAAAGCTGTTTTAACGTTATATTTTTATTTGTTAAATGTTTAACCTATTATAATAAAGTTTGTTTGATTTTATTTATTCTGTTAACCAGTAAGAAAGCGCCTACTATTATATGCGAGCAAGGAACTAAAAGAAATCTATGCTAATATAATAAAGTGTAAACACACTATTTCGTGGCGTAGAATGTCAGCAATCATAGCATATTTTTGAGTAATTCTTTCTTTAATAAAAATCCCTAAACTTACGACACGCTTTAGGCTATATATTTTCACGCTATTAAATTTAGGGGATAAATAAATTGGCAAAATTCTTCATGTGGGAAAAGGACCATAAACTACAAGCTGCCAACATTATGGAAGCAAGGTTATTATGGTAACGGTAATTTTGACATTTGTAATTAAGAATTTGACAGACGTAAACAATCAAATAACGTTTTTATAATTTCATGCGCATGAAGTCGCACGGGAACAGCTGTTGTATAAAAGTACAGGACAATACCCGTTTCGTATTGATTATTTTTGAATTATGCAATTATTACAGAAAGACGTGCAAAGAATTTTCCAAACGTATTTGTTGGAATTTATCAAGTCCTATCTTGGATAGGACTCCAAAAATGTATTACAATTACGTCATAAGCGATACAATTCAATGGAGATTATGTTAAAACATTACATCAATATGCAAAAGGCATTGTTATACTATAATGGAATACAAGCGCGGCAAAGAACTAGACGATTGAAAAACTTTTGGTATGTTTGTAGAATTTGAAACATCTGTTCACACAAATTAGGTAGATAGACAGGTTTTAAAATAGAACTCTAATTTATTTCATTAATTCTATTATTCATAAATGAATACCGGTATTTTAGGTGGCTGGTATTAAGTGACCTACAGAGTTATCTGCTACTACAAGTTTTATTGCATCTTGCAGCTTGCTGTTTTCTCTGTCGAGTCCACCCCACCTTCGCATGGATGTCGCCAAGGGGGACATAAGATTGGCAGCGCCTTTCTTTCCTTATAAAATCATAAAATAGACCTTTTTAATGGTCGCTGCCTCTAGACCTACTTAGATCATCGTCAACGACTATGCTCTTTCACATCCTTTTCTTATTAACTACATACTAGTTTAAAGTAGTAAAGTACAAAAATATGTGACCTTACATCTTAAAAACAACAAAATTTTATCAAGTTATAGCCCGTATAACCATCGAGGATGCTCTTGACATAAATGTGTACTTCTTATCTGCCGCCTTTAGTCTTCATATCAAATTGTATTTCATCGTATTTCCAAATTAACAACCAAGGATGAGATGGGCCGAATTACTAATCTGCATTCAATTATTTAAAAAAAAACTTATTGAGTTAAACTGACTGACTGATTTATCAAAGCAGGGCCTAAACTGTTACGTGTATTTGTAGTTTTTACCAAGGCTTTTGTTAATAAATTAGCGAGGATTAAGGATAATTCAAAGAAGCCTATAGTGGTATAGGCATTGGGGGAGAAGTGGAAGTGGGCTAAGGACGATAATAAGAAAAATGGCAACGTACAAAAGTTCGAAGCAACTGTACAAAACTATACTCGCTATTTTTATAGAGAAACTTTTGCTCGAGTCTTCATCCGAGGGAATTAAAAAAAACTATTAATAAATGTAATAGATAGAAATGACAACTGGTTTTTGTTAAGATTTTTAACTACAATTCCCAGTGGAAACCCATGGTTACTGTTCACGTTGTTTGCCAGCTGTTGTAATTTTTAACATATTCGACTTAATTTTTTTGGATAATCAGTTAAAAAAACTGACTTAATTGCATATTGTTAGCTTTAAGTTATTTCTATTTTGCACGTTTCTGAAGCAATTTTATCTTTGCATAATGAGACCATATACAAAAAGACTTAATTTCGAAACAAATTACATACTATTGTTTTGGTTAAAGACCTAGTAGGAACAATTATAATTAGTGTGAAGAGTGGTCTAAATAAAATTCAATATTTGTAAGATAGTCCTATGCATTCATAAATAACTGAACAGATTGTTTTTAAGTTAAGTTGGACGGTCCGAGTTCGCTACATGAGGTTTAAGCACTAAAACTAACTTAAAGTAAACAACAAACTTCAAAAAGGAGGTGCCTCACAATTCGTCCAATTTTGACTGACAGTAAGACTAATTTAATATCTATAGTGGTATTCCTTCTTTTAAAACTCACAAATTTCAAAGTGGAAAGACCTCCAAAATGTGCGTAGACAAATTGAGTATTTAATTGTTGCGTGTCTAACGTATTGTTGACTGACATTTATTAGTCACCTTGTTAACAATATTAATTAAACTTTTCACGAAATACTTCAATGGCTATAGTTACATTTAAACTTAGTAGGTTAAGGTTTCAGACATATAGGCAAAATAACCCACGGGAATTCCTCACTTATTTAACTCTGCAAACAATTACGTACGAAATTGTTTAACATCTTAAATGCTATAACTGTCAAATATTTTGAATGTTTTTACTTTACTTTATTTAACCTCGTTCTTTTTTATTACAGGAATAAATTTAATTATGCAGGTCCCGACACAAAAGACGATTGCGGAAGCAAGATTAACATACAATTGCATCCAATCCAAGGGATATATGTATTCCCGCAGCATTTCGTTTTACGACTGTTGCGTTGCTTTTGTTTTGTCCGCATCAGTCAAATGCCAGTGCCCGGAACGCACGAATGTGCGCCAAAAAAAATAAAGTGCCATAGATACGAAAGTGTAGAATGAATAAAATGTGTGATTTACAGATTAAAAAATTATGGATAATTTTCATGCTTTTAGGTAAGTTACTTAAGGTTGAATTTTATATTATATTAATTAATGTTGTTACAAAACGTATTTTAAAATAACTATGTCTCAAAATAGCCAATAATTAATTTCTAAAAATAATGTTTTGAATATAAAAGTGATGTAAGATTTTAGATTCCCTTTTTGAAAAAGCTAAGTTGTATTTTTTTAATTAAGAATAAATTGCATAACCAAATTAATCAGAGAAAAAGATGAATTGAGCCAGAAATGCATATTTAATCAGAGACAACTTTCAAATATCTTCGTCTACTCATGGTTCTTTCGCAAATAATAATTACAGTGTTTTGCATTTAAAAAAAATCACATTTAAATGTATATAAATTTGAACATTAAACGGCATATAATTTATAATTTTAAACCTTATGTAGTTCTGCTAAAGTTCAGTTCATAGGTACATATTAGAATTTCGATACAATTGGATTTAAATTTCAGGCGCTCTCCACATAACAAACGCAGCGTGGTTAAGGTGTTATAAAGAGTAAGTCGCTATGTTCTTTCCTATTTTCCATGATATCGGTTAATAAAGGTTAGGGTTATTATTTTTGTTAACATTTTAATGCAATTGTTTTAGAATTTACCATTGAAATGATGTCAATACAATTTGGATCTACAGAATCGATTATTGAGTTCGATCGATGAACCTGTGAAGGGAAATAATAATATTCCAATATTAAATTACTTACGTTTATCAAAGTCACAAATCCCAAAGCAGTCTTTTACAACAGCATAAAGAAAGCATTAATTTTTATCTAATCACCTTGTAATAAAATGCATGTTCCTAAGAGCGGGTTATCGAAAAATATATCGTTACCTATTATCCATTCATTCCACTCAACCTATTTACAATTCAGATTTCATAATAATTGTTATCAAATAACATAATGATTGATGGATAACATTTGTTTTCTAGTACGACGATCTTTATTTATACAACGAAATCTTACTTTTAAAATTAGGAATAATTAGATAGCACCATTAATATTGTTTGAATGGGTTTTCACAAGCCTACACGATTCATTTTGTAATTAAGTTATCTTTTTTTAAGCCTGCTATATACTTAGTTCTGACAGTTTCAACCGAAGAACTTAAAGAGATGAATTGTTCAGTTAAAACTTCGTGTAGGATAAAAATTAATTGTTCAGTTCGACTCTTCAGTTACCTATAACAACCTGTTCATATCTGGTTACCAGGGTTCCATGAATGGTGAAAGTAGGCAAGACTACCTAAGCTTACTGTGTTAAAAATTACAATCAGTTGTCGAGTGTACTAGGACATCATATGCGATTAAGATTACCAAACAACAGACGTGCAACCTTCACAAGGTGTCGCTAAGTGGAGTACCAGGGCGGCATAGTTGCGTAAGGAGTGAATCGCACATAATCGTTCCGCCGCTTTCTTCTGGCTGACGATCACTTCGCTATAACTCGTTCTTTGTTTAATTTGTGCGCCGAATCTAGTTTTCTAATGATCTAACAAGTTCATCGCGTAATAGATGTTTAGTATCGGATTTATTATAATTTTATGACTTCTTAGATAGCATTCTTAGTCTTGTTTTTGTCCATTTTAAAACCTACTAACCCGGTTGCTATGTATTACTACGAGTGCACAATAACATGATACCTGAGTCAAATGACGTATCATCACCCCCACTTTGTGCGTTGGGATTAAAGTACTAAATTTACTTTGTCTTATAGACTACACTAAAATACTTACTTGTATCAGTGAACAAAAGATTTCGATTAAGTCACCCCGTGCAACAACAGTACGTGATTGTTTTATTTAAATTAAACTTGGCATGTTTCCATAAAAAAATACTTTATTTACTTTCACAGGCGCAATTATATAAGCGTCGGTGGCTCAGGGTTTTAAGCACTTGACTTGTAATCTACAGATCTTGGGTTCGACTCCCGCCATATACCAATGTGATTTTCGAATTTCAAATATACATAATTTACCCGACGTTCTTACGGTGAAGGATAACATCGTGATGCAACCTGCACATATCGGCGAAGAAATTCGAAGATATGCGTGAAGTCAACCACACAAGCCACACTGGGCCAGCGTGATTGACTATGGCCTAGTCACCCTAACTTAGGGTAGGCTCCGAAGACCTCAGTGGGGACGTATAGTGAGGTGATGAATAATGTTGTTTACTTAGTTAACTTATGCACCGTTTTTCATTTCCAGTTCTCTAACAGAGTATATGGTTACTCCGTTAGATTATCCCTTACCAATAGCCCATTCCTCATGCCTGGACCTGAGTCGACCAACCGTTATTTACACCTTCGGTTACCATGGCAAGGTCACCGGCCCAGCCACTACCGCGGTACTAACAGCTTACATAGCAAAAAGGAAGAGGAATGTTATTCTACTGGATTGGGAAGAAGAAGCTAAAAGTGGTCTACTAGGCTTGCAGCTTGGGTACGCAACTTCGGCAGCACCTAATGCTAAAAAGGTATCACTTTAGATCTTTTGCATGGACTATGTTGTTCGTTCTTGGTGACAAGACAATTGGGTAAATACCAAGCGCAGTAGCCTTCTTAGTAGTGTCATCATCATCATCATC
>LD688971.1:1474414-1492083 GCA_003118335.3 Papilio memnon | reverse complement strand
AAAAAGACTCGTCCATGTATTGAGACTCTTGTTTAACAGAACTTCGATCCTCTGTGATATTATAATTAAATTAATAGTTATTACGCATATTTTTCATTACCTAACTGTTAATTAAGAAAATGAAGCAAGTTTTATAAAAATTTTATCCGACTAGAAGGACCAACACGTTCGGGAAACTCAAAATTTTCAATTAATTAAGTCAATATAGTGCGTATAAGAATCAAAAGTCGGTAAACTTTACTCTTGCGACCGCGCCCCCGTCCCGCGCAGCCCCCTGATACGCCAAATGTTGGTAACGCACAGTAATATATTCTTAATTTAGTTATTACAGTAGTGAAAAAAAGGTTGAATTTTAATAATTTCCAACTTACTTGAAGAATCATTAGCCAAGAATAGGTCCCATATTTTCTTTTCAATATTTGAACTTAAAGTGTTAGGATCACCATTACTGGATTGCACTTTAGACCGGATTGTTGATTTCTTATCTGCCCAAAACTGAAAAAAATAAACAAATAGCATGGTTGAAAATAGTCTATTACTAATCATTGCATATAATACTGTTTTTTTATTTAAATAAAATTACCCAAAGAGGCGGATGAACAATTTTAAAGAAAGTTAATTTGGATAAAAATTCAAATTTTCACCTACTTTAACCCAAGATTTCATAGGTCTATCAGGTCCTCCAAGACTGTTGATAATCTTTGTTAATTTGAACCAAAGCTTTTTGCATTCATCTCTCTTCTCCAGACCTCTCATTTGGCCCAACCCTAAAGCAGGATGTTTCTCCATGAAGTCCACTATTGCAATTACTTGCTCCAGACTGGGCCTTGACTGAAAATATACTACAAGATAAGTAAATTCAATAAACAAATTTATTAAAAAACGTAACTGAAATACTATCTAAAACAAATTGCATTTTTATAGTTAAATAAAATAACATCAATAATTAATTTTAACTTTAATAGCAATAAACATGTAAATATGCAACATTAAATAGTAAATATAGTCCGAAATAAAATAAAAAAAAATTAAACACAATTACTAATTTATTTAAAATGCCAATAGTAGTGGACTCACTCCTGTTCCCGCCTACCTAGCATTCTTCGAGATGAGAACTTGAAGTAATTCCACTCGATTTAAAATATTAACATGTTTTGTTTTAACTTATAAAGCGTCACTCACCGCGATGGAACGATCCGTCATTTTCTTGATATAGTACAAGGGCGTGTATTAACAATAGTAGACCTTTTTGTATAATTTAGTATATAAGTTCTTTGAAATGTTTAAATTCACTTCATTTCGAATCGAATTCACATACTTTGTTACTATTTTCGTAACAAAATTTTGCTCGATAGCGATAGTTTACGACAACCATTGGTTGGGGTAAAGCTGAATACAGATAAACAATATTTAAAAAAATAATCATGCGAAATAACGTTTAATTCATATTTTCTTGTTAAGAACGGCAAAAATTAAATGTTCTACATTAACAAATAAAATAAAAAATCGGTAACTTCATTAATTCAGTGTTTAAAAATTGATTATGCAAGCCAATTATCATTTCCTTTCTTAGTATTTGTGTTGACATCATGATTCAGGTGAACATTGTTTTATTTAAATTAAATCTTCATATTATGTGAGTTTGAAGAACTAAAAATCTCAAAATAAAACTTGACTCCTATTGTGGCTTTGTGTTTAATGCCTTATATAAAACATTTTTATCTGCATTTCAAGTCTGCTTGTCAGTTGTCCTTGACAGTTACTTGTCAAATGCAATTTGTTGTATTATAGGACGCGGAGATTTTTAATTTATTACCGTTTGTAACAAATTCTTGCAATTAAACGTGATAGATTAAACATAGAAAATACTCCATCACCATATTATCTATCAAATTGTAGTATTTGGAATAAGCTACATTTAAATAACGAATTTTACCAGCCCATTCCAAAGAAAACGAATATGCACAAAATTTTCTAAATTACACAAAAATGGCTAATTCTGTAAACATATCCATTGAGGCTCCAATTGAAAATCAAATACAAGAAATAACTTACGATGGCCAAGAAATATATCAGGCGTAAGTACATACGAATTCGAAAAATCTATTTAGCTCGTTATTTTCTTTTACAAGCAATGTTAACATTTTTCAGGCCGCTGTCTATGTCAGAAAATCTAGCTCGATTAGCACAGAAGATTGATTTTTCAAAAACTGATGATGAGTTTTGCAATATTAAGAAAGAAGGTGAAAATAGTTTGGAGTTAAAATCAGAAGATGATAACAAGGAACCGGGGTATCAATCAAGCCTGTGGCCATGGGATTCTGTGAGAAACAAATTGAAGAATGCCCTCACTGAAGTCAGTGTACTTGCTGATGTGTTAAGTATAGCCAAAGAGAAGAGATATATGGTAAGCTTATTGTTGTAAATGTTGATGATTAATTTATAAACAATATTGGTTAAAATGATCATCAATAACTAAATATTGCCAGTTCCTTTAATGTTGTAACTAATGTTGAAGTTTTGACTAAAGACTAAAGTTTGTACATAATCTTTTAAAATCTATATTTACTTAATAAGATGTTACATTCTGTTAATTTATGAAGAAATAAACATTCTTCTTTGTACCCTAAAAATTCATCATCTGTAAAAAAGTTAAGCTATTATATGTAAAAATCTTTATTTCAGGTCTTAGATCCAATACAAGCAGATCAAGTTGACAGCCGACCCATGGTGCAAGTATACGGTCGGAAAAAGGCATTAAGTGCTGCAGGAGCTGTTCTCCTCGCGGGAGTGGAACGACTGCGTGCCAGTGAGACTATGAGGATGACTCGGAATATGCCCGACTTTCATATTGATTTGTTACGACTCCGACAGAATTGGAGACTGAAGAAAGTATCCAATACTATAGTAGGAGACTTGAGTTACAGAACTGCAGGCTCCAAATTCAGTCAGACGGGAGTTTTTGAAGTAATTTTCCTTGTTATAGTGAATTATATCCATGTTATAAATAATATAGTAATATATCTATTAAGCTAACAAACTTTGTTTAATAATGTTCATATGTCCAATTTATTTACACTTATTAGCTTTTAAAAAAATAGACATTGGGTTGGTTACAATGTAACTACTATTTCCTAGGTAACAAAAGCTCCCGAAGAACAAATAGCTCAAGCTATGAGTATGAACGCATCAGGACCTGCTCCTTCCGCGTTGAGGGTCACTGTTCCTCCAGAGTTACAAGGAGTGGCTTTCATCTCTGTACTATGTCAGAAAGGTACATTTTAATTCAATTTTTTTTTTCAATGATACACTGATCTCGTAGATTCTAGTATAGCTAACATTTTTCGTTAAAATTTACGTAGATTTTAATTTTAATTTTGAGGTATAGCTTTTTTTCAAGTTTAATAAACAACTTACAATTAAGTTTCATAAAGAGATATATAGTTAAGATAATAGAGTCGTTCAGATAAAGAGATGGGGTAATTTTTTTTCATCCCCCGCCTAAGTCGACCCATTACATAGACATAATTTTATGTAATTTAATGTTTTTAATTCCTACTAAAACCATAAATTGTATGGTTTACTTTAGAGCAAGAAGATGTAGTAACGGCTACTCTCAGTTCATCCGCACTCAACTGTCCGAGCACTCTCCTCGGAGATGGAGCGGATTTGCATTGGCAACAGAAGTTAGAGGCTGCACAGAATGTGTTGTTCTGTAAGGAACTGTTCGCTAGACTCGCAGCTGAGGCGGTACAACTAGACGCTTCTATACCGCATATGGTCGTTGGCAATCAGATTATGGCTACGGTAAGCAAGATAGGTTAAGAAATACAATTGACTAGCTGTTGCTCGCGACTTCGTCAGAATGTAATTAATAAATTATGAAAAAATATGTTATTCAACAATAATATAGCTTGCAATAGGTGAAAGAATTGTTGAAATCGGCCCAGTACTTTTTGAGTTGCTTCAATACATTCAAAAATACAAATCTTTCTTCTTTATAATATTGAGTATAGATTTTATTTGCTTATAAAATATTTTTTCTCTCTAGGTTCTTCCTGGAATTCAGTTGTTGATCGGTCTCTGTCACAATAATGGTCAAAATAACAACAACAATCCGGACGGAATAAAGGTAATTTTAAGCAAATAACATAATCTTAGATTATTAAAAAAAACCCTACTGAATAAATTTAATATATGATAATACTTGAAAACTGAAGAAAATGTGAAATAAAAAAGTTACAGTGTGTGAGATTCAGATATTGCTCTTTGTCAGTGTTAACTAAATTTGACCAAAACACAAAAAAAAAATGCGATTTTCGTTATCAGCAACGCAAATACATCCGCCCGAAATCTGGAATTTTTCTCTTGATATTGCTGATTATTAAAAAACTTATGTTAACTTGAGCAGAGTGAGGGTTCCAGTGGTAAGTCTGAGCACGACCACGTGCTGGAGCACTCTCTGCACCAGCTGCTGCGCGCCGTGCACCACAACAACACGCACCACCCCTTCCCGCACCCCGCCACAGGACCCCTCGGACCCTCCAAGAGACGCTCCCTCGCAGGTAACGGTTTTTGTATTACAAGGTGACAAACGATCGAGCTCCCACTTGAATTCGCTAAAACGGCGAAGCGACCCCTGCTCATAGACATACGCAATTGCAGATGCGTTGCCTACCCTTAATTGAGAATAAAAGAGAATACCAAGAATACCTCTTCCAAGTTAGGGGTGACTAGTTGTTATTATGCATTTTTGAAGAACTTAAGAAAACGGTTGTGTTAAAAATAATCTGTCAGCCAAGTTTAATAAGGTTTTTTATTTTTAAAGCATTTCATTGAATAAGAATCTCCAGAAAAATCGAATTATATGGTTCTTTAAGTCTTATTTTTTTAATTTGGACAGATAATTGATATGTTTCTCCCCTATTCCTGACGGGAATATGTCGAATTACCATTAGCCCTGTATTTGTCTCTCTTCTCTAGGACCAATGGCTGCGGACAGATATGAACTGTTGGACATGAGCAAGGAACAGTCGCTGTTGGAGCAAATAATACAACAAGCGCAGCATTTCTTCATGCGCAGGCGCAGCGAATATGTCCTGGATACTATTGCTAAAGAGGTTTGCAGTGTTCTAAATATTGTTTTGTAATTTCGTTCGTAGTAAATTCAGTCATTGATTGTATTATGTATTGTTATTTTTTATTAAAATGTATAGTATAGCTTTTGCCCTCGACTTCGTCTGTGCGGAAGATAACAAAACTTTATTAAGTAGCCTATGAGTTCTTCCAGACTACGTTCTACATGTGCCAAATTTTATTAAAATCGATTGAGCCGTTCCAGAAATACCT
The DNA here is from genome assembly GCA_003118335.3 of Papilio memnon. Classification (NCBI taxonomy): domain Eukaryota; kingdom Metazoa; phylum Arthropoda; class Insecta; order Lepidoptera; family Papilionidae; genus Papilio; species Papilio memnon. The sequence goes on along the minus strand of LD688971.1, from coordinate 1,486,734 downwards.
TCTGATAAACATCCATCCATTTAAACTTTAGTATTTAAATCATTAAGCTTTAATTAAATTATTGATGAATCTGTAACATTTACCAGGTAAAAGACCCCTTGATAGTGTCACATTGGAATGCACTGAACAGCCCAACACAGTCCTGTGTCAAAATAAACATAATAGCTTTCGGGTAAGTAAATCTTTATAGCTCTGCATTAAGTCTTACTCAGACTCAAATTGTCCCTTATTTCGTGTGTTTTAAACAAAGACATTAAAGATATATAGACTACATAGTGAAAATTTTTCACCGATAACTACTTTGAAAGGTACTATGTTAGTTGTCAAGATTAGTGCAACCTCAAGTCCTTGGTATAAAAGATTTTACAAAATTATAATTAGCTCCATCTATTGTAATCTTTTTGATGTTATTCTGTTGGAGTGTTAAGATAGTTTATTGTGATAGTTACGACGCGGTGTGCCGCACCTCGCTGGTGGTGCACGTGGGAGAGAAGACGCTGAAGTGCATCTGCCGCGATGGTCGCGTCAGGCATCTCTCGTACGAGCTGCAGGAGCTGCGAGACCTCATCTACTGCCAGGTACACACATGGTCTACTCACTGGTATTCTCCAGATTTTCTGAGATTTTAGGTATGCGACAAGCAAAGAGTAAGGTTTGTCAAATTTCGTTACTTGACTTTTTTGAAAAGTAACTCCTGCTAGAGACTTTCTTAGGATTTTGAAGGGTTTTGAACTTTCTAGGCCTTTCAAGAGACATGTTGATCTAAGGTTTGTTAAGTTTCGATCCAAAACTTACGTTTTTTTTAAGACTAATTACTGCTAAAAAGGTTCTTGTAAGATATAGTAGCTGAAAAAAATATGTAGTTATTTCTTTCTCCAGAAAATTTGCTATTTTTAAAATCCATCCAATCAGTCTTTAACAACGAAATAATTATTTTTGTTGTAAAACTATTGTCTGAGGGTGTTGATTGCTGCAGATCTACCAGCACCAGATGACGGCGGTGCAGGCGGTGGGGCGCTGCATGGGCTGGCAGCTGCTGGCCTCCAGCGCACACCTCGGCTCCGGGCCCGTGGAGCCGCTCGGCAACGCCTCCTCCTGTCTCCTCGCATCGCCTAATGGTACACTTTTTACTATACGCTTTACACCATTTTCATGTTTTAAAGTAATCTTGCATGTCAGTGGCACTTATATGCGGTTCACTTGGACTGTGTCTACTTAATTTTTCTTAATTATTCAATAATTACATTTTAGTTAAAAACTGAAGGTTTTCTATTACCAAATTTTAACCCTTAATCAAATATAAGGCAATTATTTTCCATTTAATATAACGATAAAATTTCGTTTTCGATAACTCAAATCAATACCAATCTCAGAACAAAAATCGCCCTCTTTAACAAAACATATTACACTTACCTAAAAACCGTCAACAGATTACAATGACCTGAAAAAATTCTCTTCTTTAAGGGATAACTTTTAAAACATTGTTCCAGGGGATAGGATGATTGCGATAAGATGTGAGCCGTCAGTTGGGATCCAAGTCTTCATAGCACAATCGCCTAGAAAAGATTTCTTTGCAAGTGAATTGGTACAAGACAAAAAATGGGAGAACCTCGGAGGTGCATTCAAAGAGATCAAATTAGAAAAAATGGAGGGTAAAAACTTTCTCAACAAAATGGAACTATTAATGGCCTGTCTTAGTAGTCCTTCATAATTTATTACCATCTATAATTTTAAGAATAAAACCATTTCAAGCATATCGTATGTTTCATTTATTACATGTAAAAGTCTTAATGCATAAGTGCTTAGGTAAATTGTATTTTATTATTTATTGATGATTGTTCTTGCTTAATTATTCTCATGTCAGTGTCGACTCGAGACCAGAATCCAAGGAACTGAAAATAAGAAAACATCATTAACAATGAGGTAGCGAATAAAATATACAGAGACCATACATATATAGCCCAGACATCTACCGAGCTATGTAGTCATGGGTAAGTAAACTAAATGTTCTGTAAATAAGCTCTTTTTTTTGTAACTCACGGTGTTCTACCACAAATGCTACAAATTGACATTTTGTAATAACACGGAACAAATACCAATAGAATGCAGCTTATAAATGTATCTGTACAAAGAAGGCGGAGTCATACATGGCCCGTTTCTTGTTATCCCTTCGTTTGCACCACTCACAGCAGTTATTTTGTAAAGAGAAGCAGAGTTTGTCTCGTTGCAGGCAATTTTTCCTTAAGTCGAACATTGCGGATTTACGTGACTACATACATAGTAATGATTTTCTTTTTGAACTGTGAATCGCTAGATAGCTTTACAACTTGCTCAGATTTATATCACTGACTTGTCCATTTAGTTGAGCCGTAGCTTGTTCATATAGTTTTGAATTTTTGAACCAGTGCAGAGATTTACACATGTCTAAAGCTATCTTTCACACTAACAATGATAGGACCTTAGCCAATCAATAAGATTAAACAATTAACATCTTTTTATTTCCTTATCAAATGAAAATAAGCTTAAGGAAAATGGTAATGTCCAAATCAATTTTAACCTTGAAGAAAAACATAAAAAACTGAATGGGACTCTTGCATAAGACATGAGAACAAATTGTTCCCATAAAAGATTGCAATTTAAGGATTAATGTTTTGATCGTGAGTTTTTAACATTGGCAAATGTTTAATTTTAATAGTACAGTCTGTTAGCCTAAAATTACTGTACTTTAAGCTAGATCGTTAAAATCAAAAACATTGAAGTACTGGATAATAACAAAAAAAAAATACATCAATGTATTACAGAAGGTAATATTTTATTTAGAGAACATCGTCAACTTTATAGGACTACAAGGAACAACTATATGTATAAGAGCAATATTAATGTGATAGTATAAAAATAGATTCATGATAAGTACCAGAGTCATAACATGTTTACAAGACAGGAGTATTGTAATCTCAAATTGTCACATAAATTACATTGATTAATAAAATTTATCTATACATACAATATAAGCTCAAACAATATAAACTTTCAGTGCATGCTTCCATCATAAACATCTGATTGTACCATATAATTCACATTAAAAACATAACATTTTTGAAATTATTAAAATCAAAATCATATATTACCTCTAATTCCTCAGGTCATTGTTGTTGATAGAACTCTTCCCAGCATTTAAACCCTCCCGTAAGAACAGACATGGAATTTTAACACTTGGAAGGCTTCAGATAATGTTAACACTAAACCTAATTAAAAGCTAAGATTAAATTAAAGACGCTCTAGTGGTGACCTGGACCTCATATTACTTCCTGAAGAAGGATACTTGTTATAAGACTGGCCTCCGTTGCGGTTGAACGGCCTGCCGCCGCCACCACCGCCACCGTTGCCTCCGAAGTTATTGAAAGATCTGTTGCCACTGGGAGGACCTCCGAACGACCGGCCCCGGAAGTTGCCGCCTCGCCCTCCTCTGAAGTTACCACCGCCGCGACGCGGACCTTCACGTTTCCTCGATAACTCTACTTTCAATGTCGCGCCTAACATTTCAAAGCCATTCATCGCGCTACACGCATCCTCTGCCTCCTGCATGTTTTCAAATTCTATGAATGCAAATCCGGGGGGATTCAGTGCTACCCAAACGGAGTTCAATTTGCCATATTTGTCAAACTCCCTCTCGAGGTCCTCTTTCTTTATGCCCTCGACGAGTCCGCCGACGTACACACGTGTTCCACCCGAGCTCATGGTACTTTTTTATATCTAAAAATTGCAACAATTTGAGTGCCTAAAATTATAAATAAATTGAACAAACAAAATGTCGCCGTCGCCGACATTGCGGCGGTGCCACGCCAACAGCACACTCTAACCCAAACAAAGAAAACATGAACTTACATGAATTCAATTGAAGATGAATATCCTTACGTTGAAAGTGAATCCTATACTACTATATTTTTTATAAATATAATGTAATAAATATGAATTTATTTATTAAAATATGAAACAAAACGAAAAACGGATTGATCGAATTGAAGAGTGAATGAATAAGAGGCGGAACAAGGTTAACATGAGCCGAATTGAACGAAGAAAAACATGAGTAAATGTTGCTACATTTTAAAATTTTTACGAAGCTTTTCTTTCTTAATTTTTAGAATAATGAGCTTAAAAACACTTGCTACAAGATAAGTTTATCTTTACGTAAATGTAGTAAAAATTTAGAATTTACGATTTATATAAGATTGTGTAAAACGGAATGAATGAATGAATGACAGATTCTTTGTTACAAAGTGAAAGGAGCGGAAAGATGAATGTACGACGTTTATGTCGTGAGGAGGAGGAGGGAGAAGGCTTTTGATTTGAAACGCACGAATACGAAGCCGAAGCAGGTGGGAGGGCAGGGAGGAGGAAACTACAAAGTAAACGTACAAAACCGGCCAAACGACTTTGTTCAACGGTCGCGCCTTAGCGCGCCTTTTCGCTTATTTTCTGTTATCCCACCCCACCTTTGTTAAATTGTTTTTATTTAGAGTGTGTATCAAATAAATTATCCTTATATCAAATGTTCACCTTTATTTATAAAAATGATGTGTAAGTTAAGTACGTGTCGATGTACATATTTGGTGTTTCCCTAGGTGTTGTCGCAAGGAGCCTTAGCAAAAGTGAAATGAATATTTTGGTGTTGAATTAGTTGATAATGGAATGTTGTAAAGACATGGGTTTACAGAAGAGACACAGTCAGTTTAGTGATACAAAGTATAAATGGAGGACTGTATTGGTGTTTGTTATGTGTTGTGTTTACGTTTGTAACGGACAAGCCGTACGGAGTGAAACGGATCCTTATTTACTAAACAAGTCTTTAGGGTTGACTGAGTTACCTGGAGGTGTGTTAGCTGGAGGTCGCACCCATTGGAAACTAAGTGGAAGTCCATATCTGCTTAGAGATGATCTTCTGGTGGAAAGGGAAGCTGAGTTGGTGATAGAACCTGGGGTGGAGTTGAAATTCTCACCCATGGTTGGCATTACCGTTCGAGGGAAACTGGTCGCTGTGGTAAGTTAGTTGTTACGTAAAATAAGTGTGTAGTTAATTCCGTGGCGACACTGTAACTTAGTAGCCGATGGGGTCGTCGGTTCGATTCGGCGTGTTTAAAAAAAATATTATAGTATATGCTATGTATTTCACAACTGGCAAGACATAAACAAGCTTTGTAAATAATATCTACATAGGACCGGTGAAATTAAAAGATGCAATCATAAAGAACAGTTTTGAATACATTCATCATGATTATAAGACAATCGGATTATTAGATTTGTTATTTCATACCTGATAATAACTTAAAAACAAATCATGTAAAAGTTCATATGAAATACATAACTATACTTACTTTCGTTCTCTATATTCCTAGCAATCGTGTTACGATTCGTTAGCAAGTCCTCAATATGTGATATTTCCTTGATAACGGCGTAACTGATAATGTTATCAGAGCTCGATATTGATTTATTCACCTGTTACTCGTGCGAAATATAGGACACGATAATTTTAAAAACAGTGGCAGACATTTTATTCCCTATTGTACACTGTCGCGACAACTCCGACCCCCGGTAGGTGGCCAATGCGCGCCGCAGAACATTTCAATTTTCATTGACATCTAGACATTTTTGACCCTTATCCTCTTAAATCAAATATATTTTTATTACTCAGTTATGCCTTCAATACATACAGTGCAAGTCAATCAATTCTTCTAAATACATCTGAAACTAGATTTCGAAGAAACAGTGGTCCATCGAGCCGGATAAGTATTTGCCCTATTTGTGTTTGACATGTTTTTATGTTTTGTTAAACGGTTTGTGGAATCGTGGTTATTATTCACATAGTATGTAGATATTCATACAAACTTATAAGTAACAATAAAATTAATCAATTGAAAATATTATCTCAACAAACCTGCTTACATAGCGCGACCAGTTACATACACCTTGCGATGAGTCATTCGGAATTAATAAACGAAGGACGACTTCAATACGAAGTCCTTAATTAATACATACTACTAGCTTTCGCCCGCGACTCCGTCCGCATGGAATTGAAAAAAAAAACAAAAGTAAGTGGCCTATGGGTTCTTCCATACTATCCTCTACATCTATGCCAAATATAATCGAAATCCGTTCAGCTGGTTTAGAGGTAGACCTAGAAAGAGATGGATGGATTGCGTGAAAGGTGACGTGATCAAGCAGGGAGTGATGACTGAGATGACGGATGATAGAATTATTTGGAGGACGAAATACCGGTGCGCCGACCCTACGGTTGTAGGATAAGGTAGGGGAGATGATGATCCATTCAGCGGTTTGTGCTACAAACTTTAACAAACATCCATCCGTCTAAACTTTCGCATTTATAATATTAAGTAAGATTATTACATTAATAGTAAGTCTAAATGAGGGACACATGAGTATATTATTCTAATAAGATATATAACAATAATTTGAATTCTACTTTTTTAAACTTTACTTCTCATTCTCACGTCTACTGTATGTGTTTTGTGCCTATGTAATATACCCTGACATTATGGAGAAAATGTCGAATGGAATGATTCCTCACACGTTATAATCGGTTAATCCTTTTAGGCTCTACTAGACCGTCTCAATGGAATTTACATACATACAAACCAGCATCCAAAAATACGCGAGAAAAACATTACCCTCTTTGTCCGTCGGATAAAAATATGTCAAATTATGCTGTAATTTCACAACTTCAGATAACTTTATTTCACCATATGTCTGGTCAAATTAATTGTAATATTTATATGTACCAAAAGCAGAGTTAATCGTGTGACCTGTTTTTTTTAACCTAATGGATCTTCACTCGTGATTCAGCCACGTCAAATGACCCGATGAACATCTGCCTGACCTGTGACCTCGACATCTCGTTCCGTTCATTCAATCAGCCGTAAATCTCTGATGCCCCTCATAAATCTACCGACGGAAGTCCTATCTACTGTTTAGTCTAGTATTTTAATCCCAATTTTACCTAATAAACTGTTATTTAAAAGAAGGTTTAAAATTCTCGTTGTGCTTATAATCTACACTAAGGGAACATAATGAGTGCTGCAGTATAAATTGTTACATAAGACAAATAAAACTTTATTTTCCAAGACATAAGACATCAAGACGAGTCGAGTATTTCCCACGGGTCATGGTAGAGATGCAATTTATTCATGTACACTGCGCTTATAGTTAACATGAGCATTTATGTTTTTTTTTTTATTATTTTAATTTTAATTATTCTGTAATACCACGACATTCATGTAAGTTCGCATAATAGAAAGCTTTCTCTCTCAAGAACATGATAAAATAAATTGCCTATGGCAAGAAATTCTTGCGGCTGATATACTTTCACTGTCACTGCAACATTACTTTTTTCTGTCAACGAAACCTGTCTGTTAGCACGAGCTGTAAAAAAGTCGATCCTTTCGATAAAAAACCACACCCTAATGCATGAGGGTGTTGCTATTTATCATGTGTTACCCAAACTGTTTTAGATATTTTTTTAAGATTTCATTAAACATATTTCTTTATTTTAATCAATAAATGTAAATCAACACTAATATAAAAATCATTGTTCGAACATTCGTTAAAAGGAGCTCAAATTATATATTAATCAGTCACGAAAAAGAAGCAATGGGTCTTCGAACTAGTTATTATAATTATAGTTAGCTTTATTGAATATTTTTTTCGATACACGATTGATATATGTGACACAATAGTTTGAGAAGCGCTACCATGTAGAGTGAAGACAAATAACCTGTCCGAGGGGAGATAATGCAGGTGGAAGTAATTCAACAAACGTTCTCGACTCCGGTGACGTGAAGTTCCGTCTATTGTGAACATGAAACTCTACTTTTGAAGCGACCTTATTTTTTTTAATAATCCACAAATAGAATCGTATTAACGTACAAGGTGATATTAATATTTTAGAAATATCAAGCAGAAGTTGATTTTATAACAATTTTAGATATCTTTTGCTTTAGTATAGTGTTACGTTTAAGTTTAATGAAATCCTTAAGGATCGCGTCTTTTATTGAAAACTAGCTGTTCCCGTGCGGCTTCGTCCGCGTGGGATTATAAAAACTTTATTTCTTTGTTTACATTTGTCAAATACTCAATTGCAAATGTCAAAATACCATTATTATGACAATCTTGCTTCCTTGATGTTGGCAGCAACTTATGGTCTCTTTCCCTCATTAGGGTTTTTATCCAAAATATTTACCCCCTAAGTTTAATGGCGTGAAAATATATAGCCTAAAGCGTGACGTAAGTGTAGGGCTTTTTATTAAAAAAATGATTATTCAAAAATATTCTGTGATTGCTGACATCTTAGGCAACAAAGAAGTGTGTGTTTACGCTTTATTATATTAGTATAGATGTCCATCTAATATTGTATTCAAAAATACCAATGACTAGTTACATAGAAGAACAATAAATCGGCTTATCACCGTCTACATTCAAAGGATGTTTAATTAGGACCCCGTATCAGAATCGTGTCAAGATCTGTAAACAAGATAAGTGTGAAATTCAAGAGGTTACTATTTTATCTACGTAGTCAACCACTGTGTAGACACACACTCACTCCTCAAGTCTTGTACTATCATAAAACTGGGTTCTCATTGCTGAAACATTCATGAAAAATTTCCATAATATATTTTTACTAGCTTTCGCCCACGACACTGTCCGTGTGGAATTAAAAAAAAACAAAAGTGAGTAGTCTATGTGTTCTTCTGGACTGTCCTCTACATCAGTATCAAATTTCATCATAATCCGTTCACCTGTTTAGGCTACAAACTCTAACAAACATCCATCTAAACTTTCGCATTTATAATATTAGTATGATTGGTTTATCGGCAGTAGGAGGTTAACACGTGTAGTTATTGGTAAACAATAGATGAGTTAACTACCTTACTGGTAGTGTCTACTGACATCATTTTGGCTTCTGAATTATTTTATTTGCGATGCTGTGTCAAGGATGTATGTTATTTTTGACGGTTTCCAATTTTGAAATAATTATTAAAACAAAGAAATTATCTACTGTTTTTGTTTTAAAGTATAGCGATTGCACCGCTCCATTAATTTAACTGTTGTGGGAAAAAAAAATATTCAACTCTTAGTCGATTTCACGCACTGATTCACACAATGTCGTAACTTGAATGGATGATGTTTAAACGCCAAGAACTCCTTTTGTTTCTACCATTAATGAAATCGAAAGAATTAAATATTTTCTTATAACAGCCATTTTATTGGAATAGCACACATAAATTCATTAAGAAGTATAATTCATAATTTGTCCCTTTCCTGGCAACACCAAACTCCACCCACGCCATCTTGATACTTGATCTTTCAAAATTGTTTGGTCATAAACATCCTGCTTGTATAAAAAATCTTGTTTAATCATTCAATTTAAATTAAACGGTTATTTCAATGTAACAGTTATCCGTTCTGGTTCAATAGTCCTAGCGCTTGACTGAAATTCTTGGGTAATAGTGTGACAGAAAATTGGGCTTTTTGTAGACAGACAATTTTTTTTCAGAAGATATTAGTATGTTTATCTCTATAGAGTGACACTATAATCCAATTATGTAAATCGTTGTCTATTTTGAAATACCTATGTACTTGTTAATAAAATACATTTAAATTTTACTAATCATTTATTACTACTTCTATTCGATTAATGTATATTACGTTTCTCAATGGTAGAGCCCGCTTTAACATCTCAGCACTAATGGGTCAGCTCGCTCGGTGCAATACCACGACCACACAGAAGTCAGGCGTGAAGTGGGAGAAATTCCGCGTTTCGTCAAATGAGTGTGGTGCCGGAGGCCTAATTTTACTCCCTTTTCCTTTCCACCATTTTCTTAAGAGGAAAGTATGGCATGGAAAAGTGGATTTGACGGCGATGAAGGGGAAATATCCTCTTTATGTGCGTCTCCTTCGTCGATTTAGGGTAGGCAACGCATCTGCAATTGCGGATGTCTTTGGACAGCGGACGCTTCGCCATTTCAGCGGATTTAGGTGGCCGCTTGTTCGTTTGCCACCTTATTGTATGAAAAAAAAACGTTTTTTTCATGGACTAATAAGAATAACATCAGCAGTACCTAACATTTATAAATCTTATTTGTTTGGTTATTAAGGTAGATAATAAAGGCAGTATGTTTCCGCAATCGAATTTGGTCACCCTATTTGCAACTATTCAATTCAAACGACCTTGAAATTGGATATCGAGTGAGAATAGTGACAGATCAACAAGTTTTTCGTTGCTCCAGTTTAACAGCTGACTACAGAATTTATAGACTTACGATCATAACGCAGATCTTAATTATTTCACTAATTTTACTCCTCGTTACTTTCCTAGAGATAAAATTTGTGAGTCTCTACTTATTTAATTTATATGTTTAGTTGATATAACAAATGCTATTTTATCAATGTAGTTACAAAAACAACTGTTAATTGTTACTTTTTGTGGGGCATACAAATATTTTTATCACTTTGAATAACAGTTGAACGAAGGACAAAGACAATATTTAGATTCGATAAATAAATTTTTCCAAATCACAAATTACTGGCTGGCATTTATTCCGTCAACAAAAAAAATCATTGTGAATATTTTTTTTTTGTTAACGTAATCAATGCTAAGTAAATTTATTTGACTGTGGCCTAGTCACCCCTTGGGGTAGGCTCCGAGCCCCTCGGTGGGGACGTATAGTGAGCTGGTGAAGATGAAAAATGAGATTAATCAACGCTTTATGTAGGTCTTAAAATAAGAGACCGGTTTTAAAAAAAAATTGGAGCCGAAAAAATACATCGTACAAATTTTATTTCAGTTAGGAATCGAACCCAGTACCAGCTTATATATCCGGAATTAAAACTACAAAATTATAAGTGTGACTGTTGTAATTTGGTAAATTTATAATCTATGATTAAGCTTTGTTTTTAATCTACATTCCTACTTCCGTCTGTCAAGTGTCAAGAGTGTGTGAATTACAGCGATCATGTCCTCGAGGTGATTTTTATTTTTATCCCTATCATTACTACAATTCCCAACAGTGACATTTTTCAACACGTACGAAACGTAACGAACTTCAAATCGGTCAGTCACCGCAACTAAAAAAAACTAATAGGTTTACTACAAAATCACTCTAGTATGACGTTTGATAGTACAAAAAAATATAGATTTATGAATGAAAATATTGCAGTAGCATAATGAAGTTTATCATACATTTTTACTCTGTGATTCACGAGATGGAGAATGACTCATACGTTATCAGTGTCATTCGATGACTAACGTTAGGTGTAACATCCTCTATGTTTACATTAGTATCGCCTTTAGTTTAATTAAATCTCGTCACTTAGCTAATTAGCAATACTGAGAATCATACTCGTTATCAAATGTAAAAATCTCATCAATCAGTCAAACTCCCGCTACGTGACGTACAAAAATATTGTTGTCTCTTTTTGTTAGAGGAGAATGACAGAGACAACGATATATTTTCCGCAGTGAAAAATCAGAAACAGTTGAAAGTACTCATTCTGCATTGACTACTCTCTCATGTTTTGTTTAATTGTTGCCAAGTATAGTAGTTTATGATTGTTTATAGAATTCGATGCGGCCATTGTTATGGTATTTTAAGGTCAGACTGTAACTGAACGGTTCGAGTACAGTAAGTCGAGTATCTGGGTTGCGCCGTGTGCCGCAGACCTTGCGTAATGGCGATAGCTCACGTCATGCCTTGCGGCATTATGAAGGCGATATTGACTAAAATTTTACTTTCTTATCACCAATTATAAAGAAATTTTACCCTTTGTATGGCACACTAAGAGTGGTCTAACAGCTACTTAAGCAGTCCCCTTAAGTCTTTAAGTTCCCTTCTCCTTAAAGAAGAAGACTAGATTTTCCTCCTGATTCTCCAGCTTTATACATATTAAACTCTACAAAATCTATTATCACATATTTGTCTTAAAATTATAGTGATTTTGTGTCGAAATATAAATTTCGTTAGCTCTTGTAGTTCCTTGTTTCAGTTGTTACTCAGAAATTGTTTATAGTAGTAATGCTACAACGTAAAGATAAGACGGAATCAAATGATAAGATAGTTGAGATTACATTCCAAAAACCTAATCTTATACAAAGAATACTCTACAGTTATTAAGAAATTATGAATGTATCAATGTTTGTATTATTTTATTGACACTCGAACTAACGACTAACTTGCTGTGTTCGTGTAATAATTTGATAGAATTAACTTATAACTTGAGACGTTATAATATATCTATATCTATACTAATAT
>LD688971.1:1446084-1473270 GCA_003118335.3 Papilio memnon | reverse complement strand
GTCGTGGTATTGCACCGGGCGAGCCGACCCATTCGTGCTAAGATGTTAAAGCGGCCTCTACCACTGTTGAAACTTTAAAAGGAGTAAAAAAGTTAGAAGTTCCTACGTCAGTTCTATATTTGTAGAAGTTATTCTTTGTTTCCGCAATTCCTTAATGTCGTTTTATTTCACGGTTTCTAAGATTGCGATGTGGACCGTAAGAGTAATTTGTCATAGGAAATTACGTCGCCATATTGTAGCACGAATAGAAAGTACTATGGTTAAAATGATTTTGCTTTAATGTTAGAATTACTAGTTTACACTTTTAGACATTAATGAGGGTTTTTCTATCTTCATTGTATGTTTCTTCTTACAATGATGTTAATAGACAATGCGATTGTAGTCGATTTTCTGTTCGATCATTTCTAAAATCGTGCAGCTCTTCACGATTAAACAGATCACGTTTATAGAAAAATTATCTATGTAGTAAGCCTTAATATTAACGGTGAACACAACAAAACTAGACATTTCAAAAATTATTTCGATTTTTTTTATTACAACAGGTATAAAACTATTACTAGAATAGGATTCTTTAAACTATTTAATCAGGAAGGACATCGAGAATAGACATTCACTGTTAACAATCTTATGAACACTATCTATAGTGCAGACGTATCTTGCGCAAGATTCGCGCACGATAAGTGCCTTTTGAGTAAAGGTTACACTGGCATATAACTTAGAATTGTTATCTACGAGTATACTAATATAATAAAGCGTAAACACACACTTCTTTGTTGCCTAAGAAGTCAGCAAATACAGCATATATTTGAATAATTATTTTTTTAATAAAAAGCCCTACACTTACGTTACGCTTTAGACTATATATTTTCACGCCAATAAACTTAGGGGGTAAATATTTTGGATAAAAACCCTAATGTGGGAAAGAGACCATAAGTTGTTGCCAACATCAAAGAAGCAAGATTGCCATGGGTTGTCATCATGTCATGTCATTTTGATATTTGCAATTGATAATTTGACAAATGTAAACGATAAAATAAAGTTTTTATAATTTCACTCTGATGAAGCCGCACGCGAACAGCTAGTATATAATATTTCTATAGACACTACATTTGATTCTGCTGTTTTCATCTAAGGTATTTTAACTCGAAATGACGTTTACAATTGATCAATTATGCAAACGTATTGATAAACCTATGGCGGTTAACATATCGACAACGAACAAAATCTAAAAGTGTCATCAATTGATATTCCCATCGGAATCCTGGCAGTGGATTATCCTTTGGGGATAAAGGACGCAAGTAATACCAGTTAAAGCAATTACCAATGGGACATACATCGACATGAAAAGGATAAACAGAGACAATAGCCATTGTGATTCCCGACACAATGTTGTGGGCAGTCGCGTGTGACCGTCGACAATGTTAATCCAACGCCTTAATGTCAGGTGCTAAAAGCTGATTAATAGAACCTCATGGCCTGAAGTATGTATTTTAAAGAACGTATTTATTGATTTAAAAATATTAAACCCAGCATAAGACGTTATAATGGGACATTTGCAATTTAAATATAGTTAAACATACATCTCTATTCATGCCACCGCGTATATGCACGCCACGCCACAACTGGTCGTACTGCTTAATTATAAATATAGCGTCTGTGACGTCATTTGGCATTGTCAAGTTGGAAAAAAATGCGTGTTTTTAAGCAAAATCCTTAACATAGTTTACTTGTTGGTATTTATTGTGGTATACTGGTATACTGAATTCATAATGTTGAATCCAATAGTTCAAATTGGACCAAATGATAGCGACAAGAACTTATCTAGGATCACAACGGAATAGATTTGCTTATGTTAAACAATTAATTAGTTGTCTTAAAAATGCTCATTCTCCTATTTCGATGAAAAATTATCTTCTAAATTAAGCAATCTTACATTAAAATCCAAGCAAACTAATTTGACTAATGTAATTGCACATATAACGGTAAGTTCTGTAATGAAAATGTCACGCACTTATTAATAGAGGGAGAACAACAAAGCCATAACAGCATCCGCAACCTGCGGGCCCACAAACCACAACAATGCATTTCGTGATTACTTGTATGACCAGTGTATGATAGATAAAATCGTTGCGCTCTGCTTACAACAGGCAATGATTCAATAATAAATGTATCTAGCGCCAAATATAACGTTATCTGTGGCCGAATTTTTAATTCAATCTAGAGTTGCAATACCTGCCTAGATGCGTGTTGTAGGTGTAGCTCATTCCCATATATTTGACGCTTTAGAAGATAGTTCTCATTAAACTTATCATTTAATTTATTGTTGATTATTTTGTGAAAACGTGATCACGTTACGTTGAGAAATTCCCAATAACGATTCGCTGGGCAAACGGGTCGGGCATCCGCCGATTTCTCCGTTAGTAACAGATAGAGCAAATAAATGTCATTATACATTTTATTAACATTACAATATTTGATCCTTAAATTAGGATATTTTGGGATTTACCTGTTTTATCAAAATAAGAGTGTCTTTGTTATTATGCAGCCGGATGGTAACTAGAAATAATTCCGTATAAAGAATACATTTTCTACAAACACACAGATTTGAATTTAGAATTTTAACAGAATTTAACTGACAGGGTCTTTAAAAAAACAATTATCTACGTTTTAAAATCGAATAAAAAGGATATATTTTTCGAAAGTACTATTAATTTACATTAAGCTTGGTAAATATTTAAAGCAATAGAATCTACAGAAACAATGCAAAAATATTGTGAAATAATCATGTTAGTGTAACGGAAATCCTTTTACGCCATCCTGTGCGATTGTATGGACAAAAACAATTGGTTATTTATTGCAATTCTATATTAGATCTAAAATTTTTGAAATAATAATAATTTCTAGATTTTAAGTGAATGACGACTTTAAGAAGTGACGATTTATTAGACGAATGATTGAGGTCTAGAGGATGAAGTCTCTTGTGCCAATAAGGAAAGGGAGATGTTGAATTTCCATCCAGATTGATTGCAACATAATGATAGATGATGGCTCTTCTTTCTCTTAAAGTATCTCTTTATTATAAATCCAGTAGCAACAGTTATCGTTTAGTCGCGGCTAGCGAGGCTCATTTGTGATTCCACGCTCGGCTCGGCCAGCACCACGCGCCTTGTACGCCGGAAGTCATCGCCCTACAACTGACGACGCCAACCGTCACCTGTGGAATTTATTGTCAAGCTGCACACATTTTGTCCTTTAGGCACTGGCACTGTAATTCCTTCTTAAATTACTTTTAAGTTGTTCTTTGCTTTTGTAAACCTGAGTTTCACTTTAGGTTCGCAATTTAATTACCGAGGAAATTTGATTTTATTATAATATAATCTACTTTAAATGTTTTCTGTTATCTACCATAAAAGTTGCCGAAAGAGTTAATTTTTAACGTAAAATAAACTCATAATAGACGTACTTTTAAATGTATCTCGGCAACCTCGAACTTTAGTCCGCTTAATCGATGTTGTGTCGATAAATGTCATCTTTGTATTTATTATTCTCAGTTGAATCGTATTTTATTTTGCGAATCTCAGTATTTTTTTTTCTTGACATTGTTTAATAACCTTGATATTTCATTCGCGTCCTACTCACACTGAGAATGATTAAACATATGTTAGGAAATCCTTTTTAGTAAGGTGATTCATATCTGTTTATTTGATTGTTTTTTCCTATTTTCGATTTATTCGTTTTAACTAGCTGTAGCTACTAGCTGCAAGTGACTTCATCTGCGTGAAATTAAAAATTAATAAAAAGCCTATGTTAGTCACTGATAACGTAGCTTTTTAATGGTGAAAGAATTTTTTAAATCGGCCCAGTGGTTCTTGAGATATTTCAATACATGGAAAATAACAATTTAAATCCGTAGAAAATGTCGACTTCAGTAAAACCCCACGCTTGAATTTGTCAAAAATCTTATTTCTGCTATACTGATTGCTGTCAAAACTACAGTACTGTCAGACAACGGGTCCGCTCTGTTAGCTGACGAACAAAAAGGACAACATGCTAACACCGTTGCAGGACGCAAGGACGCGGACGGTGACTCAACGTGTGGGTTGATTGAACTGGATTTTATTAAATACCAAAGTATTATAATTATTATTAATTTAATATTTTAGATATTGAAATTCAAAATTATAGTCACACTGCGACAGTAATCAACAGTCGTTTTGTTATCAAGAGAATATACCATATTGCACATAAACCTTAAAAGACTAGGACATAATTTTAATCTAAAGTGATTTGTATAGATTTTACTGTTTATTTATCTATATCGACACACTATCAATAAGTACACAAGCGCCTGAAACTATGGTTATCTATGTGTTCTTTACAGTTCTTTTTTATTTTTATAAAATCTATAATAAAAACTCGACTCTACAGTGAAAAAGTAGAAATTTATTTCAAGTAAAATTGATGACCTCAACTCGCACAGGATTACAAGCTTTCTCTTGTGTATTTTAAGAAAACTGAACACTCCGATTGAATAGAAAGCCTTTCATTGTTTACTAAATTGATACATGAAATTGAATTCTTTTGCGATATTGCGTTTGTGTACTAATCGAGGTACCCCATATGACTTTAACCATTCCATGTTATTTGGCGATGTAACAGATGGGGAGCGACAGCACGTGACGTTATAAATAGGGAGCCGTCAAAAGGCAGGATGTGACTATGAAGTGCAAGGGCGATCATGTATAGTCGATGCATATGGCTATTTGATGAATTACTAAATGTATTTGGATCAACAATCCATGTCAATATAGTTATGTTAATATTGGAGAGGTGTATGTTCATTTGAAGCCTGCACTAATTAAGTCAGTTAAAGTTTAAGGTTATCTGTAATCTATTCAATATTCATTCGTCCGTGTAGGCAGTAATAACCTACGGCTGCCATAATCGGAACTTATGACGTCACATGTTAATGACCTTCATGATTAGCATCGCCTATTGGTACAAGCTAACCTCACATGAAAGAGAAAGTTTAAATTGTCTAGACCAACACATTTATTGATTAACTTCAAATATTTCACAAGATCTCATTTCGAATAACCTCTACCATATGTAATTTGGATTTTAATTATATTTATAGCAAAGGTCTTCTAAAACAATAATTACTTAACAAAATACCAATGGTTGAACAAAGCACATCAAAACAATGGGTATTGCCAAAACCGGATGAACATCCGATCATTCTTAGCACTTGCGACCGTAAACTTTCCAAATCAAATCTTGTGCAACAGTTGAAGTAAATGGTTATCGTAACAAATCAGTTAAACTGTAACTGCATTGAGATTCAACTTTCCCATTTTTTTGCTTTTCTTTAAGTTTGTTTTACCTAAAACTTTCACTAGTTTTTATACAAAAAGTGACGAATTGTATGTACATAAGTGTAATTGTAAATCGCCTCGTTATCTGCGCTTATTCCTTTACATAAAGAGGAAATATTTGTATTTTTGTATGTATTGAAATAACTCAAAAACTACCGGGCCGATTTAAAAAATTCTTTCACCATTATAAAGCTACGGTATCAGTGAGTAACATAGGCTATTTCTTAATTTCACGCGGACGATGTCGCGAGCAACAGCAAGTCTCCAATAAAGGAATAATCCAATAAGACAGAGTATTAGGATTTTTATATCTCATTTTATTCTTTCTGCTTTGTTTCAGGGTAATCATGATAGTAAGATAACATTTACGAGTACAGAAGAACCAGTGAAGTCATCACAATTACCTGCCATCAGACTGGTTGATGGTCCTTCTATCCTCGCTGGCAGAGTGCAGATACTGCACAAGGGCCAGTGGAGATCAGTATGCACGAATTCTAGAAAGTAAGTATCGACATATACAATTACTATTGTTTTAAAATCACTGAATGCTTTAACACTGATGTACTTACAACGATTAAAATACCGTTATTTTGTTCCAGTTGGACTATCAACGACATGGAGACTGCGTGCAGGCAATTAGGTTTCATGGGCGGAACGTTCTACAACTGGATGGACAGGCAGCCGGGTCGGCGTGCCCGCCTCTTATACGAGGAGCCCAAGTGTAAAGGAACCGAGTACGATATATTCCAATGCGACTGGAATTCGAGACAGCTCGGCTCTGGCGTCTGTGATTATCACCCGGACCTTGGCATTCAATGTTTACCCCACCACGATGATAATGAAATAAGAAACTTCGGACAGCATTGGAGAGGATTGAGATTTGAAAATGCAGTCTTTGAAAGGATATTAACAGCTGCGAACACACTATACATCCCTACCTCTATGTCTATACTGAAACATGTAGTTGTAAGAAATGCTGGATTAGGTCGAGATAATAATGCTACTAGTGCCTTAGATGTGATAGGTGTACCTCCTGTCATGGAAGACATTAAAATAACAAATTCCGCCTTTAATGCTATTAACATAACTTCTTCAAACGCTCCTATAGTTATAAACAATTGCACTATACAAAATAATAGAGGATATGGTGTGTACGTCAATTCAACATACGGAATGACCAGAATAGAAAACTGTTTGATTTCTGAGAATGGCGGTGATGGTGTCAAATACGTTGTTCATGAACTTGCTATTAATGAAAAGTTCGATCGCAGTGAAATATTTGACCTTTGTACTCTAGCGTCAACACCTAGTCAAACATTTCCGATACAAATGTCAATAGAACAATCTAGATATTCGAATATGGAAAGAGATTGCCATCAAAAATTCTATACGAGACCAGATCACGTGCTTACATTGAGTTTCTTGAAGCTTTTAACGAATACTAATAATACAGGAGAAATATTCATTTACGATGGTTTAACCTCAGACGACAAACTACTGCTGTCGTTCGGTATACGAAACCATACACGCCCTCAAAGTGTTACGTCTACTAGAAATCGTATGTATGTGAGATTTCATGCCAACACAAGAACAGATATAATTGGTTTCTTACGATTAACATCTGGATTGAGTAAAACATACGATTTGAACGTTACGGATACAATTATATCAGATAATAATGGCAGAGGCGTTGTTATTGAAAACTTAAGATCTCAAATTCATATACATCGAACATCAATATCGAATAACAATCACGTTGCGGGACTTCAGGTTTTAAACGGTGCAGGAGATGTTAACATAACAGAGAGTAGAATATCTTTCAATCAAGGCGATGGCGTAAACATTACTGTTACTGGAGGAAACAGAAATATATCTAGGAGCACCGTGAGTTCAAACAGTGGATATGGCATTGCGGTATGGATAAATAACACTAAAGAAACTGAATATATTCCGATAAATCAAACAACTGTTGTAGAATATTCAGAAGTTTTTAAAAACTTAGATGTGGGAATATTGCATGGAAACTTTTGTGGTGACAGTTGGGTTAATTTAACTGGAAATTGGTTCAATTCAAGTGTAGAAAGCACCGTTGATATAGCATCTTGTTGGAGGTTTAACGATCCTCCAAAACTGCTCAATTTGCAAATAGGTCATAATAAATTTTATCAAAATCGTCGGGTGCCAATAAAATTACAGCCAGCTTTAAATGTTCATGGAAAAATTGAATACAATTACTTTGAACATGGTGATTATGGTGCTATTGTAATAATGAATCGCATAGAGGGCAAGTATTTGGAAGAATTTGAAATACTTCCTTCAAGGTTTCACATTCAGCATAACTATTTCTACGGCAATAGAGGTCCCTTTGTTGTCAACCTAGGTCTGTCACCATACAGTGATTTACAGTACATTCTCTTCTCGAGAAACTATCTAAGAGATAACAAAATAAGAGAACCTTTTGAACCTTTGGAAGGAATTCCCTCTCGTCTAACTCCTAGAAGTAGAGTAGCAGCAACAATTGTTTTGGCATCAAGTAATATAGACGTATTCAGAAATATAATAAATAACCCGGAAGCACAATATGAAATCGGATCACACGTCGAAGACCAAAGTAAAATCCTAAACTGTACATATAACTGGCTTGGTTTTGGTGAAGAAGAAAAGGTTTATAATAGATTGTTTCATAGAAAAGATCGCTACAATTTGGCAAGAATAATTTATATGCCTTATCTACTTCATAGTAGTAATCCTGGCGCTACACAAATAAATTACAATTCTTTATTCGTTCCACAATTTAACATACCTGGCTCGTTTGTTGTAGGAGGTGAAGTAGAAGGTATAGAGATTTTAAGACAAGGTGAATATGATGTTGACAAGGATATAAACATTCGGCCTGGGGGTAAACTAGTGTTACAGTCCGGTGTTACATTAAAATTTCCATCATCCATAGGAATGATGATTGCAGGCAAACTTGATGCGAGAGGAAAACGTCCTAATGACATAACTTTTACATTAAAAGAGGATGTTTTTATGAGCAATGATAGTATTTATGAAACAGATACTGAAATAGAGCCAACTACTCCAGGTTATGTGGAACCAGTTATACCAATTAGACTTCTAGGAGGACGAACTCAATATGAAGGAAGATTACAAGTACGGCTCGATGGCAAGTGGGGAACAGTTTGTAACTACGGTTGGAATATTATAAACGCTGCTTTAGTTTGCAATCAACTAGGATTAGCTCTAAATCCAAGTGATTGGTTTTTAGAGCCTAATGAAATTCCGAATGCTGGGACAACTGAAGACATTATTCTATCTAACGTTGAATGTACAGAATTCGATAATGACATAACTAAGTGTAAAGCGGAGACTGTTGAACATTTTGAAAATTCTTGCACACATAAAAATGACGTTGGACTCCGATGCTACGAAACAAGCTGGGCTGGTCTAAGATTCAGTGTTCTCGCTGAGCGTTCTGATATGCAATACTTAAACATTGAAAAAGCTGGTCTTTTAGATTATTCCTCAAATATTTTCAAACCAGCACTACAAATTGATTTTTCTCGCCATGGATTGGAAAGTGTGAAAGTATCAAATAATTACCACGATGGTTTGGGCATTTTATACTCCGATCTATATGGTGCTGACGCTATAAATATTATAAGAAACTCGGAATTTAGTAACAATAAAGGAAGCGGTATAAGTTTTAAGCAATTAGGACTCAAAATACACAGTACAATAATAGAAAACAACGATATCGCGGGAATTTCTCATAATCCACACCTGACGGGACTTCAGCAGAGAGAATTAGCCGGATGGTTTAATTTAGATCCAGGTTTGAATGTCGATGAACTTAATTATAGACCAATAATGATCCCAGATTATGAAACAGATATAAGTTTAGTTAATGGTGAAACGCGGCACTTAGTGTTCAACAAACATTATGGCGAAAATATTATCAAAACCTACAATATCCGATGCAATCCAGGTTATGTTCTTGGATTACAACTTTTAAATCCCATTCACAACTTTTCAACGGAGAGTATTTGTATTTACGATTCACAAAATATTAACGAAGGAAGTGCAAAATGGTGTCTAGATCGAGATTTATCAACTTTCCCCACTACGAGTAGTAGCTTTGGAATCGTCTTAAATTATGAGAGTGGACGAACTGCTTTAGGAGGTGTTGTTTTAGTTGTAAGCACAATTACTGCACCAGTACAAAACATAAGAAATCGAATCGTTAAAGGCCCAGTGCCGACATTGCAAATTGTTAATTCTAAAATCAAAGGAAATACGAAGGGTATCAAAGCACTCTACTATAACCGCTACTTAAACGAATTAGGAGATCACTTTTTACGAAAAGCTAATGAGACAATAAAACTATTTAACTGTGAAATAGCTCACAACAAAGAAGAGGCTATTTTCGTTAATACTCCGTACTGGGATATCCACGAAAGCAATATTACTGAAATTACTATAATGGTAAACAATAGTTTGATCACAGACAACGGCAAAGGAATATATCATTTTGCTCGAGATTTAAGAAGCTCAAATAATCTTTACCATTACGTACTCCAAGATAATACAATTGAAAGAAATAAATATGGAGGCTTTGATGTTGCTCTACCTTATGTATGGCAATACAACGAGAATTTTACCCATTCCATTTTTATGTACAACAACACTTGGAGGAATAATGAAAACTTTGGATTGGTAGTTGACGGTCACTTTGCTGAAGTTAACATTACTAAAAATGTTTTTACAGACAACATTTGTAAAAACGGTTTAATAACCGTAAGAGGCATGGAAAAGAAAATGAAGATCGATGGGAATTCTGTCCAAAGAAATAATGGCCAGTACATGGTCCAGTTTTACATGGACAGCCAGAGTGAAATAATGGGATTTGTATATGCGGTGTTTGTTTACAATCAAATCAAAAATAATTATTTTTCGTCTACCGTCAACAGAGGCGCATTATACGAAACTTTAAACCCAACATACGTAATAGGTTTTAAAGGAATACAGAAAGTAAAAGTTAGTAGGAATTTGTTTGGGAATAACGCCCTAAAATACACTTTGGTAGCGGGTATCAAAACTGCTAAAATCGACAATTTATTAGATGTTACTGAGAATTGGTGGGGAAGCGCTGATGAGAAAGAGATTAAAAAACAGATTTTCGATTTTGATGATTGGAATAATCATGCGATTGCTACTTATCTTCCATATTTACTTGAGGATAGCCTCGATGCAAGCGTGTCTATAACTTTTACTACAGAAAATTCGATCGATGTTCTCGGTGGAAGACTAAATGCTGATCTAACTTTGGATCCACGACCCGAACCATATGTAGTCAAATCTGATATCACAGTAATGCCAGAAGTGACATTCACTATAAACCCAGGGGTAACTTTAGAATTCGCACCAAATGTAGGTATACTAGTAATGGGCACCTTACGGGCCATTGGTCTTGCGAGACACCCCATTTTAATGAGGCCAATTTCAATAAATGAAAACAGCGAAGCAAGCAACATTGAGAAGAGGGAAGTTGGACAATATTCTTCAAGTCATCACAAGCATAGAAGGCAGTTGGAGAATTTGATGGTACAAAAATCTATTAGATTATGCACAGGAAGAAATTGCTCTATAAATGATATTAATACCGGGAACACAAACGAAGGTTTCTTAGAGTATTACAACAAGACTACATTGCAATGGGTACCGATGTGTGACAACCGTTTCACAGAAAGAAACGCGCAAGTCGTTTGTCGAGAGTTAGGATTCGATCCAATTAACGTTTTCTTTGCTCACGATCGCAGAGTAGAATATCACAGCAGCTCTTTATCCAGAATTTGGTCTTGGCCTGAGCCTTTACAATGCGTCGGAACTGAGTATCGGTACGAGGATTGTCCGATCAGATTGAACGGCCAATTATACGGACATAGACACGAATGTAAATGGGATTCAGATTTCGTATTCATACACTGCGGAGAAAGAAATTTAGAAGAAGGTCTCGATTACTGGGGTGGTATACGTTTTACTTACCCAGAATTTGAGTACTCGCTCTATGAACATAGAATTCACGACCATCATACTCACGAAACTCTGAAAAAAGTGGAGAGTGTCTTAGAAAATGTGCACATAATGGGGGCTGGTATTTTACACAATGAAAAGTCTCCAGCTGTGCAAAGTATAACAAAAAATCCAAGCATCCAAAATATCAATATTACACGATGTGCACATCATGGAATCAACATCATATCGCCTACGGACACTATAAACTTGATGTCTAATTCAATAAACGATATTCTGGGTGAAGGAATAAGTGCCATATCATTAACTGGTGAAGGTAGAGAATCGGAAGAATCTAGTTTTACACCTTTAAAGGATTTGAATCTTCCTTACCACCTGTTTTCTGTCATCGACATTTGCGACAGCACTAAGGTAATAACTGTGGAAGAACGCGTTCTTCTTTACTACAAATACGATAACAATCCAGTAAATTGTGTCAAGATCTTCAAGAGCATGTTTAGAGTGAAACCATTTGGTTTTCGTTTGCTCCAATTTAATTTGTTCAATCATACATTAAACTATGGGAAACGTGATTCCCTCAGTTTGTACGATGGTGATATTTACAATATCACAGCTCCTCTCATTGGATACTTGGAAAATGGATCTCCAGAGGAAAAGAAGCTTTTTAGAACAGAAGGAGCGAGTTTAAGTGTGAAATTGTTTGCAAATGGTGCTTCATCAGTTCACGGATTTATTGCAGAAGTCGTAACACTACCTATATCAGCTATAGGACTCAGTAAGTACAACTTTAACTGTTTACGTTTTTAGCTTACTCGTTTGTTGTAACTGGAACCATATTATTTTGCCTGTTCTTTGTTTATGCTGTGCTAAGAATTTAGTTACGTGCTTTCGTATATCCCCAAGAACTTATATCAAAGACCAAGTTATATTTTTAAAACTAATCCTATGCACAAACATTATTTTAAGATTTCATGATTAAAAAATCTTCAATTACCTTCCAGACCGTGACGTCCAACACAACATATCAAACAGTGAGTTTATAAAGAACAGAGATGGCGCTATCACGTACCAATCAGTCGGCGAAGTCAACCCATTAGTAGCGATTACAAGGAACGAGATAACTGACAACTGCCTCAAGTTGTACGGTAACTTTACCACCTGCCCCGCCGCTGTCACAGTTGATGTTCAGAATACACAGACGTTGGTATTCCGAGTAAGTTATCAATGTTATTTAACGTACGAAAAATTTAACTGGCTGTTATTTCCTTTTGATTGGGGCTGAGAATTATGCAAATTACTATTTTTATTCAAGTCGCCAAATTCCCCAATGATGTTCTTTTATGGTTTATGAAAATATCGTCATGTTTCTTATCAAGATAGATGTGATTATTAATGTTTTGTTCAAATATAATTTCAGAACAACTTGGTAAGGAAGAACGTGGGAGGTCTGTTAGTACGCGCGGATTCCCGAGGCTCAGCGACATCTCTACGCGGCTGGATCCATAATAACTTGTTCTATGAGAACCACGATCTGTCTTCTCTTAGAGTTGAAGGTAGGCATTATTAAGGCTTTTCGTACTGTTATATTCAAGGTCACATCCAAAGACTAATAATGCATCGCAATTATTTGAAGATGCCCTTGCAAAAAAAATTATGGACATTGATAGTTTACTATTAAATTTTCGTGACTTGCTTATGCCTTATACAAGTGCTCATTCTAGAATTCATACAGGTATTTATTGCGTCTACATTTATCAGCTTTTACTCTGTGCTACGTGGTCTCTGACATACTAATACAATAATCTGTTCTAATTTCCAGGACGTCAATCCTCCCCCTACCAAGAGGTGACCATCTACCGTAACTATTTCACTCGTAATCGCGCTCAGTACAAAGACGTGATAGTGCTACATCAGGTTGTCTCCAATTTCACTCATAACTATGTGCATGAGAACACGGGACAGAGAATCTTAGACGTCTCCGGCTTCGATAAAGTTCGCCTGCCGATCTACCAGACTACTTCGCATAATGGGTTTTACAAGTAAGTAAAATACAGATGAATTTGTACCGTTTAGTCCAGAGATTAATAAACCTTGATAGACCCTTTTCAAAATTGTATTGGTTTTGTGAACCCCTTGCTGCTAGGTTTCTTCTTCAACTTGTAAACTCTTATTTTATTTTCTGCCACGGTACATCCCTAGGCCACTGGGGTCCATTTTTACTAAAGTATTGACCACAAGAGGACTTTTACCTTTAAATCATAAGTAATTGTTATATTTCAGAAATTACGCGCTCGATCGACAAGGGCGCGCTACCGTGGTGGCCGGCACAGCAGGTCAACATTACGTAGATAATGTCTTCTTCAATCCCGACAATGATTATGAAATGATCACTGTTAACCGTTCTATGTAAGTTTAATAACTAATGTATACTTATTATTAATTATTAATAGTAGTACTTAAAGAGCAAATAACTTAACATCAAAGTTATAACCTTAAAAGATTTCAATAAAATATTATAATACATTAATTTTTAATTTCATATTTAAAAAACTAACAGTAAATATTTAATTTCCAAGTCAGTAAGTAGTGGACTTAGTGTAAAAAGTAGTTTAAATTGAATATTTAGTAAATAATAAAGAATTCATACAAACATCTATTAAGGAGGTGAGATTTCATACTTCATTGTCATACAAATGACTTGCATGTTTCATGTTGCATGGCTGCCGGCGTATAGCTTTGTTGACTATAATCCCAATGCTATGAGGTGAGTTCTTACAAAAAAATGTTTTTTATTATATCGTAATATTTTCATTATCATTTATGTATGGTATTTTTGTATTTAGTTCTATTAATAATATCGACTTGCACCTTTCGCTTTTTGTCTATTATTTTCTGCTTACTATTATGCACGTAATTAATAATCGCATATTTTTATTTGTGTTTATTATTATTTGTTAATAATTAAATATTGTTACTAACAGTAATAAGATAGCAATTTGTAAATGGTATAACTACAACATTATATGGAATTTCGTAGAACCTATTTTTTTATTAAAGACTAGCTTTCGCTCGCGTATCCATTCGCGTGGAATTTAAAAAAAACAAATGAGAGTAGCCTAGCCTATGTATTCTTCCTGACTATCCTCTACATCTATACAAAATCTCATCTAAATCCGTTCGGCCGTTTAAGCTACAAACTAACAAACATCCATCTAAACTTTAGAATTTATAATATTAGTATGATTTTACACACTGACGATATTTTTAAAATAAATTGCAGTGCACTTGAGCTATGGAGGACTCGTATCGACGCGAAGCATAACTACTGGAGTTACAATGAGAGCTTAGCTGTCGCTGGACGTATACGGGACCGATCTGACGATCCACTATTACTCGAGGTAAGTACATTTGGTACCTAGACCCACCAAATGAGGATATTTCCCTTTATTATGCATCCTGGGTTTCGACAAATCTACTTTCCCTTCCCATCCATTATCAGACTTTTCTGGACCCATTAGGAAGGGGAATGGATCAGACGAAATGAGGAATTGCTTCCATTTCACGCCTGTCTTGTTGTATCGGTGTTATAGTTCAATAAACATTATTTTTTCATTCACAAAACGTACCATCACTGCTTAATATAAAGACATTGTAGTTTACAAGCTTTCGCCCGCGTCTCCGTCCGCGTGGTATTAAAAAAAACGCATGTAGCCTATTTGTCCTTCCAGACTATGCTCTACAACTATGCCAAATTTAATCCAGATCCGTTCATCCGGTCAGGCTACAAACTAACAAACATTCATCCATTTAAACTTTCGCATTTATAATATTAAGTATTAAGTATGTGATGATTGCGTTGTGTAGTGTTGGTTTCGCATATTTAGAACTTTAAATCCAACATACGAAAGATCAATATATTGAACTGTATGTATGTTGTGTTCAGGTGGACTATCAGCCGTACCACATGAACAACGTGTCAGTGCTGGGCGGCGGCAAGTGCCCGCCCGGCTGGGACGCGGTCGCCGGCACCTGCTATATGTACATCGGCGCGCCCATGACATACCAGGAGGCCAGACAATTCTGCTCGGTGAGTTTTACATATTCAAATTAATTATAGAACGGATATTTCACAAAAAATGGAGGTACACCTAGAAAGAGATGGATTGCGTGAAAGGTGATATGAGCAAGAAGGGAGTGATGACTGAGATGACGGATGACAGAGTTATTTGGAGGATAATGATCCGGTGGGGTAATAAGGTAGGGGAGATGATGATAATATTTCTCAAAAAATAATAAATTTCAAAGTGTAATTGACAGGAGATATCCTCATTATGAGTGTCTCCTCCTTTGTCGACTAAGAGTGGGAGACGTATCTATAATTAGGTGGCCATATACTCGTTTACGTATTAAAAAAAAACTTGATGTTCGGACTGGTCAAACCATACTTTTTACATAGTTAATTATTTTGGTTCGTGTAGTTCTTATTGATAATTTTGCATACTTACATTATATGATGAATCGTTTATTCTTAGAATTTAAAAATAAAAAATTGAACTTTAAAAAGTCAACATCTGATAACCGCTGTTGATAAAATTGATTAATTAATTGAACAGGTATTTATTTTCGATATGTACATATATCGACTCCGTGGCGCAACGGTAGCGCGTCTGACTCCAGATCAGAAGGTTGCGTGTTCAAATCACGTCGGGGTCAAAGGATTTATTTTTTATTTTTTATTATCTTTTTTTTTATATAAACTTCATAAACATTGATTCACTATAATACAAATAACTATAATACTTCAATTTACTATAATAAAAATAACTATAATTAATTGACAGGCGATTTAGTAAAGTTTGAACGAAAATTTACCAACAGTATATAAATAAATAAAAATTACATAATCTAGATATTTTAGTTCTTTGGTTTATATATTTTTTTCTTTTTTTCACAAGTCTGACAACGCGTCAATGCCATACGTGGGTGATAACTACGATGCACTGTACGAGTTCATCCGACGTCAAAGCCAGTGGTTCCAGTACGGGGACCGCGTGTGGATCAACCACTACGATTACTTCACGCAATGCACCTCCTTCGCGTTCTCCACTGTCGATATCACTGATTGTAACAGAAAGAATGCCTTTGTATGTGAAATAGGTAAGTAAACCTGCTGTTTAAAACATTTTTTTCATCGAAACGAGTAAATGGATTATTCTTATGTCTTAATATCCCATGACATGTTAATTTAGAATGACTTCTGTGTGATCGTCTGATGACGTCATCGGTGTTAAGCCGTTCTTTTGTTTCCAATAATGTCACACGTTTAAATAATTTAATGTAATAAAGCCTAAAGTTTAAAAAAAATATTGATTACACAAAATTCAGATTATTGTTTCAAATTTTTCTTCTACTGGAAGTTCACAATTAAATAATTTTGACAGCCAATTTTGAAGTGCGATGTATAAAGTTATTTTTACACAATTAATATAATTGTAACAACGTAATTAACTTAAACACTCAGACCACTGCCTCCCGCCAGAATGGCGCGCTATTCTGCGTCCGAATGACATTGACAGATGTCAGATAGGGATGGGACGTATATGCTAATGATCTAGTTTTGCGCCAATCCTCTAGCGCAGTACTGATTTTCTTAACATAATAGATTTTGGTTTTTAATTGATTGTATTGTTTTTATATAAGTTTATTTTCAACAGATCCAAAGATATCCATCGACCCGCTGTCATGGCAGGGAGACACGCTGGCGGTGGCGTTCATTGGCGTGCTGGTTGCGGCCGTGGTGCTGGTCGGCGCCGCCCTCATCTGCTGGTACTCCAAGTCGAAACATAGGTCAGTTACTACATTCTCGGATAATATAGAGAGTTTTACCATAAAAAATGTCTCAAATACATTTTCGCTTAAACGTCAACCGTTTTAAATTAATTATTGTATCATTATTAGATTTTCGAAAAGTGATCTTATTAATATTATAAATGTAAAAGTTTGGATGGTTGTAAGTTCGAATTTGTAGCCTAAACTATTGAACGAATCTCGATGAAATTTGGCATAGATGTAGTTCCACACGGATGTAGTCGCGGGTTTAATTATGTTTTATGTTAATTATTAAATTGCAGACATGTACAACGTCTAGAGCGTCGGAACTCGATACGTCAGTCGTTGCACTCGGTGCGCTCCATCGGCAGCATTAACGGAGGCTTCCCTGATAACACATACAGACGGAAACTCGCACAAATGGTAAATACATTCTTATATTTATAATATTGTAGTAAAATTTCATCAGCTATGTTCCCGTCTAAGTCAAGTCGGTTCAAATAGTACAGAAAGAAAAGCGGACAGACTGACACATCTATATCTATACTAATATTATAAAGAGGAAATATTTGTATTTTTTATGTATTGAATAACTCAAAAACTACTGGGCCGATTTCAAAAATTCTTTCACCGTTAATGTACCACCCTAGTTTGGACACCAATCCCCTGCCCAAAGGGGAAATTAATAAAGCTATTTTATTTTTTGTTTTAATTACAGAGTACACGATCAACCGACACATTGACAAAGGGTTCGGACTACCGCAAGATACTCGCGTCCACCACCTCCATGGAATCTATGGAGAAGAGCCAATTTAATTCCTCCATAGAAGACAACCAAAGCTTCGATATCTACGAGGCGCACAACCCTAGCAACATCATACAACTCAAACATAGCACATTCAATAAAAAACCAACACCAGAATACTCCGTACCAGAAACAACCAGACCTTACAACTTAGGATACCGAAACGAAGGGTATAAAGAAAATCCCGGTATCATAGAAACCCCTATTGGTACTACAGAAGAATTACCCATAATCCATCATCCAGGGGGACTTACATCACCTGATGATGAAAGTCTATCACCAGATATTCAATATTTCACATCAGATACGTTACCACTAAGGCCGTTAAATTCCGATCCTTTAGCGTTAAAACGAGAGTTAGAAAAGGACGGCAAGATATACGGCCCGTACGGGACTCCTGACTACGGTGCACAGCCAAAGTTATCTTTTCTCATGGAGTTAAGATCTAAAATGCCGGAGCAACCTCAGCCCGGTGCTGTACCGACTACTACGTTTGGACAGAGAACTGATACGCCAGGTAATAATATTGATTAGTCTAATATATGAAATAAGTAACTACTAAGTCGTTGAAAGGTCAGTAGTCTTTTAAGCCCGCTACACACGCTCAGATTTATCTGAACATTCGGATCATTCCGATAAATCTAACGCGTGTAGGCAAAACTAAGAAGTGAAGAGTACCTAGTTTTGTTACATTTATCTAAACGATCGGACTGTTCAGATAAAACTGAGCGTGTGGCGGGATTTAGATTTTAAAAACGAAACTTTTCCTTTCAACGACCGCCATCGTAAAAACAGCTATAAATGCGTGAGTTCCAATCCGAGTATGTTTTATAAAATCACTTTTAAGCCTCAATACAACAATTTGTGTTATTAATAAATCCATTCCTGTATAGACCAACAGCAGTTCTTCGATGATACAATAACATCTACATCGCAACCACAATACTACGACTCGCAGTCAGAGGCCCTCGCGAGTTACGACTCAAGCCCGAACTCCTCCAACACGTACCCAGAGCTGCATTCCCGCTCCAAATCAGAAGCGTTACTCGAAACTAACTTCGACTTCGATGAAACGACGCCGACGATCACCGAAGATAGCCGATCTTACAGCCAACCATTGGAAACTGCCATGTAGACTTTTTATATGGCAACATTAGGTTAACTCTAAAAAATAAATATAATGCATGATCTAAATTCTATGTTGTATGGATATGGATCTTAAAAATTGCAAAAATAATTGCGACATAAACTAAAATAATACAAACAATAAAGTGCAATTAACATCACCAAGATGCTTTACTCTTTCCGTAGAATTTAATTAATATCAATTATTTCGTTAGAATAATTGTACCACAAATCACTTTCTTCATTATCAAAATTAATTACGATGTTAATGGTCAAGTTTGCCGCGAAAACTTCTGTGATGATGAATGTTGCTATAAATTATTTTCTCCAACAATTGTGGGGAAATGTAAATAAGAAATTGACGACGATTAGATAATTTTGATAAGCAATTTCAGTGAATGTAGAAGGGTTCTTAAATATGCTTCGTTTATTAATACTAGTTACTATTTAAGTATTTTGAATGGATTAGTTGTTGGGGTGGTAGAAATCAACGTTGAAGAAGCAAAGAAAAGACTGACAATATTTTTCACTTAAATGTTCTATTGCATTTATATGTTTAGCTTCATTTAGTGTTCATTACTTCCACGCTTTCGTTTTATTGTAATGTAATTAATAAATATAGCTAGATGAATACAAATAAGTTGCCCCTGTAAATTGAAATATTGCCTGCTTCATATATCGCCAACATTCTTTTCAAATCTTGCTTCTGCAAACAATTGCAACACAGTAAAATTAAACTATGTATTTTATATAAAAATTAAGCAAGATCTCATTTAAGTAAAATAATAAATCTATAAGAAATGCAATGATTCATTGAAGAATGGTTTTGTTTTTCAAACTTTTAATTTATTTGCTTGTTTTAAAACATGTTACTAACGTATCAATAACCCTTAGGTGGATATTTAACTAGAGATACAGATTAAGCTAAATCATTTTTATAACTTTTAGAAGTATAGTACTAAGTCCATGTAATGTGTCCGTCCCTAGGTTAAACTAAAATAAACAAAGAAATATTTTAATATACATTATTTTCTCATGTATAGTTTTCTTTTATATTTGGATTTAATGCTACTTTTATTTTTAAATAAATCACATCACATGCATTTTAGCTTTTTAAAAAAGAACTATTTATAAATATTATGAAAAGTTTGTTTATGCTTTAATTGTTACATTGTACAAACGTAGGAAACAAAATAATTTTAATCAAGGTTAATAAAATTTTAATATTTTATTAAACATTGTTGTTTCATTCCCCAACTTCTCAAAAGAAAGAAACTTCATATCTACGGCCCCAGTGGATCGATTTTGTTTATTTATTTTATTTATTCACTTGCTTCGTTAGATAGTTCTATGTCTAGATAGTCAAAGAAAGCTTCATACACCGAATATCAATATCAAAATGTGCACATTTAGACTGTTCCCATTTTTTAAATTCTAAAGACCAAAACCTGCGCATTAAATTATCTTTTACTCAAATCGTAAATATAAAATTACATACCTGACATTGTGATAAAATAAACATATGCAGGCAACATTACTAATATTGTAGTGTTGGCAATCGGAAATGGCCCGGAAATCGGAAATGAAGTGTGTGATCGAGATCGCAGTATGGAACATCTAGTGTAAATGAAAAAGATGGCTATACAATTTTTCCTTCATCTCTTTCCTGTGTTGGTACTCCTTCGATGAATATTTTATTAACAGCAGTTGACAAGTTGACATAAAGGTAAAGGCAGTGTTATGTTAAAAAGTAAATATAAAAATATTTGAATAAGTTACGTATTCAGATTTAGGTGCACAGAATGGAGCAAAATATATTAACTTCAAGTTAAAAGGTGTAGTTAAATTGGCATATTTAATATCGCGAGACAGCAAATAACAAGTTACTTTCCTTTGTAACTTGAATTAATTTTTGTTGCGAGCCAAAAAGTGGAAAAAATCACCATGGATGCTACAGGCTCGATAAACAATGACGAGATTGAGACTATGGAGAACGAAGAAGAGGTAATTGATGATTCAGAAGAAAGGGAACTTGTGACGGACTCTTGCTCTACAAAAGTACTAAATAGTGACGAACAACCAACCGATAGATATCGACTCGTTTACATGCTTTTCTATCTCTTTGGCATCACATCGCTTGTACCATGGAATTTCCTAATAACTGCAAACGACGTAAGTAATTAAAAAAAATTGTAATAATACATAAAATAATACTTAATCATAATTTAAAAAAGCTGCTTGGGATCTAAAACATTTATATCATAAGATGAAATACGATAGATACATTCTTATAAATAGGATGATGAATCACAGTATCATAGTGCTTGTGTGCATTATTTAATTCTCAGTATTGAATTAAGCATGGAAGTAAATTTTCTATGTAAATTCAATGTCAAATTTCAACCCAAATGTCGTTCTTTATCTAATCCCATTTATTTTATGTAAGTCCATATTTAATTCAGCAATGAAGATCCAAATCTCAAACAAAAAGGTTTGTTTGTTTAACCATAATAATTAAAAAAAGAACATTCCATAATAAATTTGCGGCCAAAACATTACATTCAAGTCTGTTATGTTGTTTGGTTTCTTATGAAAAAACAACCAAATAGACATGCAGTGAAACAGGTTTAAGGGACTAAGGTAGATGACAAAGTAAATGTCAAATGCCCATTCAGTTATTCACATTAAAAAAATCAGATAAAAATGTAAGATTTAAAATCAAATCAAATGTGTGCATAAGACAAGCTATTACACCTGACTTCATACACAGATAAAAAAAACACTTTGTAGCCTTAGTGTTCTTCTAGACTATGTACATCTGTGTCAAATTTCATCTACATCTGTTAAATCATCTTGGAGATATGTTGTAACATCCATCCATCCATGCAAACTATCCCATTTGTAATATTTGTATGGAGGGATCTATGTAGATAGTAATCAAGTCCAAGATTCTATTAATATTCTAATTGCTATAGGTTTCTGTTAACATAACATTTCTAACAAATCTAATGTAAGTAGGTCATATCTATTATTTGATGTCAAGGTGAATTTGAATTTCCATTATAACATTACTATTATTATAACAGTATCTTTCATCAAGGTTTGATTTAATTAAGTATATAAATATACGGCATTATTTAATAAAGATAATGATTTTGAATTAACTCAGAAAATGGCAATCAGCATAAATGCTATGACGTTTTAACAGATTTTATTGTCGATAGCTGTTGATGGATGGATGGATGTTAATTACACTTATCTCATCAACAACATCATCAATTTGCCCTTATCCCTTACGGAGGGTCGGCACAGTATGTGTTACTCTTCCATACATTTCTATCAGCCGTCATATCTGAATCCACTCCCTTCTTAAGCATATCCTCTTTCACACAATCCATCCATACTTTCTTCAGTCTTCCTCTTCCTTTGTAGCCACATTCATTCTTGAGTTGCAGAAAAACTAGTATTTTATATAATCTGAGCTCAATGTCACGAAGTGCCAATAGCTTAATGGTTAGGGGTACGGATTTCCGATCTAGTGGTCGAGGGTTCTGATCCCACCATTTGACTATTAACGTAAACCATATCCTAGCACAACTAGAACCTAGTTTGAACGGTATAAGAAATATTAGTACACTAGCTGTTCGCGTGCGGCTTCATCCGCGTGAAATTATAAAAACTTTATTTTATTTTCACATTTGTGACATTCTCAATTGCAAATGTCAAATGCACAAATGACAACGATGACAATTTTGCTTCCTTGATGTTGGCAGCAACTTATGGTCTCTTTCCCGCGTTAGCGTTTTTATCCAAAATATTTACCCCTTAAGTTTAAAGGCGTGAAAATATATAGTCTAAAGCTTGAAGTAAGTGTAGGGCTTGTTATTAAAAAAAAAGAATTATTCAAAAATATGCTGTAATTGTTGACATCTTAGACAACAAAGAAATGTGTGTTTACGCTTTATTTATTAGTATAGATTAACAAAAATCTACTAAACTGTCTTATTTTTCAATATGTTTTCAGTACTGGATGTACAAGTTTCGAGATGTGGCACCCAACAATGTGACGATGTTTGTGCGCAAGACGCAGTTCCAAGCGGAGTTTACTTCTTATCTCAATGTAGCTACTGCTATACCTAACTTGATCTTTCTTGTTCTTAACTCCTTGTATGGACATTTGTAAGTATAATTGATTATCAGACAACTAAATTAAGTAAACATTTCCAACAGTTATTTCGCATGTAAGATATTTCTAATCTATACTAACATTATAAAGAGGAAAAATTTGTATTTTTGTATGTCTTGATATAACTCAAAAACTACTGGGCTGATTTAAAAAATTCTTTCACCGTAAGAAAGGTAAATTATCTGTGAGTAACATAGGCTATATTTTTTAATTTCACGCGGGCGAAGTCGCGAGCAACAGCTATCCTAATACACTTAATGAAATTAGAGTGGCTGTATATTATCGAAAAAAAATTAAGATTATGCCAAGATGTATTTGATTTGCTAATAACGAAATACTGTTTGTCCGTTCAGTTATTAATTTTTATTAAGATTTTTTTTGGCATTTTGTTTTTTTTTTTATATAAAGTGATGGTTACAAGTTGAAGTTATTATATTTATTGTCAATATCAGGGTACCATTGAAGTCGAGACTGCAAGGATCTCTAGTGGTGGTGACATTGACCTTCCTGTTCACCACCGCGCTGGTGCAGGTAGACTCCGATGAATGGCAGAGCACATTCTTTATCATTACAATTGTGACGGTGGTTATTATGACCGGTAAGTCATACATTGTATAATCTATACTAATATTATCAAGAAGATAGATTTGTATTTTTGTATATATTCAAATAACTCAAAAAATAGTGGGCAGATTAAAAAAAATACTTCACCATTAAAAAGTTACCTTATCAGTTAGTAACATGGGCTATATTTTTTATTATTAATTCCACATGGACAAAGTCGCGTCCAACAGCTAGTATTGTATAATTCTATAGTATAGAAGTAACCCCTGCTTAGACATCTGCATTTGGGTGTTGACTTCCTTTAATTAATTAATGCACTTGGGGATGTTTCCCCTATTTATATTACCCCTCCCCTGTCTAACATCTTTCTACCTTCAAGTTGTAGATACACTGTTGCATTTGAATAGGCAAGGGGAGAGAATGTATAGAAAATTATAGTTAATTTTATCGTACATCTTTATTATAACTATGAAGTATGAAAAAGGTATTATTGTGTAGTTTTTTTTACTAAAAAGCGATGTAAAAGGAAATTGCGTTCGACGTTTACTTATCAGAGTAAACAAATTACAGTGAATTTGTAGAGATAAGAGCATTACTCAAGTGACCTGTGCATGCAAATATCTGGGTCGTGTCTATGCGTAATTTACATTATGTACTCTTCACTAGTTATCTATTATATATTTTATGGACTAGTCTATACTTCTATAGTAATATTATAAAGAGGAAAGATTTGTATTTTTGTATGTATTGAAATAACTCAAAAACTACTGGGCAGATTCCAAAAAACCTTTCACCATTAAAGCTACGTTATCACTAAGTAATATGGTTGTTTTTTATTTTATTTTTTTTTATTCCGCGCTGACGAATTTTCGAGCAACAGCTAGTATTTCTATGTTTTAAAATTAAGTGGTAAAGGATTTTCCCAATTTTTGTTAGGAAATATTAGTTAGTTCCCTGGGAATTGGTTCCCGGAAGGAAAAAATCGTTGAATAATATTTGTATTTTTAGATATTTCGATTTCAAATTATTAAAAAAATATAGATGGTCGGCCATATTAACAATACTTGTTACTAAGTAAAGATATCGAACGTTACGTGGTAACGACTGGAAATGTACTGAGCGACTGCGCTCCTTAGTGACTGAGTACGACCGAGTACGACTGAAAACGACTGACGACTGACAGAGTGCCAGAATGAGCTGCGCCACTGCTTGCAAGTGTTTTATATAAAACTACCCCCCACTTTTCCTTCCGTTTCCTATTATTTCCTAACAGTATAATATAATTCGTATAAACTTATTTTTCTTTCCTAATTTATATCACAATTATTTTACTAGTATTGTTAATGAAATGTTTAGATGGATGGATGGATGTTTGAAGGTATCTAAATGGATCAACATATCTTGATGAGATTTGTCATAGAAAATAATCTGAAAGAACCTTATACTTTGTAAGTTTTTTATTCAATAACTCATAAATTATTATAAACTAGCTGTTGCTCGTGATTTTGTCCGCGCGGAAATAAAATTTGTAATAAACATAGTCTATGTTACTCAGTGATAACGTAGCTGTTTATTAGTGAAATAATTTTTGAAATCGGTCCCGTAGTTTTTGAGTTATTTTCCTCTTTATAATATTAGTATAGATACATATTTCATTTTAAGCGAATTTTTTTCTAAATATGTCATATTTTTTCCAGCTGCAAGCGCGGTATTTACTGGCGGTCTAGTTGGTATCGCTAGTAAATTCTCCAAGGAATATATGGCGGCCGTCGTCGCCGGACAATCTTTAGGCGGAATTATCGCAGCCATTGCTCAAATTATATCGCTCGCTTTCAAAATATCCCCCTTACATAGTGCGTTGATTTACTTCATAATCGCCGATATAATGGTTATAACCTCCCTAATTTCTTACGCCTTATTGTACAAGATAGATTTTTTCACGCATCATATACTGCGCGGGAGTGGATTGGGTCCGAATAGACATAGAGATGCGTCTATGGTGATAATAATGAAAAAGATTTGGGTGTACGCGTTCAGTATATTTGCTGTTTTCGCGATCAGTATGGCGGTGTACCCGGCCGTCACTGTGCTTGTTGAATCTCATCCTGATACTAAAGGCACTGATTGGAATAGTAAGTACATATTTGCAGTGTTTTACCAGTATAGTCAAATAAATAAATTCAAGTTCGGAAATATAGGGTGGATACATCTTACTAATGTTAAAAATGCGAAGGCTTGGATTTATGTTAGAGTTTGTAGCCTAAACTGCTGAATGGATCTCGATGAAATTTGGCATAGATATAGAATATAGTCTGCAAGAACATTTAGGCTACTTTTTTAAAATTCCTCACGGATAGAGTCGCGAGCTAAAGCTAGTGCATACATATATTTGAAACCGAATATACAAGTTTCTAAAGTTTTGTAAATATGTACTTATGGAGCTGACTACAAAAAAAAGTTTTTTTTTTTTGTTAAAAATAGATAATTTTTTTCCAGACATATTCTTCGTTCCTGTGGTGAATTATTTGATATTCAACTGCGGTGATTATTCCGGTCGTCTGGCCGCTGGATTTCTGCTAAGGGTAAGTTTATATCAATATCACCAAAGAGTAGCTACCACATTCAGAGTTGCTAAATAGTTACTCAACTATTACATTGATAATTGTCAATTTTACATCAATTACTATTAATACTGTTCAATATTTAATATTATAACAATTACCTTTACCATGGCGATCTTGCTTCTTTGCTGCTATTGGTTTGTAGTTTTTGTCTTCCGCATAACTGTTTTTACAATTTTTCACAAATTATATAGCAGAAAATATATAGCCTATAGACTGTCGTAAGTGGTTTTTAATTAAAAAATAATAAAAATGTGCTGTGATCGACATCATACGTAACAAAGAGTGTTTGTTTTATTATTTTGTAT
The DNA here is from genome assembly GCA_003118335.3 of Papilio memnon. Lineage (NCBI taxonomy): Eukaryota > Metazoa > Arthropoda > Insecta > Lepidoptera > Papilionidae > Papilio > Papilio memnon. Next base: position 1,446,424 of record LD688971.1, on the reverse strand, counting down.
AACTATTTCTCGCGACTTCATCCACTTGGAAATAATAGACATAGGCTATATGTACTGATAACGTAGCTTTATAATGGTAAAAGAAATTTGAGATCGACCTAGTAGTTTTTGAGTTGTTACAATACATACAAAAATACTAATATAAAGAGGAAAGATTTGTATTTTTAAATGTATTGAAATAACTCAAAATCTACTGGGCCGGTTTCAAAAATTGTTCCACCATTAAAAAGTATTACCAGTGAGTAACATAGGTATATTTTTTATGATTTTTTAATTTCACGCGTACGAAGTCGCGTGCAACAGCTAGTAAGTAATAAGTATAGATTTATTCCTTACTAGC
>LD688971.1:1398502-1423675 GCA_003118335.3 Papilio memnon | reverse complement strand
TAGGCAACAAAGAAGTGTGCGTTTACGCTTTATTATATTAGTATATAGATTTATATTTAAAACTGATTGACATATTATATTTTATTTGTTGATAAATCTAATTGTAAGTTTTCACAGTTTCTAATATTAACGCCATTTCGCACATTCTCTTTGAAAAAAAATGAGACAGCAATATTTTCTTTCTGATATACAGGGCTATGTTTACATTTCGCTAACTATTACTAAGACAACTCTATGGTATACATTTATCACACATGGTTTACAATTACTACGTGAATTTTTCCAGAAGGCTATTGTTTGCCAGCAGTTTCCTTTACTGCTCGCAAACTGACGGAGCGAGGAATTTGCAAACAATGGATTCCTCTGTCCTGTGTTACGCTAAATAATTGCGTATACACCGTCTTTTCGTATACATCTATACTTATCTATACTATATACTAATATAATAAAGCGTAAACACACACTTCTTTGTTGCCTAAGATGTCAGCAATTGTAGCATATTTTTGAATAATTCTTTTTTTAATATAAAGCCTTACACTTACGTCACGCTTTAGGCTATATATTTTCACGCCATTAAACTTGGGGGGTAAATAATTTGGATAAGAACCCTAATGTGGAAAGAGACCATAAGTTGCTGCCAACATTAAGGAAGTAAGATTGCCATGGTTTGTCATCATGTCATGTCATTTTGACATTTGCAATTGATAATTTGACAAATGTAAACAATAAAATAATAATAATAGTTTATACATTATAATCTCATGCGAATAAAGACGCATGCGAACAGCTAGTTTAAAATAAAAAAACGATAGTACGTAGGCATTAGTTGTTTGTGATTTATTTGCTGAATTGGGAAATAGAAAATGTTGTATTTAAGTTTGTTGGCTTGGCAAAACAGTTGCGAAATGCCTGTAGTTAGCAAATCCACTGCTTATATCTGTTGGAATGATTAAATTTGTTTTTCTTCGTAACAAGTTTTAATTTATCATATGTATCTAAATACACTCGAAATAAAGATACCGTTTCAAAAGCCTAGTCTATGATGGACACCTTTAAAGTTGTATGGTTTCAATAAATATATGTTGTCCTACCAAGTAATGCAATGCATATGTCTGTCAATGCGTCAAAGGCGTTCCACGACCTCGTGACCTACTATGTCTTCTGATAAGGCTAGGATCCGGTTTGATTGCACGTTATTGCTCACTACCTAGCTGTCTAGTCGATGTAAACATATAATATATCGAAAGTCAATCAGTTAAACAGTCTATGTATGATGAATATTATAGATGGATGGATGGACAGATGATATCGATAACCAAAAATAGGTAACAGGCAGGATAAATAGACTAGGATTAGCGCTTAGACTACTTTTTTTAATTCACAAGAACGTTGTCCCGGACGGTAGTGTATTGATAAAATTAAACCAGAAATCGGTATATTCGTGCTATAATTCTTTTATACTTGCTGTTCTTGTTGGGTTGATAAAATTATGTGTTGTAGAGAACGAGTTTTGTATTTTAAAATCCTCAGGATCAGTTGAATGTTTTTGTATTTCATTTGATACACAGAGTAAGTTTAATTTGAAATTTAAAGTCATTGTCTGTAATGCATTAGCTTCAGTGTCTTGCATCATATTTTGAACTATATGACTTGTAGGATGAGTCCAATGGTCTTTAATATCAAGTACAAAAGATCCAAGCTTACACGAGCATAGTTATAAAGCATCGAGTTAGACAGGAAAGACCTCTTTAATAAAATTTGCTCACACGTACGAGCGCGTGCGTAGATCGCTTACGTACAGTTTATAGTCAGAGATTTGCATACGGCACTTGTGAAACCGCACGTCGGCATGCTTCGCAACATGACTTGTGTAGGTAACCTCAAATGAGCTTTTGTTTTTGTTGGTATTCTTTGGTACGAGATATGTGATGCACCGGCTCGTAAAAGTACATGGACCTCACAGTGTATTGTCGTTTTATTGCAAGTTATAAAGGGTATATTTTTTATCACACATAAATATACCCAGCACTGACATACTACAGATTCCGGACCTCATTTGGCGCAGTTGTGGCACGTTCATCTCTCTTTGACATTTATATGACACCCATACATCCTCGTAGGTTAGAGGTTTTCCTTGTCTTATTGTATTCAAATAAACAAAGAATCAGAACGGACATTTGTAAACTGTATTTTGTACTTGCGTAAGTAGTGATGTGCAGTTCAAACTTGCGCTTTGACGTGTATCTTGTGTTGATGACTAATAAGAACAAAGACCATTGTCTAAGAAAGTTCTTATATTATATTGTAATTTTCACCTTTATTTTGTTTTGCGTGTATTTCTAAACTATGATAGACGCTACTAGTTGATCCCCTCAATAGCAGTTGTTGCGTGCAGACTATCGTAGAACTTCTGGCGTCACGTAGTTCTTCATTAGGTACAGTCGCGGAAATCCGCAGTGTTTACAGAAATGTCAAACATATCCAGAGTCCCGGATTGTACGTATTACACGAGAGGAGGTTTTGTCTCATGGGTCATACAGAAGGCTAGTGTAGAAAGTTCCATTGGAGATTCTGGGAGGCTAATCGCAATCGAGGATTTTAGAGAGTCAATTATCAGATAACCCTATCTTTCTCCCAAAGCAGGTTATCTTCGGATTCGAATCTCCGTTCGTGCAATCGACTCGTCTACTAAGCCGAAACCGCTTTTTATATATTTTACTTGATTTAGTTTTAATGGCGATGAATCAACACATTATAATAAATAACACAAACATGTTAATTAGGCAACCCGGTAGTCTGACGTAGTTGTCGAACTGGTTTAAATGTTTGGGCAATAATACCAAGGAAGTATTGTAATATTTCTTGTGATTCTCTTACCTTTTCTGTCATAATAGACGAAAAATAAATTGTTTTAATTGAAACTTTTTACTTGCACTAGCATTTTTTTCGAAATCACATTAATTACAAATTTTACTTTTAAAAAGTTGGACTTGTGATGTACGATGGGTTCAGAGGGCTATTGTAATTTGCATGACTATTGCCAAAACTTATTTGTTATGTCGTGGACAAAATGGGTAACGGATTTGTTAATATACTTTACGTTCGGTAGGGCTGCAATGAGCGCGCGCACACGTATGATTAAACTATCTCACAACTGTTTAGTCTCACTTTGATTCCTATGAGCTTATGGAGGTGCGCATACAACGCGATTTTTAGTTGTGCAACTAAACAGTCGACTGTTTGTTGCGATTGTCAAAAGTGTGCACCCGTACTAATGCAAATTTAGTTCTTACTTAATATAAACCTTCAGATAGCTATTTGTAAATTACGTTAGCATTCTAAACTTTGCCTACATCAAAATTATCATTATTATTTACAAATATTTTATTTATCTGTGAATTTAAAACATGAATATTCATGAGAAATATTAAAGAGAATTACGATTACGTGTATCGTTTATTTCCTTGCTTAATGTTGGCATACTTGTTATATTTTTCCATATAAGAGCAGGACATAAAGATTGCCGGTTGCTATCTTACCTGTTCCGCGACCTTGGTACAGTATTATAATTAACATATAAAGACAAGGTATAAATTTGCGAACGTCTCATGCGAGTAACGAGCTACGTGATCGCTATAATTTTAATGATAATTGCTTTAGTTTTTTAACATTGGTGCCTTATGTAAAGAACGGCTCAACATAGGTAAAGATGTAGAACAAATATAGTAGGCACTTAGGCTACTTTTTTTTTAATTTCCCACGGGACAAGACATCGGGTAAAATACAGTTTTTATATATTGCAATATTACTTGATGATTAAGAGTCATTTTTACAATCCAATAGATGGTATTTAGGCTGCCTTCCTCCTGTCAGATAATAACGCAAATTTATTAAAAAAAAAGCAGATTGCTCTCCGCTTCGGTGAATACAGTAACAGCATAATGCCAAAATTAATTGAAGTAATCATTTCGTATGCACAGACAGCTGCAAAACTTAGAAACTTGTGTAGGTCTTCGAAAAAAAAATGTACCTATATCAGAAGCATACGAACTGATAGTTGTACAGAGATTTTTTTAAACCCAAAGCGTATAATTTTCTGAAGTTTTGTTACTGTATACATATTTATGACGCTGACTGTACTATCGAATATGTATGTAATTTTAACCCCTCACCACAGGTTTCTACTACCGACACACTTGTGAAGTAATATTGTTATTGCTCGCGCGAGACGCCGGCAACACTGATATACGTCAGAGAAAAAATAACGGCGACGAAGTGATCATCCCGCGTACTTTGTATAATTATTATTGCCCGATAAAACATTTAAACTAAACAATTGGTCCTTCGAGCCGGATATGAACCAGCGACCTATGTATCATTATTATTGCCCAATAAAACATTTAAACCAAACAGTTATCTTTCGGTTCTTTTTTTAATTGAAAGCATGACGGATGGCTACATTATTTTGTACAGCTTTAGAAGAAACAGTCCGCAGCAGAAACCCACGTTTACTTATCATAATTTCTGTATTATCACTATAAACTGGTACTGTAGGAATTCCGTTTTGTGGTATTTGGTTTTTAAGTTAATTCTGCTTGATGTAATTGTTTTCACCTTCACTGGCAATTTCCGTCTTCTCAATTTTACAACAAGAAATTGATAGTTTACCATATAAAAGTTTATCCTAAAACGACCTTTTTAATTGGTTTTGACCACAATGTTACCTGAGGTTAAATTTACTTTTGGTCCGACTAATGGCAGAATTATTTATCATTGAATGCTACTAATTACTTTATATTGTGCTTATAACTTTGAAGTATGAATTATAAATAAAACATAGTTTTTTTTTGGCTAAAGCAAGAGTCACACGGTAAGGTCGAATTCTTACTTTGACCTGAAATTAAACCCATTGCCCTTGCAGTTTTTTTGTTTTAGTAAAAACGAATAAAAACGAATATTTTGTAGGTATCTTATGTTTAACATTTGTGTTCCAGGACATCAGGAATGGAGGGTAGTATCACGGTGAACGGTATGGAGCGCAATCTGTCCAGCTTTCGTAAGCTGTCGTGCTACATCATGCAGGACAACCAGCTACACGGTAACCTGACAGTGGAGGAGGCTATGTCAGTCGCCACCGCACTCAAGCTGCCCAGCGCCACCACCAGGACTGATAAGGATGAAGTGGTGAGTACCAGGATATCAGAAACGACCTAGTAGAAACAATAGATTTTTAACTCTAATATTATTTTCTAGATCCGAGAAATCCTGGAGACCCTAGGTCTCTCGGAGCATCACAAGACTATGACGTCAAACCTCTCCGGAGGTCAGAAGAAGCGTTTGTCAATAGCCCTGGAGTTAGTCAACAACCCTCCTATTATGTTCTTCGACGAGCCCACCTCGGGGCTGGACAGTTCCTCCTGCTTCCAATGCATCTCGTTACTGAAGACATTAGCGAGAGGGGGACGGACGATCATCTGCACTATTCACCAGCCCTCGGCCCGTCTCTTTGAAATGTTTGATCATTTGTATACGTTAGCTGATGGACAATGTGTCTACCAGGGCAGCACGGGGAGACTGGGTAAGTTATCTCAATTATATTATCATCAAATACTATTATAATTTTCTATAGCAGGGTTGCACAACGATGTTTTCTTCGTTTGACTACAAAACCTCGAGTATCTTTTAAGAATTTGTAAAGCAAAGATATTTATAGCAAAGAATATGGATATTATGATTCAATTCAGAGATTCAAATGTTATTTCTAAAATTAATCGTGGTATCTGAGGCCTGTCATACACAAGACTACGAAAATCTGCGATTTTAGTCTATAAGCGACTAAAAAGTTCGTTCTTACTCACGTCGTTGACTATGAGATCATGTTGCGTAAGTCGCTAAGAGATTAAAAAAGATTTGCATAGCTATGAGTCTGAATAGCTTTAGTTGTAGTCACCCCTTACTTAGGGTGAACTCCGAGTCCCTCAGTGGGGACGTATGAGCTGGTGATGATGATGATGAGCTTTAGTTGTTGCTTCATATTTTGATTAAGGTAATTTAAGTTCTATAATTAAGTTTTTGGTATTAACTGTTGTGTAGTGGAATGGTTGGGCAGCCTGGGTCTGCAGTGCCCATCATACCATAACCCGGCGTCGTTCATCATCGAGGTGTCGTGCGGCGAGTACGGCGACCACACCGGCAAGCTGGTGCGAGCCATAAACAACGGCAATCACGATATTAGGTAAGCCAAACACTGATACACACTTGTTAATTGTCTTACACTCAGAGACATTAAGAGACCCTTTTTTATATTTAGGATCTACACTAAAAGTTCCACTTCTACTAACTAACATCCATCCATTCAAACTTTCGCATTTATATTAGAAAGATAATAATTTCATTAGGTCCCATCTATGCTACCTATCGAAGGTCGACACTTTTGGACAACCTATTATATTGAGCGACTGCTTAAATTATCATTACACGATTCTGAGTAAAGATTTACAATTCAGTTTGCATATTGCTTGTCTCAATAACATAAAATACCACATAACCTTGGCAAAGGCAATAAAAAAAGGACTAGAATCTAAAATTTGTTTTAATTAAATCTTAATGTCTCTTGCAGTTTTTATTACAATAAAAACTAGCTAAATATGTTTTTATTATGATTGATATACATCCTAAAAAATAAGGTTTTTTATGAGAGAAATTGTATTATTTCCACATATTTTTTTGTAGAACCGGCGTGCCCTTCCCCGATGCTAAATTACCCGACTTCAATAACAAGAAAGATATGGAGTCGTCTTTGAAGTCCGCGGGACAATGGAATAAGAACGACCTCTCCCAAGTCCAGGAGAAGTTCAGCGACGAACATAAGGAGGTGAACGGAACCAATAATCTGCAGAATGGATTACTGCAGTATGCTGCTAATGAGATCGCTAAGGGGAAAGGTGAGAACACTGATTCACGGCCAAATATAAAAACGACTTAAATAGCGTGACAAGATTACGTTTAAACTTCAAATTGTACTAAAATTTTAAAATCTGCCAAGTAAAGTGTCCATTCCTTTCAAAATTCGCCCTCAGGTACAATATGAATAGTTCAGAAATAAAACGCACACTTTTTAAAATCATAAAATGATATCTCATGCAAAAATGGTTATATCATATTTAAAAAATAAATAAAAAAGACAAGTCTTCGATACTAAATATTTGACAAAAATATACTATAAAATGAATAAAGTGTATTCCTCTGCGACCAGTTAAGAAATAAAATTATCTCTTATTTTAACAACACATCAATCAAATAAGAAATGTCAACTTTGTTGGAAAGACAATAAGGGTCAAAATGGCTTAAGGTTATTGCTGTCGGTGATGCTAAAATAAACTTAATTTTGTATCTATTTTTGTAAAGCATTTGAGTAAACTAAAATGTGACTTATTATTTGTGGCGTATAGTTTAATATCGCTTGTCTGCATAAAAATGTAGAATTGTTTTGTTCAAAAATTATTAATTTTCCACACATTCAACAGTTGGATTCTTAAAATTGTTTTTATTCTGTTTTAATTTATTTAATGGATTCTTGTGTTTTATTAGTTTCACATTTAATTATAAGTTAGAAAACTTTTATTAATATAGTTTCAAATTAAATAAAGATATGCTAAATGTTTAATTATGATCTGTATGTAACCTTTAGCTTAGCTTACTTTGATTTTATTATATCTCCTTAGAGTCTGTTAAGATAGACCAAAAAGTAGAGCAATTTTTTTTAATAAAATTGAGCTTTATAGGATGAAAATAAGGTATTAAATTAATTAGGATTAAAATTAAGGTATAAAATAAGGATTAAAATAAAATAATTTTAATCTTACGCTTGCTCTTGCTACGAAACTACGTGTAAAGTAAATTTAAACTTTATTTTAATGCAATAAAGTTCTATTTCATTTGCGATAAAAATCTACATTGTTCTCCGATCTGTTTACCGACACTTTTTTTAAATATTAGAAGTTTTTTTTGCTAATTTACTATTTCTTTTACCATTCCAACTAAGCCCTAGGCTTTTGTCATATGGTTTAACAATAATCGAATGGCGGGATTCGAACCCTCGACCAACCTCAATCAGGGAAATCCGTACCCCTAATCATAAGGTTATTGGCGCGTTTAATAATGAAATGAATTATTTCAGCGGGAGAGCCTATCGTGGTACAGATGGATACGGAGAAGGTAGACAATGTAGAGGAGGCTCTGCTGGGCGACGCTGCAGCGAGCTCCCCGCGTCGCTATGCCACATCCGAGCTGACGCAGTTCTGGGTCGTCTTGAAGAGGACGTTACTCTTCAGCAGGAGGGATTGGGTGAGATGGACTTACAAATCCTTAATTTATTTAAAAAAAAAGAACAGCGTACAATAAAAACGTATTTTTCTAACTATATCTGGGGTTTTACGCAATTTTTTTAAATTACTAATTCCAACTAGGCGTAGGTATTTCCCTACGTTACAGTCGTTTTTTTTTAATACTAAAGGACTGACTAACCCTGACAGGACCATAAGATGACTGAGACTGATTTTTTTTTAACATTTGATTTTGGCGCAATAAAGTTTGACAGTTCTTTGTTTTTCTAATCGTTCAGAAACATTTGCCGCCTTGGACATAAGTTTTATTTTGACATTCATTAAAATTAATATTGATTCAATAATAATTGAATAATCGATGATTTTTGTAGAAGGGAAAAATATTTCCCTTGAGCGTGAAAGGGTTAATCATTAAGGAAGTTTAAGTGAGCAAAGTGAGATATTTGTGCGACAGACGCTGATGTACTTGCGGCTGTTCGCGCACATCCTGGTGGGCTTCCTGATCGGCGCGCTGTACTACGACATCGGCGACGACGGCTCCAAGGTGCTCTCCAACCTCGGCTTCCTCTTCTTCAACATGCTCTTCCTCATGTACACCTCCATGACCATTACCATACTCAGCTGTAAGTATTGCATTGCTTATGGAACGAAATTTTCTTTCAATTCGTCTAATGTGAATTTGATAATTACAACAATGTATTTATACAGGTTTTAACATTTTTTTGGCATATAATTTACTAATATTGTAAATGCGAAATTTTAGATGTATGTATGGATATTTGTGGATGTTTGTTAGTTTGTAGCCTAAACAGCTGAACGGATTCCGATGAAATTTAATATAGATGTAGATGATAGAGCCTGGAAGATCACATAGGCTACTCACTTCTTTTTTAATTCCACGCGTGTGGAGTCGCGGACACAAGCTAGATTATATAATACATTCAATGACATTATTTTTATTTTACAATTATTGGCGTAATATGGTTAATAATTACAACCTCCTTACTTGTCATTAAATTTCTATTACTGCAGTTATAATTGGTCACTCAGGGATACAAATTAACGTCTTTGTGTGTTGCAATAAGACGCAATTATTGTTATTTTTATTTGTTATGTTTGTTTGCAGTTCCTCTGGAGATGCCGGTGCTGGTGAAGGAGCACTTCAACCGCTGGTACTCGCTGCGCTCCTACTACCTCGCCATCACCGTCTCTGATATACCATTCCAGGTTAATATATACTTTTAAAGGCTTTAAAGGTTTACCACTTAGGGCCTGTTCCACCACTGGCTGATAGAGGCTCAGATAGCCTAAAAATGACGTCACTGTCAGATAAAGTGACAAAATTCGATATTCCCTTCGCATATTTTACACGTTGGATTGGATGGATGTTTGTTAGAGTTTGTAGCCAGTTGAAAACGGCTGGACGGATTTCGATGAAATTTGGTATAGATGTAGAGGATAGTCTTGAAGAAGACAAAGGCTACTCACTTATGTTTTTTTTCTCGCGGACGGAGTCTCGGGCTGGCTAGTAGACTATAATTTGACGTGGACGAAGTCGCGGTTAACAGCTATATATGTTTTAGGCGATATTCTGCGTGATCTACGTGGTGATCGTGTACCTGCTGACGTCACAGCCGCTGGAGTGGTCGCGGTTCGCGCTCTTCCTCGCCTCCTGTCTGCTCATCTCCTTTGTGGCGCAGAGCGTCGGCCTCGTCGTCGGCGCCGCCATGAACGTGCAGGTACTGTCTTACTGGCATTGTCTTCACTTCTTTATATCCGACAAAATGGCGACCGCTACATATAGACTAGCAATTGCAGATGCATTACCTACGACGGAGTAAACGCATGTAAAAGGAGAAATCGCCTTCCTATGTATCCCTTTCCATCCTTTTCTTTGACTGAACTATCGCACAACTGTTGTGCGATTGTCGATTGTTTCGCAGCAAATTCAACTGTTTAGTGGCACAACTAAAAATCGAGAAGTGTAACCTCCATATAAGCTCATAGGAATCAGAGCGCGACTAAACAGTTGTGCGATAGTTTATTCAATCAAATGGTGTGCGCGCTCTAAATATAGTTTTATTCCGTTTCCAGAACGGAGTGTTCCTCGCACCTGTGATGTCGGTGCCGTTCCTGTTGTTCAGTGGCTTCTTCGTGTCGTTCAACGCCATTCCAGTGTACCTGCGCTGGATAACTTACCTCTCATACATACGGTACGGCTTCGAGGGCACCGCGCTCGCCACTTACTCCTTCAACCGCACCAAGCTGCAGTGCCATCAGGTAACTATCCCACACTACACTACGCCACACCGTACTACAACACATTGTGTCATACATCACACTACATTACGCCACATCACGCCACATAACGCCACACTGCATTACGCCACATCACGCCATACTACATTACGCCATATCACGCCATACTACACTATTCCATAATACGTCACACCAATATTACGCCCAAAGAGACTAAAAAAATATAGAAGAGACATAGTTGACACATTATTACACGATACTAATGATAGTATGATGATCAAATATGTCATATCGTAATATTTATATTTCCAGACGTACTGCCACTTCAAGGATCCGAATACAACGCTGGAGGAGCTGGATATGCTGGACGCGGACATTACCCTGGACATCGCGGCCTTGTGCCTCATCTTCGTGGTGCTGCGCGTCTCCGCATTCCTCTTCCTGCGCTGGAAGCTCAGGTCCACCAGATAAGATGTTTCTCGCTGTATTTACAATATTTAAATTTTAAAACGTAATTGGATAGTAAACTCGGCTTTGAGATCCATTCAACTTTATACTGGACAGGATTATTTTAACGCTATTTAACCGTAATTTCATGTAACGCTGTTATATATTTTATAGAGTTACCAGTAAGAAATTACCTAACACCTCTCTAAATTCTACAATCTTGTAACTTACGAATGCCCATAGTAATTTAATATTTAATAACCATGTGATATTTTTTCTCGAAATTCGATATTATAATAATGGCAACATTCCGTGCGGTTGCCGCTCTCTCATTGGTCAAAATTGTCGCTTTCAATGACATTGTTAATTCGTAAAATTGCCAACTGTCCTGTCCTTGTATGTGTATAATTCGAAAGCAATAAATGTCATTTCTAAGTATCTGTCCAGTATAGAGGTTAATGGAAATATCCAATTGATATTTAGTTGGTTATAACCGCAGTTATTGTGATAGTGGGATATCTTCGAATATAAGGAATATTTAAGATTTTAAATGTGTTTATTAACCAAATATAAGAATCAAATATGTCATATTGATATTCGAAATGTCATCCGCCATTTTGTATTACATTTTTGATACTTTATGGTGATTTTTCAGGCAACTGTAAAATTAAATTAGTAATAAATGATTATTAAAATGGGCAAAGGGTTATGACTTCAGTTAATATAATATATTGGTTGGCAAAACCGTTAAATGAAACCGAACGCCAAATAACCGCTTTAATACAATCGGTTATAAACGGTTTTTAATTCAACTAGTTACATTTGTTGCTGTTTTAATAATTTGACTGTAACATTGTTTTCTTTTAATAAAAAAAATCACAAAATCATATCCTAAGGGCGTAATTTCATAAGTCGAAAATTGGACAAATTTTTATTAATCTATAATAATATTATAAAGAGGAAAACTTGAATTGTAATGAAAAACTACTGGACCGATTTTAAAAATTCTTTGTAACTTATCTGTGAGTAACATAGGCTATATTTTTCATTTCACGCTGACGGAGTCGCGGGCAATCATATATCTTTAGGTGATTGGTAGATTAAATATATAATATATTTGAGAGACTGCTCTGTGATATGTCTTTACACAAAGCGTAATAAAAGCTAATATTTGTATTATACCTTTGTGTTACTATACGAAAATAGTTTATAAAAATATATTTTTCTTGTTGTCATGACAATTTATAAAAAAATGTTACTAACAAGTGCCTTTTAAAACGAGTGCTCAAATAAAAATAAATTATAACGTTTTATATTTTAAGAATGGCTATTCTAGATTAAAGGCAAATATTATTTTATGAATTAAAAACATTTTTATTGAATTTTATGTAAAAATAATTTTTCCGTGCAATTAGAACTGGCAATGTGGATTAAATGTTCAGTACTTGATCAAAATCTGGCTAAAGCGCTTATTGATTTTTTTCTTAGAAAACTAACGGACTTTAAATTGTATCTTATTTTCAGTGAATGAATTGTAAAAAAAAAATGTTGACGATATCTCACTTTAGCGATTTCGAAATGAATTTAACATGTTAGTTTTCAATTAATTTTATTGGCATTTAGTGTTGCCATAAGTTGCCTTAAAAATTATATTTCAGAGGTACTTCTAATTTATCTTGCCGTATCGGCTTGCCGTTCAATTAAATAAAATATTGTGCAAATAATTTTTATTTGAATTATTGGAAAAAAATACTTTATTTGTGACGTTTTAAATGTTATTATCAATTTTGTCAATGTTTAAGAATTATTTTAGAATTTATGAAGAAATGTATGTATTTGTACTTAGTTATAATACCGTTTAGAACAATTTAATGGTCCAATAAATGTATGGTTAGTACTGGTGATATATATAAATGATTGTTTTCTATATTTTATAAATAAATGGTAAATAAATATTAATGTGTATTTTATTTAATAGACAAGACAAATAAATTTACCTTACATAAAAAATCCATTAAACAGATTTAAGCGAAGCTGGTAAGTGTGCGTAAAAAATGAAATTAAAAAATATGCTTGTATGCTAAATTCCAATAATATAAAACTATCTCTTTATTTTGTTCGTAATAGAAATCATTCAAATATTTATCAATTAAACCGTCTGACCCCCCCTGGCGCCAAAGCTGGATCCGCCCTTGTCCGTATTACGCAATAAATTAATTTACACATATTCACAACAACAAATAGAAGTATGAGCTGCATTGTCGCTGTATTTATGTAGTTTTTCCTTGTTAGAGCAACGTTTTTGTAATAAATTAGTTAATTTTATATCGATTAAAATAATTGCGATTGTTCGATTATTCATTTTAGTTTGTTTCATTTAATTTCTTACTCAAAACAATTAAAGGTTTTAGATTATTTTTGTGTATTTACAAGAATCGATAGCGTTTCAAGGCCGCGCCGCAAAGACACATTTCCTTAGACAAAGGAATCGAAAGATATAGAGAGGGGAGAGAGAGCAATAAAGCAAGCAAATAAATTAGATTTGCTATCTCAATTATTCTCTAAAGACTGAGAAGGAAGGCTATATAACTAAGGGTCATATTTCATTGTTATTCGTAATCTGATAATATTCGGTTGACATTGTATTTAAAGATTTTTATCGTAAAGAAATAATTAACAATTAATTTCATTAATTGTTACAAAATTAGTTCAGTAATTTAAATTGCTTTTTTAAAGAGCTAATAAAATAGCTATGAATTCTGTACAACGATGTTTTTCTTTAAATGATACTAGGAACAGATTAAAATATTGTCCTTTAATCATCTATCTATACATATAATAAAATTGGAGTGTCTGTTTGTAATATCAAACGAAAAAATCTAGATTTTGGGAAGATGATGTATTTGCGTTGCTGATGTTGAAAAAATGTTTGTCTGTCTGTCTGTCTGTCTGTCTGTCCGCAAGCCGTGTTTGTTCCGGGCAATCTCCGAAACGGCTGGACCGATTTCGACCGGACTTTCACTGAAGGGTAGCTGACACAGACGGGTATATAGGCTACTTTTTTTATCTTAATATTGCGTGGACGTAGTCGCGGCAACAGCTAGTTTTAAATATAACCTTATTGGTAATAACTGTAATAAAGTTAATTTTAACCTTTTACTTCAATTAATTTGTACTCTGTGATAAAAATAATTGAAAGAGTTTATTGTTCTATTTAATAAATATTATAAAAAGCTCTCAGAATCTTATTATTATATTACTAGCTATCGCCCGCGACTCGGTTCGCTTAGTTTAAAAAAAAACAAAAGAAAATACCCTATGGGTTCTTCCAGACTATGCTCTACATCTATGCCAAATTTCATCGAAATCCGTTCAGCCGTTTAGGCTACAAACTCTAACAAACATCCATCTAAACTTTCGCATTTATAATATTACTAAGTAATAAGATTTTATTTTATTTTCCGTGTCTAAAGTAAGTCCAAGGAGATGCGGTAGGTACCAAAAGTGCAGGGATACACAACTCTTTAGACTTTAGAGTCTGCGTTTTATTCTATTTTATTATTTGTATTCTAAGTTCGAATAACAATAAATAAAAATAGGAATAAACATGCATGGAGCTGGCACCGCCATCCTAATAACAACAGAAAAAAAAACAACACTTAATTATTCGTGGTCATTATGTTGCAATATTTTTATTTGCAAAATGTTAATAAAATATGACGCACGAGACCAGTCTTATAAGAAATCAAAGAAACAACATAATTATTTTGTTAACATTTTTGTTTTTTAAAGATAAAAACTTCAGTAGCAATTATAAGTTGTATTTCGCTCCGCTTTGCTTTTCGTAATGGCATGTAGCAACTAAGGCGAGACTTCTTTAGATTATTTTAAATGATATATAAGTAATGTATAACACGAGTACAAATGTAATTTAAGACCAAATATGTCTGTTATATGCTCATTTATGGCTCAAGATCTTTACCTTCAAAATGTTGAAACCCATGTACAATCACGGCACTTCGCGGAGTTGCACTTACAGAAAAAACTTGCAAAGACAAACTTCATCTCTACTGACAAATAACCAATTAGGTAACAGCGAGTTGCGCAATGGGAAAGCAATTAGAAACGTACTGTCCAAACAATCGTAGCTTTTAAGGTACTCCTCATATAGTCCTTGAATCACACAGTAGATAGTTGTACGCAAGTATATCGCCAGTTCAGAATAAATTTAACTGAACGTAAATATAACTGCAGTTGTTTACGAAATTAGATCTTTTATAACTAGCCATAATCGTATGTTACGTCATGGGTTGTGTTGTGCACCACGCAACTCACTGCACTTCCTCTGTGAGTAACTAAACAATAGAAAACCAAACATTGTTCTGCCGCGACCAGCGCTGCTCAAACCTTCCATCAGCTAGGTGTAGAATCATCATCACCATTATCACCAGCTCACTATAAGTCCCCACGAAGGGGCTCGGAGCCTACCCTAGTTAGGGGTGACTAGGCCATAGTCAACCACGCTGGCCCACTGCGGGTTGGTTGACTTCACACATATCTTTGAATTTATTCGCCGATATGTGCAGGTTGCATCACGATGTTTTCATTCTAATCTAAAATTACATAAATCTTATTTCTATATCGCAGCCTTTATCCTTTCTAGTTTGTCTTTTAAATATGGTCTTGTAAACTACCATTTATTAAGTTATTTTTTGTTTAAACATAACTAAATTGGGTCAGTAATTGAAAACCAATGTAAATATTTGTTAAGTGACATTACTTGTGGCGCAGAAGCTTTGCTGATGGCCTTATGATGGTATTGAGACGAGTGCGGAATGCGGTCGGTGTCAGCAAACCTTTTACGCTTTGCTAATAATAGTTTTAGTGCAACAAAATAGACCTTTAGGGATAAAGCTTGTTACTAAAGATTGCTCTGGCAAGAATCTTGACACTTTTGATATTTATAGAGGCCTCTGTCTGTTTTAATTTTCTTTTCTCTCACTGGACTAGATAATTTGTCACTATACCTATCTTTGAAGTTTGAGAGCCACAGTTTTTAATTGCGCTGTGAATGAACTGTGGGCTACTACTATGCATCTAACTTAGTCGCAACTTGTGAGCGGCGTAGAGTGGACGCGAGGTGAAGTGTATGAAATAGTGTTTTTAAGTGAATGGTCACAGATCGCATGACATATTTATGTTAAGTTAGAATTAAGGTAAGATTTCAATTTGTGGTGTCCAAAAGTTTTAGTGGTAACACAAAATTATTTTTAAATATGGCTACTTTCCGGCATTTTTTGTAATAAGAGACGAATATTTTAAGAGCTTATTACTTACGATAAAATGTAATAACAATTAAATGTCATGCATAATTTTGCCAATAGTTTTTATTAATGCTTGTGAAGTTATTTTTATGGTCTCCGAATATAAATAGTCTTGTCTTTTCTAATATCATTTTGATTATATTCAAACATTCCAAAAACAGTCTTTGTAGAGTATAGAAAAGTCATGTGTCACTTCGACACAACCTAATTAAAAACAATGTCTCATTGTATTTTAATTAGGTTGATAGATTTTGTAATTCAATTAATAAAATATACGAGTAACACGTTATTAACCCAGAGGTGTCAGAATCAACTATTAAGTCTGGGATGGATGAACACCTAATCTTTTATAATTAATGTGAAAGTTTAGATGGATGGATGTTTGTTAGAGTTTGCCGCCTAAACTGCTGAACGGATATCGATGTTTGACGTAGAGCATAGTCTAGAAGAACTCATAGGCTATTTTTTGGTTTCGGGGGAAAATCTTAAGATGTACTAATTTGACGCAGACGGAGTCGCGAGCGAAAGCTAGTATTTCAAATAAAAGTAGGCACAAACCATCGAATGTCGTCTCTTTAGTATTATTAACAATTGATACCTTCCGGCGTTTACAATAAAAATTGCCATCATCCAATTTGGCATACATCATCCAATTTGCTACCGAATATTTTCCAAGATGAATTGCGAATCTACAATATTATTCTATTAATAAAGTGGTCTACAAAATAGGCAAATATTAATCAATGTTTAGGATTCGTTCACAGACCGGAGCGTAAAGCAAACCAGATGTTTAGTTCAAATGAAATTGATCTTTATTTGATTTAAATAAGGTTAATTTTATTTTGTCTTTTTTACGCTTGCATTTGTTAAGAAATTGTAAATAAAGGTAAAGGCAGTAACCGTAGGGTTTCATAACAGAAGAACCATCACTAGAATTTATTGTCATCACTCTTGTTTCTATATAAAAGGATAGAGAGAGCAATAATAGATTATAGTACTGATGTAGAAATTCACGATAAGTCAATAATTCTTGTATTTGAAAGCTAAGAGTTGGCAGAGAGCCAAATGTTTCGTCAGTACGCCGCATGGCCTTCATGCAACTATAGGCGTTTCTCAGTTTTGATCTTGCAAAATGTATTTGATCATGATTATACACTAGACTGATTGTAAAAAAAAATTAGATACAACCCTTTACATATGTTTTTTTTTAAATTAGTGGGACTTCGACTAAGACGAAAAATGCCCTAATTTTTACTAGTAATTTTAATTACTTTAAGGGCTTTTAGTTAATTCGCTTAATTATAATAACAAAACAATGACTTAAGATTGGTGTATTTGTTAGATTTTTTTTTATCCTATTTCCTTGTTAACTTTTCATCCTTTTTCAAGAACTTGTAGCGTCACTTTAGTGTGTAGACACCTTTAAAGCGACCTCTAAAATTTTGTGGTTTGTTTTGATAAATATTGTTACTAAATACATTTATAGCAAGTATCGTTACAACTGGTTTGGTTGTAATTTAAAAATGGTTTTAATAGTTACAAATATTTCTCTATTGTTTTTTTACGTTTTTTACTATAATGTTATAACTATATGTATTGATAAGTATTGACATAATTTGCTCTATTTTTCCGGTTCAAATGTCGATATAATCATTTGTTTAGTTTAATCAAGTTTGACATACTTTTGTGATTTGATATTGCTCGCGCGGTTTTCCGTTGCGAATAAAATTGACGTTTGCGTGAGTCTGGTGTCATAAACATTAGGTTATGTGTTAGATAAAAATATGCGTTAGTAATGAAAACGATAGCATCAGAGTGTCTATCACGAATATTTGTGTACGTACTTTACAGTATGCACGAATTTAATACTTTATAGGGCTGTAAACGTTCTCATGAATATTCGTGCCACCAGTCTGATGTTTTAATGAGAAAGATTAGATTTACTGAGGATAGAAGAGATGTACACAAATTTATATCCCCTATCCTGTACTACCTATACTTAAACCACTTCAGCTGATACTTTTTGCTTATTAGATAATTGGCAGAGGACCTCAGAACCGACTAATAATTTCTGATAAACTGTGATTTCAATCTGAAATACGCTGTTTTACATTTCTCATATTATAATATTTATTCAAACATTTCCGCAACATCGTTTCCTAACTGCTTGCAATATGCATCGCTTGTAAACACTGCGTAAGTCTTTAGAAATATTGACTCTCCTTTGCTTTTTTAGATTTTAATCCACAGATTAACTATTCATATTAGTACTTATTGGTAATATTACTAATATTATAAATGTGAAAGTTTAGATGTTTGTTAGAGTTTGTAGCCTAAACGACTGAACGGATCTCGATGAAATTTGGTATAGATGTAGAGAATAATCTGGTAGAACACATAGGCAACTCGCTTTTGTTGTTTTTTAATTCCATGCGGACGGAGTCGCGGGCGAAAGCTAGTTTTTTATAGTTTTATTCACTTGCATTTGGCAACGGTTTGCAATACTATCGCAACCACTGAATTATTTTTGAAATACCATGATATAAATCTTCATAAACATTTGTTAATTAACTATACGGAATGTCGGAATGTAGTAATCTGTGTTGATTAGTAAAGATTAATTTATAAGACTTAGTTATTATGTAGCTGTATTTATTAAAGATAAGGTCTTATTTAATTTTATACGACAAAAAATACGTTATTGTTAAAATGTACAAGAATACAGTAACTTGACTATATTCGGTTTAATTGGCTGGTTAGATGTGTTTTTTAAATGACGCGAAAATGAAATAAATCTCCTTCTCTCAAATTTTTCTTATATCTCCAAGTGTCATGGGCAACACCAGGGAACAAGTATTTAAAAAAAATTACTACTACAACTCTTGATTACGCACTTTTTACTAGGAATTTCAGTGGCTTAAGAATTCATATTCAATTTCACTAAACAAAACACAAGCCAAATGTGGTTTATGACATTTGATAAAACCAAGTTAACGATGTTGTGTGCACGGATATGAAAAACTGAATAGTAGGTAATTGTTTTAAACATTTTTTGTTACAGGCATTGGATAACATTGCGCTTCTCATTTAGTATATGACGAAACTACATCCTTGTGTTTTATAGTGATGTCGGAGTGGAAGTGAGAAAAAATGGAAGCGACTTCGAGTGCGCCCCCAACGCTTGGTCCGGCGCTGGGCCAAGCGCACTTATCGCATCTGCCACAGCGACCACCCGTCAACTTGAGCTTTCAAGATCTAACTTACACGGTCAAAAACGGCAAAGGTGAGTATCGTTGAAAACAGTATGTATTTTAAAAACAAGTACGAGTGTTTTTTTAACTATTCAATTGAACAAGGCGTTCAGTCTACAATGGGTCAATAGACCAGACATATATAGGTATACTAGCTTTCGCCCGCAACTCCGTTCGCGTGGAATTAAAAAAAAAGCAAGTAGCTTATGTGTTCTTCCAGACTATCCTCTACATCTATGCCAAATTACATCGAGATATGTTCAGCCGTTTAGGTTACAAACTCTAACAAACATCCATCTATCCATCCATCTAAACTTTCGCATTTATAATATTATTAGTAAGATGTAGAACATGATCCATAATAATGTAAATAATATTCACATTAAAGAGAGATATACGTTTTTCTTCTCTCTCTCTCTTCTAATTATTTAGTTGGTTGGATGTTATTAATAATAATTAGACCCTATTGACTTGGTCTATTTATATTATATGAAATTATATGTAATTTAATATCATATAAGACATTGTATATAGAATAATTATGAAATAAAATAGTATCAAATGTTATGTAAATACAGGTAACATTGTTAGTTAATTGCTGTTATCATAAATCAAGATTTAATTTCCTGTTATTAACACGTAGTTGGTTGATGATATATTTCCTGTCTGTGGATTTAAAAATGGAACCTCTTAAAAAAACATTTTTTATTCTGACAAAATTACATAATTATATGGCTTTCCCACAACCACTTACGCGCGAAATTTAAAAAAAAGAAACTTATGAAGATGGCGATGTAGTTTTTCCAGACTGTGTTTTACATCTATGGCTTTTATATAGATCTATAAAGCTGTTTTGGAGATGAGTAGAAACAAACATCCAAACTTTCGCATTCATGAGTATGAAGTATGATTACGAAAGACCAAACCAACAGAATTATTTCGAACATAGTACAACGGTAAAAGTAGGAGCTTATATTAAGGTAAGGAAAACATTAAAAACTTAGTTATTTTGCAGTAAAGCAATATACCTTAGTGGTAATAAATAGTGCAATTGGCACAAGGTCTTACTATAAAACTGGTTCTCTGTACTATGACTATCAATTCTCTATTAAGTAGACAGTTTACTTACGTTAAATAGTAACTGCCGTACTCAGAATTATTTGGTACCAAACTTAGTATTTTTTTAATGAGATTAATCTACATTAAACCAACATTGTACGAAACAGTCGGCCTGTAATTAAATGCTTGCACCGACATGTTGTTTGCAAAACTAAATTACGAAAGCTCACTAGCGAATTTTATGTTATCTATACTAATATTATAATGAGGAAAGATTTGTATTTTTGTATTTTTGTATGTATTGAAATAACTCAAAAACTACGGGGCCGATTTTAAAAATTCTTTCACCGTTAGAAAGGTAATTTATCTGTGAGTAACATAGGCTATATTTTTTAATTTCGCGCGGGCGAAATCGCGAGCAACAGCTAGTTATCTATATATATGTAGGTTTTATATATTTTCTGACAGAACCAACAGATGAATTAGAACATATATGAAAATCAGCTCAATGCAAAGACAAGCAGTTGAAGTTATGGCAAGTTACTAACTTTAATTTAAAATATTAGCATTACTTATTAACTTAGGAATAAAGTAAAAACTAAATTGAATACAATGCAAGGAAATTAACAATTCATTTATATTTTAACAATAAAAACATTCTGACCAAAAAATATTCTGAACGTTTTTGTCAGTTTTACCTTCTGTCAGAATAAATTAATTAATTTTATTAAGACGCTTCAAGGTCGGTCAATACCACTTTGTGGTAACCCGAGTCGTGTGCAACTGCAGCGAGAAAATTGGCTAAGTATTTAGAAAGCCTCCCACGTGACATGTTTTAGTGATGTTCAAATGATATATCGATATTTTAAATAAAACCAATAATATTATATCAAACTAAATTTAACGAAGACCTTAAATTTTATAATCACGGAAGCTTAAATACCTTCGCATATTAGAGACTATTGGCCGATACTATGTCTGTAATATACAGAGGATCTTATGGACATTTTTATGTTATTTTTCTGTTGTTTGGTAGATCGCATCCTAAATAATTAAATTATAGTAAACATTGTTGCATATTTATCTTTTTTAGTGATATTTTAGCTGTTTTTTTATCAGTTTTAGTGTAGATCGATGTACATGTCCCATCACTAGGGCCCGCACGTGACTTGCTGTGTCCTAAATAGGTCGTGGCGCGCCACGTGAGTAATGCAGTAAACCAGCCTCCGAGATATGTATACCATGTTGCGCACTAATGTCAGCAACGGTTACATTTTCACCAGATTTTGAACTGATTTCGATCGTTTTCATAGTTAAGATTTTTTTATAACTCAAGGTAAAGATTTAGTGTTGTTTTAGGGTTTTATGTACGTCGATAGTATAAGTTTTTAATGAAGTCATTATAGTAAAAGGGCGATAGAATTTGCTATCGTTGTTTAGAGCGGGCACACACTTTTGCGATTGTCGATTGTTTCGCAGCCCATTCAACTGTTTGGTTCCACAACTAAAAATCGAGTGTGCGCACCTCCATATAAGCTAATAGGAATCAAAGCGCGACTAAACAGTTGTGCGATAGTTTAGTCAAAGGTGTGCGCGCGATCTCAACATGATTAAAGTACTAGTTGATATCGTAGGTATCTGTCATACTAATATAAATGCGAATGTTTAGATGGATGAATCTTTGTAACTACTTATCGATAAAAAATTTAAGGAATCTCGGTTTTTGGCAGAGATGTAGAACATAGTCTGGAAGAACATATAAGCTATCCATTTTTTATTTATAGGAGCCGCATGCGAAAGCATAATCAACATAATTTGACATACTGCAAAACATAAAGCAATAGAAACTTACGGTTAATTCAAATTACCTTTGTATTAGTTAATTTATAGTGTACTATAGTTCAATTGCATTCACGAAGGTTGGGTCAATGACCTGTCGCTATTCAATTGCGTTTGAAGCCAACAATGCAGCCGGCGCATTTTCTCATAGTTCAGACAATTTTAAATCTTACGTGTTCGAATTATGATTCAATTTTAAATAGATTTTGTTTGTTATTTTAAAAAAGGGTAATATTAGACTTACGCACAAAATTACGTGAAACATCAAATAGTAAATTCTTGATAAATGTACATAAAAACGGACTGTTAATATTGAAATTAATGTAATTACTTGTAGTTGTATAATAACATTGTAATTGAAGACATTGTTTTATTTTATATAATAAGATTAGCTAAGAGCTTCGGTAAAGGCTAGAAGTATTTAATACTTGCTCTGTACTTTAGAAGGATTAAGTACAGTCGAGGAAATCCGCGGTGTTCCATTTTTGGAAAAAATGTCCTGTTCATTGCGATGATACTAAGAAACTTTTTTTCGTACAGACACATTTATAGGCTGCGTTGTATTTTGTTCCGCGTCTCGTTTCAAAATGTTCAAACGATTGTAGCTTTTAAGATGGAACACCGACAGTTTCCCCGACTGTACATATAGAAATCAATAAACTGTCGGTGTCAACAGCCGCATTAGTAGTTCAACGAACTATGAATTATTACCACATACGACTAACATCAAAAAAAATGTCATGAAGTGACTAAGCGTATTTTAACAACTAAATGCGATGTACATGTACAGTTAAACTGTGCAATTAAGGTAAGACTAAAGGTGTAGTGGGTTTTAGTGTAGATTTAGAAAAACTATTAAACACGACTCTGAGTGTGATAGTGATATATCAAGGTCATAGAAGGTCGCTGTTAATTTAAATTTAAATTAATATTAATTTATTATTTTAGTTTCAAAGATAATACTTCGAGGTATCAATGGAGAGTTCAAGTCGGGCCAGCTGACCGCCATCTTGGGTCCCTCGGGCGCAGGCAAGAGCACGCTACTCAATGTACTGGCTGGTTACAGGTAAATTTGACAAAGTATTGGTCAAAGACATTTAAGAAAATAGACTAGATACAGGGAACAAAGTTTTTTCACCGGTAACTTCTTTGTACGGTAATATCTCAATGTCAAATTTGATACGCCGAGACGTTACTCAGTGTTTGAATTGTGATTGCAATTTTACTATCGGATACCAGTAGCGCTAATGAGATTATGTGAAAAATCTTACAAGTGAAGTGCTATGCTTATTCTATGTATTTTTTGATTCTCTTTGGCATTGGTGAATTTCGCCTTTTATTTTACTTTAGAATGACTCCAATGGTTTTTCCAAACTGATACGAGTTGTGGTCAATGTAAAATATTTTAAGGACATTAGAAGACAACTTGGTCGACAAGGTCTGTATATGAAGTTGTTAATGAATAAATCCTTATATAGAGTCGAAGCAAATTGTCATATTTGTACCGTATATATAGTCTAGTAATCAAGAGATTATTATCGGATAACTTACGCACAGCCGTGTAATAGAAAAGCTGTCCTTAGCGGTATTTCCAAACAGTTTAAGGTCCTTCAAGAAAAGAGCGGTACCTCTGGCGTTGAGGATGTCCATGTGCATTTTATGGATCGAATAATTTTATGCAATCCGCAGCTTCTCCTATAAAAATTACGTAAAATGTAGGCAATAGTATCAATTCATGCCATGATGCAATGCCCCATCATTACTCTGAGCTTATAACTTCCTAGTATCCATTGGTTATGTCTTAAATGATAAGTTGGATGATTTATATTATAGTAGTGTTTTAGAGAACACAGGTGCGTTGCCACGCTTCTAGATTTTAAGAACGGATGCGAACAACGCTTGCAAAATCACGCAGCGTGGAAACATGCACATTGTCTGGATGTTATTTCCACATTTGATGACGTCCTTGTAGGGTTAATGGCGCGAGCGGTATAATATCGACCAACGGTGAACAGCGTGATTTGCGGCAGTTCCGAAAGCTGTCGCGTTACATCATGCAGGAGGATCTTCTGCAGCCGCTCATCACGGTACGCGAGGCGATGGGTATGGCCGCGGATCTTAAGCTGGGCAGCGATATGGCAGTGCATAGGAAGACGGTCATTGTAAGTGATTTTGATAATTTTGTCATAAATTCTTCGTTTGCTCCACAACTGTGGGTGACAAGCCCTTTGTCGGCATTGTTTGGGAGAACAATTTCGTTCGGGCTGTTGGTATTTACAATGATTTCTGGTATTTGCCAAGCAAATTTAACTGTTTGCAAATCAAATTCGGCTTATTGATGCCTAATAATTATATTAAAATGGTGAATTTATTATGGAAAAATCTTGAGTACCAATAAAACGATTTTATCAGGATACGTTAAAAACAATAGGTGTCACAGCACAGTTTTTAAATAAATTCTGTTAAGAATTAAATGTGATATTTTACGAAAATTTTAAACATGAGTCTTTCCATTTATGACTTAGTAGAGCCAATTGTTTTCTAGGTTGTATGTTACGTTCTTTGTCTTTTGTTACTTTACATTGTTAATATGTTAGTATCTATTAAAAAAATATTTTAATATTAGTGTTTAATTTAAATAAATTTTAA
>LD688971.1:1382287-1393137 GCA_003118335.3 Papilio memnon | reverse complement strand
CTGTCCGTATAAGTAGTGATTAATTTATTCTTCGTTTATTCATTTGTTCACATTTAAAGGTTCTTAAAAAACAGTACTTTAATTTACACTTTAAAGCCAAACATGTTTAGGATTCTTAAAAAGGTTTTGAACTCGCAGAAAATTGTAGACCATTTAATGATTTACTTTCGTCAAAGACATGATTACAAAACGGATGACTGCAGGAGTATTTAGTACTGCTGTAGAGCGAGATGTAAAATTAAAACATGTTATGCTTAAATGTAAAGTGGGAATGGGATAGATATAATGGATTCGTAACATTTTAATTTTCAGTTCCAAAGGAGGTGCAACTGATAAAACGGGAGTATTTCAACCGCTGGTACGGTCTGAAGCCGTATTACGCAGCGCTGGTTGTGTCGCGCACGCCCGCGACTATCTTCTTCTCGCTAATCTACCTGGCGATCGTGTACCCTCTGACGTCACAGCCAATGGAAGCTTCCAGAATAGTGATGTTTATATCAGTGTGCATTCTCGTCGCTTTGATATCAGAGAGCATGGGCACCGTGATATCCTCCAGTTTGAGTGTTGTTGTAAGTCTGAAATTTATTCTGATATTTAACGGATCTCGATTTAGTATAGAACTTAGTCTAGAGGAACACATGCGCTACTTACTAACTTTTATTAATTCCGCGCAAACAAACTCACCGGCAAAAGCCAATAATTATTTGCTTAATAGAGTCAAGATTTTAGACGACCTTTAAAGGTTTTTAACTGTATTTTTTTTAGAATTCAGTATTCATGGGTCCAGTGCTAAGTGTACCCTTAATGCTACTCGCGGTGTACGGCATAGGTAGCGGCGACCGGCCGCTGCCCCTGCTGTGGAAGATGGCCCGCGCCTGCTCTTTCATGCGCTACGGCCTTGAAGGGCTTATTGTAGCTATATACGGACCTCCGAGAGACGACCTTATTTGTCCTGACCATGTTGTTTATTGCGAATACAAGAATCCGAAGTAAGTATTCTGGTTAACTAGACATAGTAATTAAGACTAAAATATAGCAGAATTGGTTCTAATTCTATACTTATGTTATATGTATTGTAATAACTCAAAAACTACTGGGCTGATTTCAAAAATTCTTTCACCTTTAAAAAGCTGAGTTATCAGTGAGTAACATAGGCTATATTTTAATTAATTTAACACGGGCAAAGTCGCGAGCAACAGCTAGTAATAATCATACGTTCCCACTGAGGGGTCGGAGCCTACCCTAAGTTAGATGTGACCAGGCCTTGCTTTACGTTCCAAGATTTTTAACAATTGCAATGTCACCAAGTTGAAAGCTCCAACTATCTTGAGTCTTTAGTCTTGAAGCATGACACGTGTTAAGCTCTTATTTTTTTAATAGTTATTTCGTGAAACTGATGGGGATGACAGGTGTGTCATTCTGGATGGACATCGGCATGCTGGTGGTGATGCTGGTCGCGATGCACGCGGTGGGCTATTACCTGCTGAGACAGAGATTGTCGCCGAACTACGCATTCCGCGCTATTAAAGTCATCGGACGATTTGTTAAGACCAAAATTAGCGTATCCCACTAAATTGATGCAGTAGTAATGATATCATGGGTGTCACCCTGGAGAAACGTACTCGTATGTACGCAATGTCATACTAATTGTGACTATAACTAAATTACAAATGCGAAAGTTTAGATGGATGGATGTTTGTAAGAGTTTGTAGCTTAAACTAATGAACGGATTGCGATGAAATTTGGTATAGATGTAGATAGTCTGAAAGAACATAGGCTACTCACTTTAGTTTTTTTTTAATTCCACGCGGACGGATTGGTGGGCGAAAGCTAGTGTGTAATGAATGTAATATAGACATGAATTACTTCGAAATACTAAGATATCTACAATTCCTATAGTCCCACTATTAATGACTTGTTGTATGTATGTTAAAAATAAGACCACAGGTAGTAGGCATTCTCTATGAAATAAAAAAAAATTATACTACTAGACCTCTTTATTAATGGCTGGAGACACTCATGACACCCATAAATAAAAATTAAGTATTGTAATAAAGTTAGTAATTACTATGTAAAAAAACATTGTTTAGATCTTAATTTTTGGTCTTTAATTATATTTCAAGCTGTAAAAGTATTATTGGATATTTATTTATTTCGTGTAATTTTACTCAAATTTAATTAACTTAATTTTTATAGTTTAAAATTATAAATAAAGGTTATCGTTATAGTTATAGTTTTTTTATATTATAACACTGCATCTTGGTACTAGATTGACTGTTTAAAATATTTATACAAAAATCCTTAAAAATAAGATATTACTGTATAAAATGTTTTTAAAAATAAGTTAAGATTGTCTAAATTACCCTACTGTCATCAAGTACTTTGCATTATAATCATTTTTTTTCCTTAAGGTATTTCTCTTAAAAATGTGATAAAAATAGGAATTATTGTCTAGTTTAAATTTAACACATTTTATATGATACAAAGAATTTGATTATTCAGTAAATTGCCTATCAGAAATGTAGACATTGTTTTAAATTATAATTGAAAGGCATAACAGTCTGTGATGTTACTTTTTGTAAGTTATCCAGTGTGTACATTTAAGTTATTAATAGTAAGTTTAACATAGAAATAGGTTTTGGGAATTGTATCTAATAATTCTTACAAACGACAGTGTTTTAAAAATAAAACTCCATAAATGCATTCGTTTTCATTTATTCACCAACCAAAAATGTCTCACTAAAATAAATCACCATTTGTTAAACTTAGGAACACAAATTTGATATGAAAATTTCCTTGTTAACGTTATTTTTAAATTAATTTGCACCTGCAAGAAAAAAATAGCAAAATAGCTTAACGATATTTTACCAATTATTAAAATGTTAGGTGCTTTATTAAATTCAATGATCAATAAAGAACTTGATATATGCTCCATAAGTTTAACGTTTGCAACTTTCAAAGAAATCTGACTAGGAAAGTCACTTAAATAGTTTTAGTGTTGCCAATTTTTACCATTTGTTTCCACTGAGATGTACAACAAAATATTATCTTTGTAAATGGAATGAGAGATAATGTTTTTGTACAGATTTTAAGCAGTGGAAACGAACGGTTAATCAATGAAAAAAGGTGTTCTACATCTAGGTTCTAATATTGTGCTCTGTGCTTTTTATTTTTTGGATTGATTGCAATTTCAATTTTTTAAAATTTCTGTTACGAAACATAAGCAATTTTTGTTTTCCTCTTAATATACTTTCTTGGCAATGTAATAGGTATTCTACAAAACAGCTTATTTATTATAGATACTACAATTACACTATATACAAACTAGAAATAATGGAATGCAACCCTATTCTTATCCCTACATGTGATAAACTAAAAGACGTACAGAAAACAAGAAATAACTCCAAGCATATAGAGTATTTAACACATAAATATGTTTAAAATATTCACACTATATTTAATAGCTGCACTATATATTAAATCATAAGGCCAATAAAAATTATCATCGAAATAAAAACAAAGAAATAATATAAAAGAATAAAATATAAAAACATAATTCGTAAAACAATTATAAAAATCTAAACATTAATCCAAATTTACAAAAAATAACGATAACATAAATTTGTACAAAACTAAAATTATACATAAAATATAATAATAATACTTCATGTATGTTTTCAATGTAACATATGTAAATATTGTCTTAATAGAAAGAATAAAATTAACTGTAAACAAAGATATAAAATCCTTTAAACATTTATACAAATTATTCTGTAAATAAAAGACAAGGAGTCAATATTGAGTTTTCAAATAATTGAAAAACATAATTCCTAATACATGGTGAAAATATTGAACAATCTTGTTATTTGTACTATTAATCGATTTAAAACCGCCAAATAAAATAAAAAACGTAACGGAAGACGAAAGTAATTTTCTTTAAATGGTAAATCCACTAGTAAAATTTACAATTCGATACATTGCACAATAAGTAATTGCGTGTTATTTTTATTTTACATACAAATAAGCTATCACTATCCAAAAGAAACTTCTAGGAGTTTCCAATCTCCATTATAAATAATTTTGTTCCTCAATAACTTATTTTATTTGAACCAAAATCTCCTTAAAGTAACGTCTTTTATTTCTACAAACTTTTATTTAACTAAATTTATCTCCATTCCACTTTCCCGGCACTTACAATTTTTAACCTAAATATATTTACACTCTATGGTAACTGTAATTATTTTTCTATTGTTTTTTTAATCCATTATAGACCAACAAGATATCTGGCCCGGTGAGCATAAGTAAAACTACATTATGATAGCTCACTAGCGACCTCTTATTATTTTTTCTATTGCCATTTTTGACATTGACAGAGGCCACCGAGTTTTTAGTTCCTAGTAAGCAAAAAATTCCCGACTTTCGAAATTATCCCATGTGGAAACCAAACTTTATGCTAATTTTTTTCGAAATAATAAAAATGACGATATTCATCCATGCAGTTGCCGCTCTCTCATTGGTCAAAATATTACGCTTTCAAGACGACATTGTTAGTTCACAAAATTGCCTACTGTCAGAAGATCCTTGTAGGTCTATACATATTTTCTGACAGAACGAGATAGCGCTTCTTACCGGGCAAGACATGCTTGTTTGACTATAATTGTCAATTTTCAATTAATATGTACACTTAACTGACATAATTGCTCTACATTTTAAGTATTTTAGTGTCTTTATAATACTAATACTTGATGTAATTTGTTGAATATTATTCCTCTATCATGCTTAAAGTAAATAATCGTTTAAGCATTATCTTAGTGAGATAGTTCGTATTAAATCTATGCTTGTTGTTAAATGATCACTAAGATACGTCCTTAGTGGCCATCAATCTCTAAGTTCGACATTATAAAATGAATTTCTAGAATAGAATTATTTTACACTTACACCAATATTACATTTTTTTGTCGAAAATCATAAATCAATTTATTAACCTATAATTCCGTGTATTTCAGATCAATTTTGAGATTGGTATTTTTGTACCGGATTTAAAATTATTGAATTTAATTTTAAACACAATAATACGCACCGGCGAAATTAATAGGAAATATATAAATTTGTTATTTTACAATCCGAATGTTTTAAAATAATTTCCAAATAAAAATCTGAGTTTAAATTAATTATTTTTTGATGAATAAAGCCAATGTTAAATCATAGTTTACATACATTTCAATATTAAAACGTATTAGCTTAAATTAAATATTATAAATTTGTGAATTTTGGCAATATCTAAACTGGAATTTATAACCCTTTATATGAACGCAATTATATGGAAAATAGTTCACATAATGACATTCACAATAAGCTCGAGCATTTAAATGTCTTTTCATTGTTTAATTAAAAAAATAAACATATAATTGTTTTTAATATCATACTTTTCAATGACACAAGAGATTCAGATATTAATATCTTGTCTGAATTTCTATTAATTCCCAAATTGCATTATTTTTATGATAATTCGCGTTATTAGTGACGCTATACTAATGGATGAATTTTTATTAACCGCTTTACTCGAATTTGAATACATTTTAATGGCCTCGTTCTGTTGTTGGAGTAGCCAAATTAAATACAAAATCAAACGGACGAAGGAATGATTTCCTTCTAGCCGCATAGTATGGACACTAAGGGGCCGAATACTGAAACGATTTGTTAAACACTTCGTTTTATAAGCGTCATTTTTAATCTGACAGGCATCAAAATTTTAATTAGAAATTTAATCGTAGCATTTAAAACGTAGCACATATTCCGCCGTAAGTCGCATCTAGATTAAGTACAATTTTTAGTGATCTCTAAAGAAATAACTATTTTAACACTTAAAAATGCAAAGATGTGTTAAAATGAAAAAAATACCCTGTTACGCAAACTCGAATTAGAGTTATTAAGCGTCAGCAAAAGATTGAACATAATTAGAAGGAAAACTGCTGGCTGATTTTATATTGGTCACACTGGTCTATGTACAGCGCGGGTCTGCTTGCATCGAGACAGGCGTCGAGTTTGGCGTGTCGGATGATTTCTCCTTGGCGTCGCCACATTTGGGCGTCGTCTGTGGCGTCGCAGGCGGCCAGCACCGCCGTCACACGGTCCTCGGCCGACAGCGAGATGCACAGACTATGGTGACGTATCAGGCCGTTATCGAAACGCCACTCCTGATTACCGCCAGAGTCATGGCAGGGGTACATGCCTGGGGGATATTACGGAAAGATTAATGTTCGCCTCATAGAATGTAGCTTCGGGTAAGAGCGTGCATTTGACTAAACTATCGCACAACTGTGTAGTCGCGCTTTGATTTCTATGTGCTTATATGGAGTTGCGCACACTACCCGATTTTTAGTTGTACAATAAACAGTTGAAGGCTGCGAAACAATCGACAATCGCACAACAGTTGCGCGATAGCTTAATCAAATGTGTGAAAGATCAATGAAAGAAGGTTCATTAACCCTTAATTTGACGGAGTTTTTTGTAACAAAATAAAAATATTTCTTACCAACATACTAAAATCAAAATCTCACGTATTTTTCTCTAAACTAGTTCAATAGATTATTTAAATTAGTTGTCATACTGGGCAATATCGAATTGGTGAATCCTTTAACATTACTTACCGAGCGTGCCATCTACCAGATGTCCCATAGTGTCGAGGCAGCGCGGACCTTGACGGATAACGTGCGCGTTGTCCGAGTTCTCGAGCGTCGGCACTTGCAGTTCAGGGTACACTTTCTTCAGATACCAGCGGAACGACTTGCAGTGCAGCTTCTCACGGAGACGCACGCGCTCGGAGATACTATCAAAGAGAAAGAATTCATGATATGTGAGAAACGAAGACATTTCAATCAAAATGTAACTAAGAAAGATTAATCCACGCGATCTGTACTTAATTAATCTAATTAGTTAATAGAAGTTGGATTCATTGAAAAATAATGCAGTAATTTCTTTCCTATATTTAGTAGTAGCTGCTAGCGACTTCGCCCGCGTGAATTTAAAAAAAAATATACCTTATGTTACTCACTGATAACGTGGCTTAGAATTTTTGATATCGGCCTAATAGTTTTTGAGTTATTTCAATACATACAAAAATATAACTCTTTCCTGTTTATAATATTAGTATAGATATTCATGAGACAATTTATCAAATCTTAATAAATTCTTAACCCTAGTATGTAGCACCGTTAGACTTCAATTTACATTAATAGTGAAAACTGTAGTACTTACTCTCCAAAATCGACTTGCTTTGCCAGAGGCTGTGATCTATAGTACAGTTCTTTGTAATCATCCATCCAGACCTCTGCGGCGCGGCGCGTGTTCCTCGCGAACACCGCACCTGACCCGCCGGGGAACGTGTAGGGATGTCGCTTGCGGAACACGTGACCCACCCGGGAACAGGGAACGATCTCTAATGACCCACCGCACTGCCACACTCTGGAAAGTTTTAAAAGGCGAATTAGACTTATGTAGTCCTTATAGGTGACGGGTTTATTTCTTGTGACAGACCATTTATTTCGGTGAACATGTAATTCATACTTCTTTCACTTTTATTTGTAATTAAAAACTAGCTGTTGCCCACGACTTCGTCCGCGTGTAGTTCATAAGTTCAAAACTTATGATCGCCCCTTTTTTGAACCTATTACCTAAAGTATTATCTTAGTATTATAGTAATCTACGAAATTACAGGAATCTACTTCAGTAGATCCCAAATTCGTCTTCGTCTGGCTTCAGCCAGATCCCAAATTTCTAAGCCCGGTAGTTTGTGAGCTGATTTTACGGCTACCCTTATTGTGTTCGCGATATCTTCTAAACTATTTGTCCAATTTAAATACTGGAAATGACAATTTTATTTTACATTAAATTCTCCTGACAAACAAACGCATTTATTTGGATAAGGATTAATATTGAAACCAATAAAACAACGACGCAAATAGCACGCAATTTTCATTTCTAAGACATTTTATTGACCTTTAATCCACATTCCTAAGAAACATGATAAAGATATTTGAAGAACTCAAAAATCTTTTGTATTTAGTTGAACTATAGTATACCAGAAATTTAACATGACTTTAATCTTTATACTGTGAATTTGTTACACTTACCTGAAAGATATTTCGAGGTTCTCACCACCCCAGACGTCCATCTTCATGTCGTACTTGCCGAGTTTATTGAAGTACTGCCTGTCCATGCTGAAGAGGCCGCCGGCGATCATGGGCGTGCGGATTACTTGCGTGGGATCGCTCAAGCGGGCGCTGCGCTCCGCATGCGAGAGATATTCCCACTGTACATTACAAATCCAATTTAAATAAATTGGTGCAGTTGTTTAGGTTATGCGACGAGACGATGGGGACATAAACCAGAAAGTGTTAAGAATGAATGTGGATGGCTACAAAGGAAGAGGAAGACCGAAGAAAGTATGGATGGATTATGTGAAAGAGGTTATGCTTAAGAAGGGAGTGGATTCAGATATGACGGCTGATAGAAATGTATGGAAGTGCAGCACATACTGGGCCGACCCTCCGTAAGGGATAAGGGCAAGTTGATGATGTTTAGGTTACGAGATCATAAAGGGATTGATACAGTCCGAGGTGTCTCTTGAATTAGTCAGGTAAAAATATCAGATGGTTTCAAATTAGATAAATCAAGCAAAAAATAATATTGTATTGAATTAATAAACAAGTGAACTATTAACGTAAATAACAAAATGATATAAATCGAGATCGCTGGCAAAATAAAAATATAACCGTTGCTAAGGCGACGAAAAGTAATTAGTGTAATAAAAATTCTGGACGAGTCGAATGGCAGTTGTACAAAGGTCAGCGGTTCACCTTGAAGACCAGGTTCCAGTCGAAGCCGCCGCGAAGGTCGGCAGACGCGCCGATGTACTGGAACGTGTCCATGCTGATGACGTCAATTACTGGACACACCACCCTACTTGGATCCTAGAAGGTATAGTAAAGATCAGATCGGGGGTGAATGATTATTCGTTGGTGGGATTGTTATAAGCGGTCTTTGAAACTTCGTTACCACGGTTAAGGAAAGAGATATGAGAATACGGTTAATTGCTTTTTCGCACAAAAATCGTACTTAGCTTTACTTAGATTTTTTATTATGTATATCTGGAATATTCAATTGATTTCAAAGTTTTAACACAAAAAGGAAACAATAATAAAATAAAACATGTGTAAATTAATTAACAATGTCGTCGAATTTTCGATTTATCTCGAATTAATTTATATCTTAAGTGAATTGTTAAAGGTCAGTGTCTTCTTGAATTATTAATGGATGAAAAAACAATGAGGAAAAAGGAATGTCAATAAATTGAAAAAAAAAAACAATAATAATGATAAGTTTACAAAGAGTAAAGAGATAAATAGAAAGGAGACTAGGTATAATCTAAATAACCCGGTAATAAACGAACGATGGAATGAAGGAGGAGGTTACTTCTGGGATCATTAGGTCATATCTGCCCTCAGCGGTTAGGTGGGAATAGAAACACTAACATTACATAACGTGTCCTTACATAAATGTTGTCCGGATTATCGTTCTAACTAATGTAGTTTTTGTTGAAGTCTTCATATTTATGCAAATATTTATGATCAATGGTTGAGTGGTTAAATCTTATACCTTCAGTACCGATTCAACTAGCATGCCGAGTTCATTCACATGAAATTCGTGCGTGTTTCTAGCATTAAAATAGTTATCAAAAATAATGCGTTTCTGATAATAAAGTTCATGATGAAGCTTAATTTAAGGCGAAGTAGGTTGCGCAACCTTAAACTACATCCGGCAAGTATCGATCGCCTTAGTACATTGTTGAATTGTAATTGTTTGATTAGCATAGATTTAGTTGCGCCCAAATTATTGTGATTCTAAACAATACTAGTGAGTAGATTGTTTAATTTGATACACATAGGAATTCGTCCGTTTTTACGTGTACCGATTACTAATAGAAACATCCATATGGCCTGAGATTGACATTCGAAACTTTGACTAAACTATCGCAATTGTTTAATCTCGCTTTGATTCCTATGAGCTTATATGGATATTACAATACTCGATTTTTAGTTGTGCATCTAAACAATTTAATTTGCTATAAAACAATCGCACAACAGTTGTGCTATAGTTTAATCAAAGGCCCGCTGTTTGAATTTAGTTATTGTAATTCTATTATTTTATGTAACTAATAACTGTGATATCCGATAACATCCCTTCACTCGTCTCGTATTTCGAGCAATCACAATAGTCAAAGTCAAATAAAATCCACGTGACCTTCTACATTCGAATACCTTTCGATCTCAAATTGGCATATTTAGATGCAAGTAATAGTTGGTCAAGGTTCGGAAAAATATGATGTCAAAATCGATATATGTATACCAATTAACCTAGTCTGTATACAGTAATTAATTTAAACAATATTTTTATAACAACCAAATTGTCACAATCTAGTCAACCCATTAACATTTAAACATATCCAGAAATAAGACAAGTCAGTCAAAGTGAGTTGTTTATTTTGATGTTAACGTTTTCCTTAAGCGTCAGGGTCGAGGTCATCCAGTAAAATATAAGCCATATGGACAGAGCTATTAAGTTAAATACATGAGTGAGAAGGAAACGAAGTCAGATATAACGGTTGAGAGAGATGATAGCTATTAGCAACAACCGTGTGGCACAACCCTAATAACAGACAGGCAACCACCGTAACTGGCAATGAATCGACATAGCACAAAGCGACCATAACGAAGGCCGAACATGGCAAGGCTAATTTCAACTTAATTACGATTATATTTGATTTTTTTCACCTGCTAAAAGATAGATTT
>LD688971.1:1371961-1382177 GCA_003118335.3 Papilio memnon | reverse complement strand
TCACTTGGTATGTTTATTTAAATTTTAAAATAATTATGACACAATCAGAGAGCATAACAACGTGTGAAGGTAAAACAAACAGATTACAGTTAGGTAACGGTTACCTAAGATCGCAACAAGTGACCGATATAAATTATTATTATATAGGCGTTCTCGTCTGCAATAAAGTTAATGTTGGTTGTGTAAAGCACGCCGAGGGTACAACATCGATGATCCGATTTGCGCAATATCGTATCTTCCGTTCACTTTGACCACGTAACGATTTAAGTTACAAGCGACAGCGGGTAGACGAGTTTAGAAGTTATGGTTAGCGTTATATCTATGGTTTAACATACATAGTTCCTCGTGATACAGATTAGGTTCCATCTGTGTTGAATGCATTTGTTATATGTAAACAAGTAAATTATTTTAGTATTTTAATTAGTTCCAGTAAACTAATTATTAAATAATTTAGTTCCAGTAAATATAAAACAAAAAAAAACAGATTTTTGTATTTTTAAAATCAATATGTTGTTTTGAAAAATACAGAAAGTATATTTAGCTCAAATTGATTGAAATTTGTTGTAATTTTGGTAGAGATGAATATTGAATTATGAAAAAAAAAAAAACATAAATTGACTTTGAAATACGCTTGGCGCTTATATTTTGTACGTCTCTATCGAATGCATCTCGGTATCTGTTGCCACTATGTGAGGCAAGTTACTTTCAAAGTAAATCGCTTTTGCAATTTACCTTGGTCGAAGTGCGCGGGCGCATCGCCTTTGCAGACTATACCGTGGAAAAATTGCAACTAAGCAATCCTATGAGTTTTTTCATAAATAAAATATTGCAAATAGTAAGGAGAAAAAAGATCAATTGTAACTAAAAATTTTAAATGTACCCTAATTTTGGGTTTATGATTGCTATAAAAATACAAGGTCCTTAACAAGTCGAAAAGATTGTAAAGTTCTCGAAACTCCATAATTAAGAGTTTTTATTAAAATTCAATAATGCTGTATAATTTTATTTTTATTTCAAAATAAATTCTTCAAGTCCATTTGAAAGTCGATCGGTCAATGGACATTTGTCCTTGAAAACCATTATTATCAAAAATAACGTAAAACTTTACACTGGTTTATGAAACTCTGCATATACACTATGCTACGGACGATATTGGTCGATATCTTTTTAAAATGTACAATAGAAATAATGTATGCAGCAATGTGCAGTAAACAACGAAAAATTGGAAATTGCGTTGTCTACTGCACATCCCTTTCAATCAAATTTCTATAGGAATTGTAGGATTTCCCGATTCTCTTAGGGCTTATTTCGACAACCTCATTTGTATTTAAAAAATACCTTTGAATCTTTCTTCCTAATATAGATGTCAAAATGGAACCTCTATATTTAACAGAGAACGGCCGTTTTAATCAAAAACTTTTTATTAAACAACTTCATATTATTACCTATAATTTATCTATACTAATATAATAAAGCGTAAACACACTTCTTTGTTGCCTAAGATGACAGCAATTACAGCATATTTTTGAATAATTCTTTTTTTAATAAAAAGCCCTACGCTTACGTCACGCTTTAGGCTACATATTTTCACGCCATTAAACTTAGGGGGTAAATATTTTGGATAAAAACCCTAATGTGGGAAAGAGACCATAAGTTGCTGCCACCATCAAGGAAACAGGATTGCCATGGTTTGTCATCAGGTCATGTCATTTTGACATTTGCAATTGATAATTTGACAAATGAAAAACAATAAATTAAAGTTTTTATAATTTCACGCGGATGAAGCCGCATGGGAACGGCTAGTATTTAATAAGAACAAAACAAATTATTATTTCATCAATCTGTATCAAAGCTATTTAAAAAAAAAACTTCATCGACATTTGCAAATGTCACTGTAGGTTATAAATACAAATTAAAGATCTAATAAAATCATTTTAGGATTAGAGTATCAAATATACATTAAATATAATGAAATTTGACCTTTATTGTTTTGTAATTCAGCTTAGTTGTCATCAAATACCAAAAGGTAAAGCTGGATTTGATTTGATTCTAATTTACTGGTACATTTGCATTCCATCTTAATGGGGATATTCCATTAAAGTTTGTGATGTAAAATTGATTATAAAAGACTATTTAAGTTTATGTTTGTGCAGCAAGTATCTTCAGTCTTTGGAAATCGAAAAGGACCCCGTAAAAATCTTTTACAGATATAACTTTCAGGTCTGACAATGGAGACAGAATATTTAAAATCCATTAAAAATTATGAATGTTTATTTTAATGGTATTCATAAATTTGAATATGAACAACGAAATCTTGACCTATCTGTCAATACCCAATAGTGTCATTATAAATAACCGAAATATTATTATATTATATTTGAGACAATGCATTTTTGAAATGGAACGGTGAACGTGTTACAGCGTCACGTCGCTCAGTCCTTGACATTAGCGTGATAGTCACGTCCCGTCACCGTTCAGCACGCTCACATTGCTTAGGGTTGAGACACACGGAATGTTCACCAAGAGCTTTTAGATTGGTGTGAACGTTGAAAGAAAAATATTTTTGCCATAACTTAGGGTTGCTTCTGACTAGCAAAATATTAATATTTTTCGATATTTTCTTTTAATTTAATAATACTGTACAAAGAAATTAAATCTAAGCAATGGCTTGTGTCCAATCTTTAACATACAAAGCAGTGAAACTTAAAAATGTTAATTTTATTGAAGATGCAATCTTGTCGCTAGTTAAGACGGGCCCTTATTATTAGCGCATCGCTAGACATAATGCGGTGACATTTTAAAACCACAATGTTGCAACTATCGGATGCTTGCGGTTCAAAACCGCAGATGTACGAGTAAGTGAACGAATCGAAAATTATATGTAAATGTCAGAAGAACTTTAGCCTAGGGTATTGCCTTTTGTCCTTTTTAATGAATATTAAGATTTTTCTTACTCATACAGCCTGTTTTACATTATTGAATGTTGTTGGAAACCTTCCAAGTCTGTTTGAATTTGGAAGACAATAGACAGGAAAATGGGGCCCGGTACTTATTAATTCAGTTACCGGTTACCTTCTATTAATAACAGTAACACGAGATATAGTAATTGCGAAATGAGCCTACACTACCCGAGACCGGACAACTGTAAACGAGGGAACAATGTAGTACAAGCAAGCCATAAAGAACACGACTCAATGTCCCAATTAAAATCCAATTAATTTGCCTGCCCTAGACTCTTTATCCTTTACCGCGGCCGCTCTCAATCATCTTTCATTCCAATTAAAATGGCCATCGTACTTGTTAATTGATAACTGAACAAATATGTGAAAATATCTACAACGCAATGACTTCTCTCGGTAATTTTACTTTCAGCAGTTGGAACTCACGAACGCATTAACGCATACATTACCTATTGTTACAAAAGTCAAAGCACAGAGTATGATTTAAGATAATATGAACCATTATATTCCACTTCATCTTTATCTGAGATTTGTAGCTGCGATGCATGCAGTATTAAATTAGCTAACATTTGTCATCATACATGACAGCCGTGTGACAAACACTGTATTTGTGAATTTTATTTTGTATACTCATACCT
Organism: Papilio memnon; assembly: GCA_003118335.3. Taxonomy (NCBI): domain Eukaryota; kingdom Metazoa; phylum Arthropoda; class Insecta; order Lepidoptera; family Papilionidae; genus Papilio; species Papilio memnon. Next base: position 1,378,579 of record LD688971.1, on the reverse strand, counting down.
TCAAGAACAAGTTTACGACAATAAATAGCTACGTTTGCTTTCGTTTAAGGGATGAGGAAACACTTTTGTGTTATTGCCTTTCTATATTAAATCAACGTTAAAGTTTATTTTATTATAGAAAATGTATTCAAGTACATAGTAAGTAAGGCGCAGTTTCATTAGTTGATAGCGCCCGCATGTTTCGACTGATTTTCAAGGCATGCGTTGGATAGTCCTTACTTTTTCTTAATGGGCATTATACTTAAAGGAGCCCCGCACAACGCTTGCTTAACATCGACCGATCGTTTCCAACAGTTGTTAGCCCGTATGCGGGGACTTCCCTGCTGTATAATGCTGGAGTTTCGACTGATGAAATTGCGTCCTTATGTTTGTTTATATCTAGAATCTCTTAAGTCATGAATACGAAATTGTAACGAATATGGATTATGGTAGACTTAGTAGATATATACGTTATCTCTTGCAAATGTTTGCTAACATTGCGAGATCTCGAGCGAGTTTCAACATTATAATGACGTGCGTTGATTATATTTGAATTTATTAACTTTGAAGAATTTAGGGCAGATTAGATCATGTCTTGGAAGTATTTTCAATTAATTACGTCGACTATATAGATATTTACAATACGGTTATAGTTAGTTAAGATTCAGAGAAATCAAGCGAAAATTAGGAGTTTCGTTTTGGAGAAATCATTACGCATTTGTTGTATATTATAGTGTTGTCGATGTTAATAATAAAAAGATCTTGAATGTAAACTTAATTATTGCAGCGACAACATCACCTGCAATGCCGACCGTTAACGCAAACGTTTGTCAATTATTAGAACCAGTGGTTACTTTGCCTTTTACCATAAACAACTTTGTTTATGATTTCCTAAGCAATAATGTGATAAATTGATGGCAAATTATGCGTCAAGAAATGCATAATGATCGGATGATGCAATGCAACAATGCAACTATCCGTCTAGGACAGCATTCACGGAAACCGTTACCAAATCGATTGGTACATAGCGTCTTGGTGTTTATATCGACTTTCAAACATTAGTCGTTTAACAATTTGCATATAACTGTAGTCACTAATTTGGCTATAACTTTGACAAAAGACAAAAGCCAATTGTAGGGAATATCCTGCACGATTTTACAATTACAGGTAGATATAGTAAATTTTACTTTTAATTGTAGATATTAAAATAAGTATGAATGGAATTTACGCAGATATTATTACAATGTAATGCATGTTAATGAAACATCGATTACATGCATTTAGAATAAATTTTTATTTTTATGTCTCTTGACTCATAAATAATCAATGTGTCGATGTCTATATCAAGGTTATAGGTCAGAGTAGATTATTAAGTTCCTTTTCGCGTTAGATATAAATGCGATGTAATAATACACATTTATGATAATACATGAATTTTAATTATTTCAATAGACATACATACAAGCCAGCATTGTCTGTTTTCAGCGGAAAAAGATCAGTTTTATCTGAACGAACCGATTGTTCAGATAAAACTGAGCTAGGCTTTAGCCTTCACTTATAGGACAAAGAGAAAAGCGCTCGGGAAATCAAATTATGAAAAGAGCTTTTCTTTATCTTTAAGTACATTGTTTGAAATATTGAAAATTTACCACTGAATTGATCTTTTTTCTCAGTTTTTGTAACACATTTTCATAAACGTATTTTATTTACAATCTTACTATTATAAATGTGAAAGTTTGGATGGATGGATGTTTGTTAGAGTTTTTAGCTTACACGGCTGAACGGATCTCTATGAAATTTGGGATAGATGTAAAAGATAGTTTGGAAGAACACATAGGGTACTTTTATATTTTAATACCGGGCGGTCGGAGTCGGTGGCGAAAGCTAGTAAAGAATATCGTTTTAACATTTAGTTTTTACGTACCTCTTTAATTCTCTGCAGCAGTGGTTCCAGCCAGTGTACGTTGCACTCCACGTGTGAGTCTAAGAAGGTGAGTACAGGCGCAGTGGCGGCGTCCGCGCCCCGTACTCGAGACCGCATCAAACCCTCGCGAGCTGAATTCCTGATCACGCGAACTTTGCGAATAGCTCGAAGCGAGGCGCCATCCTCAGCTAGGGTATAATTTTATAAGCGTTACGAAATAATCTACAGGGTGACACATTTCCCTAAATATAGTGATAGCAGAATTTTGTATGGCTTTTTCTACATTTCTAATTTCATAAAACATTCCAACTATTTTTAGGGATTATTAATTAGATATTGTGTTTTTAAAAAAATGTATAAATGCAACTTGAAGTATAAACATATTAGACCATGTTTAAATGGCAATCAAAATGGTATATGGTGTTCATATAACTTAGATGCCATACTTTCCGTTGCTAAAAACATCGTCTATAATGTACAATGCGTTGGATCACATTACTATGAGACTTATAATCCGTATAATAGAGCAGCTGTGAGCTCAAACACCGACTCGCTTTCATACCGGCTCGCATCAAATTCTCCAATTAGCTTTGTGTAGCGAAATGTACTCTTGCTATTGTTCATCAAACAATGCTTGAAATTTAATAAGCGCCTTTATTGTTTTCTTTTTCTTAACATGTGTGATGTTAATTAAATATCACAGTATTGATTAACTACGCATTGAAATGAGTAATTATGACCTACAAGGATCTTATGGCATTTTTTAATGTTAAAAGTAAGGTACCTGCGAGTTTTAAGAGTTACCAATAAGCAAAAAATCCCAACTTCTTTCGAAATACCCCCCTTTTAAAAACAAAACAAACTATATGCTAATTTATATCGAAATCAAATTTAGAAAATAAAAATGTCGACATTCGAACGTGCAGTTGCCGCTCCCTCATTGGTCAAGATATCTCGCTTTCAATATGACATTATTAGTGTACAAAATTGCCAACTGCCATTTGATCTTTGTAGGTCTATACCTCCTCTGCAACTTGGCACATACTTAAGCTCACAAATATAAAAATAACTTACGGTTATCACTAAAGTCGTCTACAAGTATGATCTCCTTTATTAGATATTCTGGACTTCTGTTGAGGACACTGAAAAAACATACAATATGTTCCTTACTTTGTCTATCAATCAATGAACTTTCAGCGAATCTATCATAGATATAAGCGGCAATCGTCCTAGTCTATTAGGCACTTAAATAATCTCCAGAGATAAAGTGTGAGTATTCTTAAATTTTACCTGACAACAGTACGTAGTAGCGTCGACCGAGCTTCATTATGGAATGTGATAATAACACTGGTTTCAGGTAGGTCTGGATCGAATTTTTTTAAACGGCACCTGCAGATGAATCGAATACTTATTTATTATTTTTGAATTAAATAGACCAATTCCTGAGAACGTTTTTCGTAACGACATAGTTTTTTGTATTAGATTTGTGCAACACCCCTACCGGGCGTAAAGTACCAACAACCCTTACATTTTGTCGACAACGTTACTAATAGATACGTTCTCGCAACTGTCACGCAAATATTCTTGATAGACGCCCAGGTCGTGAACTTATTAAATAGTAAATCGTATTAGTAAATCTCACTGAATGGTTTATACGAAATGAAATTATTACTGTTGTTGGTTAAAGGTAAATGCACAAGTCCTCATATATCATTTGTATAGACGTCAAACGGTATTCGGTATGCGACCTGTCGCTTCCAGATTTGGTAATCGATGACCAAAGCATTCTGTGTATGTCCCAATCTGGTTCTAAATTAGTTTTAACGCATTCACAGTTCAGATACGCCTTTAAGACTTGACGTAGCCTAGAAACTGAGTACTTGATGACCAGTACTTAATTAAGAGGACGGCAAATCAATTTTAAAGGACCTACTTTTTAACACTAATATGTATAAATTCTAATGAAAATGTATCTTAAATAAAATAATTCGTTAGTTAATCGCACTTAATCAATTTTTATTTATTTCATAACAAGGTCAAACTTGATATGAGAAAAGACCTTGAAAACTAGCTTAGTTTACAAGTCATATCACCTGTGCCTAATAAATTTTAATTATTACACTGGTTTTATGATGAACATTAACTTAATGGACATAAATATAAATAAAAAACTGCCATTTTATATTTTTTATAACTTTATAAATACGCGAATATTTTTAACGCAACTGTATTAAAAAACCGAATGTTTTAGAGCCAGTTAAATTTAATTTGTGCATCCAGGGTCGGATCCAGGTCGAGGTTGGTTCAGCCCTATTAAAATTGATGCATCTTATTGCATCAACATACATAAGTATTACAGGTTTTAAACTACGATTTAGGGGCCCATCATTAGTCGTGTCTTGTTGCATCGATTATCATACTTCATACTAATATTATAAATAGGAAAGTTTAGATGAATGTATGTTTCTTAGAGTTTGTAGTCTAAACTGTTGAACCGATCTGGATGAAATCTGGCATAGATGTAGAACGTAGTCTGGAAGAACACATAGGCTACTTACTTTTGTTATTTTATTCCACGTGGACGGAGTCGCGGGCAAAAGCTAGTTGTTGAAAAAAAAACTTACATCGCGTTTCTGGTATCAGGGACAGCTCGGTTACTAGGTAGGTTATCCGATGCGGCTTGGTTGAAGCGATTTCGTATGTAAGGGTCTTTGTCTCTCTTGTCTCCGGAGACGTAGCCACCTTCATCAAAGTACGTCTTGCCTGTACTACCCGTACCATAGTTGTCTTCAGGTGACGCAGGACTGCTTTCTGTTTCTTCTACATCCGCGTGCTGTTTGATAAGACGGAGCGCGATGTTTTCTTCCTAAAGCAAAAGAAAATGCTCGTATTCAAATTTAAACTTAGTATTACTATAACAATATTATAACTGTTAATACATTTTAAATAACGGATACCTACTTGTAAAAAATGTATGATTTTAAGTAATAAAATATTTATTTATTTATTTTAAAGTTTTAAGATTGTTGCGATTATCTTATATCTAATGACCTCAAAGCCATTGAAAAATTAACAAAAACTCTTATTTTAAGACTACCGTGTCCCCTAGTGGGTCCATTTCATAATGAAATCATACTAATCATATTAATATTATAAATGCGAAAGTTTAGATGGCTGGAAGGATCTTTGTTAGAGGTTATAGCCTAAACGGCTGAACGGATTTCGATGAAACTTGACATAGACGTAGAAGATATTCTGGATGAATACTTAGGGTACTTTTTTTTTTTTTTTTTANCGCGAGCAAAAGCTAGTAGGGTTATATTTAAGAACATTTTCGTCTGGAATTCATAACATTGTACATAAAACATTTCCACTTGCATGTAAATATATTTGTTTGTTCTGAAGTTAGTGTTGTGAGTGCATCATAAAGGCAGTTACACACGCGCTAACTGGGGCGTGTGACAAACGTGTCAGATGCAACTGTAGGGGACATGTTTTATGGCACTCAAACGACCGCAACGATGTCTGTCTATTGTACTAGCTTTTGCCCACGACTCCGTCCGCATGGCATTAACAAAAACAAAAGTAAGTAGCCTATGTGTTCTTCCAGAATATCCTTTACAGCTGTGCCAAATTTCATCTAAATCCATTCAGCAGTTTAGGCTACAAACTCTTAACAACCATCCAATAATTTAACTTTTGCATTGATGATAACAATTAACGTACGTAAGATTACAATTAACCGTTATCTCAGTTTTTTTAATAGCAATGAGAGAGATAAAGATAGTTCTGAACGACTGTTTCTTTACTAGAAAGTTCTGGAAACACACAACTATGATCTCAAACTTCAACTATAAAATGTGTTCATATGTTATGATGTGATAAATATATTTAAGAATTTACATTAACATTGTTCATATCTTTGTAATCTATACTTCTATATTAATATTATAAAGAGGAAAGATTTGTATTTTTAAAAATTCTTTTACTGTTAGAAAGGTAATTTATCTGTGAGTAACATAGTAACTATATTTTTTAATTTCACGCGGGCGAAGTCGCGAGCAACAGCTAGGAACATATAAAGGAACAAGTTACATAAGCCCGTAAATATTTTAATAACCCAGACGTATTTTACACATAAAATATTTAACTAAGCCCCGCGTTCTGAAATATTATCCTTTCGTGAAAATCTTTTCGGATTAGACAGGAATTCGCCTCTTCCGACCGGCGCTCGAATGATAAGTAACTCAACTAAGTATAGGTTTCCTTCGTACATTTATGATTCCACTAGCTTTCGCCCGCGACTCTGTCCGCATGGAATAAAAAAAAGTAAGTAGCCTATATGTTCTTTTAGACTATTCTCTACATCTATTCCAAATTTCGTCGAGATCAGTTCAGCAGTTTAGGCTACATACTCTAAACATTCATCCATCTTAACTTTCGCATTTATAATATTAGTAATATTATGAGTCTTTATTTTGTGTTTTACAAAAAATTGTTAGACTTGAATTAAACCAACATATAAAATGACAATAACTGGTGGCCGCTTGTTCTTTTGCCGACGTATAATCAATAAAAAAAATATTAAAAACTCGAGAAAAATTTGCTTTATTATTTAGCAATTTCACACAAAGCTCTTTGAGCAATGTACTGCAATTTCTGATTATATTCAGAACTAGCTGTTCCCTTGCGGCTTCATCCGCGTGAAATTATAA
>LD688971.1:1271683-1282258 GCA_003118335.3 Papilio memnon | reverse complement strand
TGCAATTGATAATTTGACAAATGTAAACAATAAAATAAAGTTTTTGTAATTTCACGCGGATGAAACCGCACGCGAACAGCTAGTTAAAAAATAAAGTAGACATTTTATTCGAACTTCGAATTAAAAATATATTGACATAAAATGTTTTGTTGATCATAACGAGTTAATTGACGCTCATGTTGTTAAATCATCACTTAACTAAAACGCAATGTCAACAAAAGTGTATTCCAAAGACCTCCAAAGATTTGTATTTTTGGATTCTTGTATGTATTAAAATAACTCAGAAACTACTGGGCCGATTTCAAAAATTCTTTCACCATTTAAACTCTACGTTATAGCTGAATAGCATAGGTATTATAATATTTTCAAATTCAACAGCAATGGATGTAAGAATGGTTTATGTTAATACAACACTGTAGAACGTTTTGGGGTTCTTTTTTTTTGCTCGTTGTACTTTGGCATATCGTAAAGCAAACAATGATAATGTTTTGATCAAAAGGTGAATTTGAATACAGACAAGAGGTAGAATACAAGGACGTGTGTTTGTGTGTGCGTGCGACAGGACAGTGACGGAGCGGGCGGTGCGCGCCGCGTGACAGGTGCGAGCGATTATGACTAGTCGGGGGAAAAATGTGCCATGAATAACTTCCACGCGCTACGCTATTGTTATATGGATGCGACTATTATATTTTTCTTTTCATTAATTTTATGAACACTTAAAAATAAGATAGGATATCTACAGATTCTAGATTGTTGGAATTACTTAATTTTCATGATGGCAACATTATGTCAATTGTAGAACCGGTTTATAACATGGCGACACTTTTTGTTTTAATTTTAATATATTTGATTTAATTTTTTTATTATACCAGCAATTATATCTTGTACATTCAACCCCAATCCCTTAAAAGATCAACGTAAGGATTTATTTAAATATACGAAGAAATGAAATATTATCAACAATTATAATTAACGCACATTACTATAAGATCTTATGGGTAATACTTACTTTAAATTAATATTACCAATCTTACTAAGTGTTTTTTTTTTCAAACTCTGTCAATATCGATATAATAAATCAACGTTCCGGCTTATCCATAACAATCCAACATAGGTGGCCACGGAGTGAAAATAAAAAAATATGTGTTTTCATTACTGGTCGTTTCGTTTACACGCGGAGGCTTTTATTTTCGTCAAACCTGCCGTGAAAACGTTGCCGTGTGCCGACGTTGCGCCGGATTTACGTTCACTCGTCGATTTGACTGATGCGAGTGTAATTGAATTAATACTCATATATACTTTTAATTCAACGTCATACACGAATGCATTACAATGTTTAATTAATAGATTATTATATTAATTATCATTATCAACATCAGAATTTGTCTGCCTACTGCTGGTCATAGACGTTAAGGGCACATACTACGTATAATTAATTTAAAGCCCGTCCCACCAATTTGTAAATTGTCTGAAAACATTCCAACGTGTAAAATATGTGATGGAATTATCGGAATTTGTTGCCTTATCTGACAGTGACGTCATTTTTAAGCTATCTGAGCCTCTATCAGCCAGTGGCGGGACAGGCCCTTAATATTATAACATGCCTATGATTGTAAATACTGTCATTTAAAAAGATATTTAAAAACACATTTCATACGCAATTTAAGAATATAATAAAAAACGATCGTTTTGTCCGTTTTATTTATGCTTATCTCACACAATTGATTATTTCAATGATATTTTTTCAATAAACACACGAGCCCCTTCAAAGCCATCAACAGTCCAATTATTCGGATAATCCGTCCGGCTCTTTAAAAGCAATTAATATTCCATTGATCCCCTTCCTTCCCTCAGGCGCAATGACCATCAGGACGTCACAACATGGACACCTGGGGCGCTCACCTTTGTGTACAGTTTTATTCAAAAGGATTAAAGACTATTGGCTATCACAGGCATAGGGATGAAATAAATTCTTTTTGAAGTCTATGTTGATATAAGTGATTTTTTTATTTATTTTGTACTAGCTTTCGCCCGCGACTCCGTCCGCGTGGAATAAAAAAAACAAAAGTAAGTAGCCTATGTGTTCTTCCAGACTATCCTCTACATATATGCCGAATTTCAACAAGAACCGTAAAGCAGTTTAGGCTACAAACTCTAACAAACATCCATCCATCTAAACTTTCGCATTTATAATATTAGTATGATGTAAATATTTAAATTTGTTTATTAATTGACTGGAAATTAGTTTAGTGGTGTTATATTTGACATTTCCGACAAAAATAACCTATAAATCTATTTTTTAACCGGTATGAGTATAAAAATATAGTAAAAAAATTAACGAGGTTCTCGACTGGCCACAGACAATAGAGGTAAGCGATTTGGTTTGTATTCGGTGGTCTGTTCGGCCGTGCCCGGACCGAGTGCACTGCAAACAAACCCTTCGCCCGACCGACCGTTTGCTTTTCCCTTACTAAGCCACAGCCAATATCTACGTATGCTAGAAATTAAAGCAAAAAACATGTATTTTAGATGTCTTTTATAACATTTATGGGAAGTTGTTGAGCATAAAAGTAATTGAATTGTTTAATTTTAAAATTAATTTAAAATTTTGTTTTAGTAATAAATCTTTAAGAAACATATTTGTCTATTTTATTGTTACTTTGTGATGTTATTTAATTTATTCTAATTATGGTTCAAATAACAGACGCGACCAGAGAGTAATAATTCGCACTATACTGCGACTTTCACGGAAATAAAATTAATAAACATTAATTCAATTCTTAAAATAATAGAACAGTTATAACATCATCATCATCATATTCATCATCATCATTACTGTACGTCCCCACTGAGGGACTTGGAGCCTACCCTAAGTTATCACACAATTGTGATTAAAAGGTTTCAGAACCTAATCAATTTCCAGAACCATTTTTAAAAGAAATTAACTACAGAGCGCCGAATACCAATACAAAAAAAAATCTCAACACATGCAACCGAAGACGTTGAAATATCGTTAAATATAACGAAACAGCATCTAATGCATCAGACGGAGGGGATTAAGATGTCGGCACATAATTTTTCAATTTGCCCAGTTAAAACGCGTTTAGGAGATTGATTAATAAATCTCCCGCTCACGGGCTGGGGGAGTGTGATCTAGTTAACGTTCCCGCGACCGACCCTTGCATTCCTAGAAACCAAAACGATCGGGGGCATATTATGACAAATATTTGCACAACATATTCGGTCCCGTTTACATATCACAGATCTTAAACAGTATACAGGAATCAGTGTTTAGAACATGTACGTTATTTATGTCTCTAATATTAAAGTTAATAAAACATGGAATTGTTATTAAACTACTGTAATATCGACTTTAAACACAAGATAAAGAAAATTAAGAAAAAGTCAAAAATCTTTTCGAACTTATATAATGAGGTAAAAATAAAGATACCATATGGTATTCTACATATAATAAAAGGACACTTAAATATATAGATAACTTTAAAATTTTGATTCTAAAAGTTATATGTCAACAGTAGCGCCTAACGGATTTGATCTGCAAAGCGTCAGACCGTCAGCCCCCATCGCGCCTTGCATCGTTTTGATCCACGAATGTTTAATCTGCGACAGTGTTTAATTAAGCCGAGTTTGTCTTGTTGATTGTGTTCGCGCCAATTATAAGTTCCCGCGTATGCCCTTGACGTTGATTTGTTAAACGCCCCTAGGACTACGCGACTTTGCAAACTTTTATACACTGCATTGTTACCCTTCGGTGAATTTTTAATCTGTACACATTCCATAAAATATAGAGAAAAGTATTTAAAAGTTTATTGTTGTGCTTGTGCTAATAAGCAATTTAAAACTTTTTGCTAACTATATTGTGTCGTACAAAAATTAAATAAAGAAGTTCCTAGTTCTTCGATTCCCAAATTCACAGTAATGTAATATTAATGAAAATAAATACAGTAGTTGTATTAATTAAACGATTTTCTACCTTGTTTCTTTGATGCGCTTGCCACATAATATTTATCTTAGCAGAGAAATTAGGTAGAGTAAATAGGAGGGGAGACCGCGACGAAGTTTGTAGGAAACTTGTTCATAACTACGAGTAAGAATAGGTAATAAATTCGAAGGTATCGCAGACGCGATATGTTTAGTATGACTGCCTAATGTGTTTGCGTCAACAGTTTTTTAGAAGTTGCAGCAAAAACTCTTAAAGAACCAATGACTACGAACTTGTTTTGATATGATGTTCTGTATTAGTGGGATCCTTGCTTATCATATTGTCATAGGTTTCAAATATTAACGTCATATTTACCTTCATCATGACCGACATTGCCGGACGAATTGCGAACCTAAAGTGGCGATGGGCCGGCCATATCACTCGCAGAACAGACGGTCGATGGGGCCGCAAAGTCCTAGAATGACGGCCACGGACAGATCGACGCAGCGTGGGTAGGCCTCCCGCAAGATGGACCGACGATCTGGTCAAGGTTGCGGGCGTATCCTGGATGAGAGAGGCACAGCACCGATCATCGTGGCGATCTTTGGGGGAGGCCTATGCCCAGCAGTGGACGTCACATGGCTGATAGTAGTTACCTTCATAGTTTTGAGGTCGTTACTAATACCCAAAGCAGAGACTAAATCCTTAAGCTGAACATTGTTTACTTATGTCTTAAAAATGTGAATTATACCTCCAAAATCAACATGCCTAATTCATACTTAATCTATTTTTTGTTCGTTATCTGTATCTAGTGTGTAATCTATGTTCCTAATTATATTATCTGTGTTGAATTTATTAAAAGACCAGTCTACGCATTTCCTTATTCTTTGATACAGCGAGATGCTTTTGCAAAAACTATAACTCCTAATTGATTGACGACCGCGTGATTAGTTAGAGGTCGGAGGGGAGAAATATACGAATAATAATAATGGACAAATTAATTAATGATGTACAATAAATGTTTAAAAAATAAGCAATAGTTAAAGACTCGTTATGAACCCGTTTTTGTTCACTATTTGGTACGAACAATACAAAGAGGACAAATAAACTAAACACAAGACACTAGTGCTAAAAAGAGTCTCTAAAATTCGTATTCATAGAAAATCAATGCTCTATAACAAAATGTCTGATATTCTAATAGTTTTTACTAGAATTCGACTGTGCAAGCTAAAGAACCCTTACCATTAGAGGAATGATCGCCTCTACTACTGACGCAGCCTTTGACATAGAAGTAGCAGTCTTACGCCCATCGAGCAGCTATTCACTTAGTGGAACCAGAGTCTTATGTTGAAGTTGACCGTAAGCTGATAATACTGTTGGAGCTTATTAAAGAGAAACCACAGTGCTCTTTGCCGTCAATTATTTTCATTAGCAAAGACTGAAGTACAGCTTGATCCTATTATAGAGTTCGGAGATGAAATGTTTTGTTGCCTTAGTGAATGTATCTTCAACTTAGTATGTGAAGAAGTACTTTAATAGCATAGAGAAGTCATAATTTTGGATTGTTATTGGCGTAAAATGTTAGTCTAATTTACGTAAATCTTGAAGGCATAGAATACAGTCTTTCGGTTTGTACAATTTTATACTTTATAGCAACATAATAAGAACAGTATTTCAATGACTATGTACCACATAAGATTTCAATAAATCAACCCACGATCAAGACATCATATTAATCTGCGAAAAAGTCTCAGTAAATACTCCCTAACCCCATATTATGTCTGATTCTCGTCTTGTCTCTCTCTAATCCCTTGATTCTTTTATAAGAAAAAGGGCGAAAGATTCTTCGTCCGAGTTAAACAATGACGCAGCATTATGGCTATTTACAAGAGTGGCCTTTTTCAATATGAATCTAGGGAATGTTGGTTTTCATAGTTCGCGACTAAAGTTTAGAAAAAAAATTATCGCAAGTATAGTCTATCTCCTTTCATAGTTAAAATGAGGTGTATTAGTCACTTAAGAATTTGTTTTCTATAAATCTCAACTAAGGGATTCACTAAAAGTAATATAAACCTATGTTAACTTAACTTTTTTGACCCAGGGTAAGTTATTAAATTGTAATAACATGAAGTGTAGCGTATAATTGCAGAATCTAATGCTATAAAATTTACAACGCAAGATGGCGTGGCTGTCGCACTTTTAAAATTTCTATCCACCTCATCGGTCATAAAACCTCTTATGATACTGGACTAAGATTAAACATCCAAAGAGGCGAATCTTTACTAAAATTATAAAGGGGAAATATTTCTATGCAATAAACTCCAATGTTACTAGACTGATTTCAAACATTCTTTTACCACTAGAGGGATAAATTTTCACTGAGTAACATAGTTATTATTACAGGTTTTTTAAAGTCTACTTAAAGGGTGTTAAAAGGTGAAATTATTTGATAGAGAAACCCGTTGCTCTCCTTCTCAATATCTTTAAAATAAAAGAGTTAGCTATACATTTTCGAACAGGTTTTATAGCAGTGAAAACCCACTATCAGAAAGTAAAAGAATAAAGTAGCTTTTTTAATATGCCATAAGTCATTTTTGTTCTTTATCAGCGAAATATAAAAAGATTTTTTCAATCCGTTGTAACACCTGTGTATTAGGGGACTGTGACGTCACATAAGGGTCACATTTATTTTTGAGATAAAAAACTAACGGTATTGTAAGGTTAACTTGTTTAAAAATATTTAATTCTAAAACTTAGATATCACCGACGCAAACGTACAATGAACTATCTTTTGCCCTCTACTCCGTCCTCGCGGAATTAAAAAAATTAAGTAAGTAGTCTATGACTTCTTCCAGACTATGATCTACAACTGTTCAAAATTCCATCGAGATCTCTTGATCTCGGGTATACACAGTAACAAACATTCGTATTTATAATATTAATATGATATATTTAGTACTGAAATGTAAAGAAAAATTAAATATTTTAGTCGTTTTTTTAATATCACTTAAAAAAATATATACCGCAGTAATATATTTCTTTATTCTTTGACCGCAACGATTCTATAAGCATTAATTCAATCCACCTTTTATTACACCGTAAAAGTGCACTTTCCTCGCGTCGAGGATTTTTCATATTCGGTGTTTCGTGTCCGTGCTCCGTAATAAAAGAAATCACTTAAAAATTGCAGCTGAGAGAGGACAGTCGGGGGTTGATTTCTTACGACTCGTGACACATGGCTCCACAGATTTTTTTCTTAATAAAATTGCACATTTATATATCAAAAGACATTTGTTAATTAACGAATATTACATGTACCATTCAAAGTAAAGTTAAGGCTTGTGCTAGGCTGTTAGGACAGGGATATGTCAATAGTAATATGGTGACTTTCAAATCGACCATTTTATCGGAAATCCATTAGGCTATTGAGGATTGAAATGTAAGTTTTTAAACTTCATTTCACACTTGTCTACCAGCACAATATCGGTTAAAATTAATCATAAATGTATTAATTCCAATAGAACGTATTGAATCCATTAATTAGTTGTAGAGGCATATAATATTAATTTAAACAGCAGTGTGTCACACAATCGAAGGAAAAACAACAGGATCGCGAAGGGAGCGGCAAGTAAAATCTGGATGTTCACTACAGGGGTCGTTCTATTGCTGCTTGTCGAGCAGTGGAAGATTAATACTTCGCTTCCTTTGTGTTGCCTTAACAAATAGCGGGCGACGGGGACGACGAAAGTTTGCCCTTGAAGGCAATGTACAGTCACGTGCACATTTCGGAACCTTAAGCTGTTGTGTTAACGCTGACATCGTAACAAGAGCTTTACGTCCAGCATTGTACCCTGTACCTTGTACTGCCTATTCATCATTATTTCAGATTACGCATACATCTTGTGCGTACGCGATCTCTGTTTGCATGTGAATTTGTAATGTATTGGATTCCACAAAAGCTTTATCTCAGTAAACCCTTTTATCTTATACTCTGGATTATTGTTATTCAATATAACATCCTTTATACTCATACTAATATTATAAATGCCAAATGGATGTATATTTGATAATACGTACTTCAAAAACGGATTAATGGATCACGAGGCTACTTGGCACAGATGTAGAACATAGTCTGAAGAACACAGACTGCTTACTATTTTTTTTTCCACGCGGACAAAGTCGCGACCAAAAGTATGTATTACAAAATAATTAAACGATATCCTAAAAGTATCAATGACGAATTCTTTCTTAATTCTTACCGAAGTAAAATAAGAGATTGTAAAACGTAGTTAATCTGCAAAAAATCACCCTCCTTAAAAATTACCTTAGAAGTAAATATAGGACAGTGCGGGGGCCTCAACTTCCGTAGGGACCCTGTGTCAATATCAGGGGTTCGCTGGAAACAACACATCAAACATTACAACACAAAGACGCCTTGAATATTGCTGATGAGTTATGAAGCAGGTGTTTTAGATGTTATCTCAATTGTTAATTATGGATGTCGGAAACGACAACCACGTTGATTAAAATAAACAGTAAAATATCTAGATAGAGACATAAAAACTTATACATGCGATTTGGATGGATGGATAGATGTTAATGATTACATTTCTCAATTAACGGATCTCGATTAAATGTCGCAAAGATGTAGAATATAGTCTGAACGAGCATGAGCTGTTTACTTCGTTTTTTTTTTTCATTTTCGCGCGAATGACGCATCCCCGGACTTCTTATGTTTTGTAAAATAGTTATTTGACCTCGTTAAAGCAGGGTGCAAATGACGTAATACATTCATTAATTAGCAAGCAAGTGCATGCAGTTTCATGTTAATGCGCCCCTCGCGTGATGCCATACATCTCGGAGAAATGGTGTTATGGCGATTAGACATAGACGAATTTGTATCCCGGATTTACTTTCATAATTTTTCTTATTAAGACAAGAATTACCTATGTAATGTCTCACTTTGACATAGGAAAGTTAGAATTATACAATAGGATCGCAATAGTGGTACACGACCTCTCGGCTCGACTGCCGAAATACGAGTGACTCCAGTCGCCATGTGAAGGCAGAGACAATCACTATGCGTAGTCAATACCCTACCCGTAGTCATTACACTAAATGTTGGTCAATACACCATATCCTTCTTATCCTTTAAACAATTACACGGGATGCTATTCGAATGAAACGAATCTATGTGAATGGTCTAGTCTAGTCTGTGTCACTTTGTATTTCGTAGTCTATGACATGTAATGATTGAAATAATACACCTTGCACGGCCCTCAAAAGCGGACCTTTGCTTGGGCCGTTATTCAGTGCGCTTTTGGCATTCCGATTCAAGGGCGCCCGAGAGGGTCGGCCTTTGATCGGCAACTATTATTGGGTAGTTTACATGGAGTACAATGGCGGATGCACTATTTTCATAGGTGGAGACAGTCTTCTAAGAGTAGGTTTACACGACTTCTTGTGCAGTTTCAATATATAGGCTGAGACTGCTCTTATACACTGGTAAAATATATTTTGAAGAAAATCACAGCAAATTTAATACTTGTGGTTTTACTTCGCCTTTTCCCATCCCCATTGACCTGAAACTATTCATAGATTATGGCATCATCTAAGTTATCATTTAAGTTTAATATATCCTAGTAAAGTACATGAAAATCATCTTACTAATCTTACTAATATTATAAATACGAAAGTTTAGATGGATGGATGGTTGGATGGATGTTTGTTAGAGTTTGTAGCCTAAACGGCGGAACGGATCTCGATGATATTTGGCATAGATGTAGAGGATAGACTGGAAGAACACATAGGCTACTCACTTTTGTTTTTTTTTAATTCCACGCGGACGGAGCTGCGGGCGAAAGCTAGTTAAGTCATAAAGTTATGTGACGTCAATATCCGCTCACGTAATATAGCGATGGTCTGACACTCCGTTTGTTGGCTGTACTAAAGTACCACTGCTCGATTACTCGCAACTTCAAATTATTTGTTACTTGCTAATTATTCGCGACATTTTATACTATAAACATTTTTTACTTTAGTTTAATGTAGTTAAATCTCATTTTTATCATGTGTACAAAATATTAAATTTTTTCTATAGTGAATTTATAATAATCTTGAGATCAGTACAAGCTAAAGTTTTTTTTTAATTAACAGTGAAAATACACATCAGAAAAGCCTTATAAAATCAGCAGTAAATCTGAACCAACGAAACAAGCTTTTCGAAATTTCAGTCGTCCTATTTAAAAAGATTTTTCACTCGCAACGCCCTCGTTGTGAAGCAAAGTGGTCTAATTGTTGCCACTTAGAATTGTTTTAAGTCTCCTCAACTATGTAGTTACTTTTCATATTTTTATTAACTATCAGAATTAAAATTTACCATATTTTACTTGTTGGCTTTAATAATAAAACGAATTATCAAACTTTTACATTAAAACATCGAAAAGAAAATTTCAGAATAATCATATCATCATCATCACCAGCTATACGTCCCCAGCGAGGGGCTCGGAGCCTACCCTAAAGTTAGGGTGACTAGGCCTTAGTCAACCACGCTGGCCAAGTGCCGGTTGGTTGACTTCACACATATCTTTGAATTTCTTCTCCAATATGTGCAGGTTGCATCACGATGTTTT